>MEJB01000002.1:1266333-1653828 GCA_001752375.1 Rhazya stricta | reverse complement strand
GACATATGAGTGAAAGAGGAATGCAGATTCTGGCCAAAGAAAATTTGCTATCTGGACATGAGGTTAACAACCTCAGTTTCTGTGAGCATTGTGTCTATGGCAAACTGCATCGTAGCAAGTTCACCAAAGCAGTTCACAGAACCAAGGGCACACTTGATTACATCCACTCAGACTGCTGGGGTCCCTCCATTGTGAACTCCTTAGGAGGTCACAGGTATTTTCTGTCTTTGATTGGTGATTTTTCAAGAATGACTTGGATTTTCATAATAAAGCAGTAAGGTGATGCTTCTAAGTACTTCAAGCAGTGGAAAACTCTCATTGAGAATCAGACAGGGAAGAGGATCAAAAGGCTAAGGACAGACAATGGCTTGGAATTCTGCTCATCTGAGTTTGATGATTTCTGCAAGAAAGAAGGAATAGCAAGACATCACACTGTTAGGCACACTCCACAGCAGAATGGGGTTGCAGAACGGATGAATCAAACTTTACTGGAAAGAGCTAGATGCATGCTCTCCAATGCTGGACTTTCAAGATCATTCTGGGCTGAAGCAGTGAACACAGCATGCTATCTGATTAATAGAAGTCCAAACACTGGCATAAATCTAAAAACCCCTTATGAATTATGGTCTAGAAAGGCTGCAGAATACTCAGACTTAAAAATCTTTGGTTGCACAGCTTACTATCATGTAAATGAGGGAAAGCTGGAACCAAAAGCAAAAAAGAGAGTGTTTGTAGGCTATGGTGATGGAGTGAAAGGTTACAAAATCTGGTCACCATCTGAAAGGAGGGTAATCTTAAGTAGAAATGTTGTGTTTGATGAAAATTCCATGCTCAATCCTGTTTTGAAGATTTCAACTAATTCTGACATTGATGATGCTGAGAAACAGGTGGAGAAAAAGGAGGATGAAAATGGCAGCAATGCTGAGGATGATACAAGAGTTCACATCCGGATACATCAGACTCTATGCCTCCTGCTGAGCACAAAAACCTGGCAATTGATCGTCCTAGAAGAACCAATTATGGAGTTCCTCCTGCAAGGTATGGTTATGAAGATTTGGTGGCTCATGCCCTACAAACTGCAGARGAAATTGATCCTCATGAGCCAACATCCTATAAGGAAGCTGTGACYAGCACTGAGGCTGCTCAGTGGTTAGCTGCAATGGGAAAAGAGCTGGAATCACTGAAGAAAAATGAAACTTGGGAGCTGGTCAKAAAACCACAAGGGAGAACATTAGTGACCTGCAAATGGCTATTCAAAAGGAAAGAAGGAATATCACCAACTGAGGGGATAAAGTACAAAGCAAGATTAGTTGCTAGAGGCTTCAGCCAAAGAAAAGGAGTGGATTACAATGAGATTTTCTCACCTGTGGTCAGACACACTTCAATCAGAGTTCTTCTTGCTATAGTTGCATAACAGAATTTAGAGCTTGAGCAACTAGATGTGAAAACAGCCTTCTTACATGGAGAATTGGATGAAGAAATATACATGACTCAAACGCGAAGGGTTTCCAAGACGCAGAAATGGAAGACGGCATGTGATGGGGCAATTGAGAGGTCTTTTGTATGGTTTGAAGCAATCTCCCAGGCAATGGTACAAGAAGTTGGATAGCTATATGTTGAAAGCTCTTTGGATAGCTTAAAAGGGAGTTCCTATGATAGTTGTGTACTACTACAACTAGATCAAAGATCGGTGCCTTTGTTATCTAAATTCTGTATGTGGATGACATGTTTATCTAGCTGTAGGCAAAGCAAATCTGAAATTCAGAAAAGTTGAAGGGATTTGCTCCATGCAAGAATTTGAAATGAAGGACTTAGGAATTGCCAAGAAAATTTTGGGAATGGAAATTTCAGAGATAGAGCATACGAAGAAAACTGCTTCTTATGCACAGAAAAGCTACATTGAGCAAGGTTCATCAAAGTTTCGGGCATGGCTGTAGCTAAACCTTGCAAAACTCTAGTGCTTCTTAATGGCATATCTGTCAACTGCTTTTGCTCCAAAGTCAGTTGAAGAAAAAGAGTACATGTCCCCTGTACCTTATGCTGATGCAGTGGGAAGTTTGATGTATGCCATGGTATGCACCAGACCTGATCTTGCATATGCTGTTAGTGTGGTTAGCARATTTATGGCAGATCCTGGAAAGGAGCATTGGTTGGCTGTTAAAAGAATCCTTCGATATCTTAGAGGCACATCTGATGTTGGACTCAGCTATGGCGGAAACAATCAATGTCTGATCTCTGGTTATTCAGACTCAGATTATGCTGGAGACATGGATAACAGGAGATCTATGACAGGCTATGCATTTACTCTTGGTGATTCGGTTGTAAGCTGGAAAGCTACTCTTCAACCTACTGTTACATTGTCCACTACCGAGGCAGAGTATATGGCCTTAACAGAAGCTGCAAAGGAAGKCATTTGGCTAAGAGGATTGGTCAGTAACCTTGGAGTGCATCATGATCAAGCTGTGGTATATTGTGATAGTCTGAGTGCAATCTGTTTAGCTAAGGATCAAGTGCATCATGAGAGAACAAAGCATATTGATGTAAGATATCACTTTCTAAGAAGTGAGAAGAGGATCAGAGTAAACAAGATTGGGACAGCTGATAATCCAACTGATGTATTCACAAAATCCATTCCATTGAGCAAGTTCCAGCATTGTCTGAACTTGCTTAATGTTCAGAATGGATTCTGAAACTGTTGGTTGCCCGTGGCAGGGCAACATCTGAGGCAAAGCCACATCTGTCACCATCTGAAACTTATGGCATTTTTCAATTATCTCTAATGCAAATCAGTCTGTGCAATTGTTTAGATGATTTAAGTCAAGGTRGAGATTTGTTAAGAATTGTGACTTGAAGCTATTCTTTGATCAGTTCAAGGCAGCTGCAGCAATGGTGCAAAGAATGTCATAGATGCTTAATCAAGTTCAGTGATTAAATCTTGYTAAGGATTATGAATCAGACAAAGCTGAGATTAACCAACTCAGCTAATCACTTGAAAGCTGGAAAAGTGGCAAGATGGAGCAGTTATAAAGGGAACCGAAAATTGAGRCCAAAGACTGTTCAGGAGAATGAAGAAACTGAAGTGCAGCATGGTTGCAGCATGGCTAYAGYGACTGCAGCAGTGATATGCAGCTRCAGTCATCAYATCAACATGCTGGTACTTAATTTCAGGCAAGAAATCAGACATGTTGTCTGATKTBTTGCAGTGTTTATAAGTCTTTTTGACTTTATGTTTAGTTCAGTTTTAGTCCTGAGTTTTAGTCCAGAAAATAGAGCTCTCTGTATAACAGCATTCGTCTGTCTCATTTCCAGATTTGAGAACCTCTGTGAATGGTGTAATCTATTTCTATAACTCTATCTGTAAACTCCAGTTCATATTGGATTTGTTTGTGGCTTTGGCCCGTGGATTAGTCAGCAAATTTCTTGCTGGATACCACGTTAAAATCTCTGAGTTATCATCTTCATTTCAGCTCACATTTACATAATTCTTAGTTTTCATTTGTTTAATTTTGCATACTGCAATTTTCATACTCTGCTATCTACACAACAGTTTGCAACTGCAACTCAGAATATTTAGAACGTCTTTTAGCTTGCAATATGGGCAGTCAACTGCTAATGCGAGACTTCAGCTATATGTCCGACAATTAAAATATTCTTCCTGACAATTCAGCAGTTTTGTTATACTGGTCATATTCTCTAATTTGCTAAGGATGCATTCCCCTGCTAAATGCCTCATATCTCATATTCATGCGACGAACTTGAGCATTTTCACCACCTATTGGAATCACATAAGAGAAGACATGGAAAAACTCATAGGTTCATTGTTTTGCCTATTGAAAGACACTAGAATATATGAGACACCCTGCTGCTGGTAATGCCTAATTATGTTAAAAGTGGAAGAAGTTATATAGCAGAACTAAGATATATATTGAGGCTTCTTGAATTTAAGTTTTTCTTGGACTCAAAAACTCCTTTCTAAGTTGGGTTTTACCCTTGCGACTATACTTTAGGTTCYCCCAGGGCTTTCATTCTTTTGTCTAAATATCTTATGCTTGGTAGTTTTTCCTTTAACCAAAGCAGCTCAGTGTCATTGTAAACTTCAAATGCAGTTCGACTTAGGGTTAGAGAGTCCAGCCATGCATTGGATATACATTCAGAATTTGGAAAAGAAAATATTGAAGTATAGAAGTTCTTAACGTTTTAAGTACCAGTTTCTGYGTTGTATGCGCATAACCATGGGACTATAATTAATGCGAAGATATGTGTTCATCTCCCTTGTGTTAGTAAATGTAAAGAGTTATTATCTTTGGAGAAACAGAWCAATGTTATAATTCACTTCAGGGKTGGTGTTTGGATTCTCATGCAATATTACTTTAAGATTTTCCTTTTCATTTCTTTTGTTCATGGTACTTGCATTTAAAACGATCGATGATCAGATTTTTAGATAATTAAGCAACACTAGTGTGCAAGATTAAATTGTCTTATAAGGAATCTAATGGTGTGCATTTTCTGATATGAAATTTTATGTTCAAATTTCAATCATCTTTCTCCTCTACCCTCAGTAATTTTATTTATTTTTTATCTTGAAATCAAGTCCTTACTCGAGTATGTTTTAGGATTCTATCTGATTAGGAGCATAGAAATATTAGGAGAGGGTGCAATAGGATTTTAAAGATTAGATGGATGGGCTAGCACTAGTAACTAGTAACCATGATACGAATCTGTTGCAAAGGGCAGGAAAAGGTATGCCATCTCTTTAAATCAAGTTCCAGCCGTTTAAGCACGTCTCAGTACTAGTTTGTCCGTTTCCCCTGAACAGAAGTATATATATGATCGGTTTTATTATGATCATATTAGGTAAGAAAATAATCAAAGAAACGAAGAAGATGGAGAATAAATGCTGAATTCTAAAAGTTTCTTGTTGACTCGAATAAATTAGATGTTACTAACTTCATGTGTCCTTTGATTAACATATAATTTAATTGGAGTAAATAAGAATGCAAGTCATGAATAAAGATCTAGTTTTAGTCTTTATTCATCTTTTTCACAAAGTCGTAAACATGCTTCTTTTCTGCACATACCAAACAGAACATACCATAGCACTTTTTATGGTCCAATATACAGCTGCGGTGATGCAAAAATAAGCCTTCTTCGGTCCTTTCTAAGATCGACGGGGGTAATAATTGTGGTACTTAGCGATAATCTGAACAAAAATTATAAAAGGAATCTGATCTATGTTTTTTTGTTTGCGGTTTTTCAACTTCTGTTCAATTTCTTATTTTCTTCCTGCTAGTTATGGGTTATAAATTAATATCTTTTTATGTAGCTTTAAAGATGTTGTTGCTTTTGCATTTAAGAATCATGAATTTGAATAAAAATTGGTCAAGTTTTTTAAGAAGATCTAATATTTATAAAAGGATAACATATTTTACTTTTTGTTAATAATGACCATAAACCTCTAAATATGACTGGATTATAATATATTAGATTGAAGTATTCTTTAGAAGATAACATGAAAGTCCCACACGCATTTGCAACTATCAAATGAAACACTTTATGGAGGCGTAAAGATTAAAGTCTGTATATTTGCACGAGTCTTCAATAGTTTTTGTGTTAATTGGAATTCATTGAATATAAATGAAAATTTTGAAAATATAAGATGTGAAAAATGCAATTAGCAATGAAGATTTTTTAAAAAGTTTTTGGATGAACCATTTGAAACAAGAATTTGGATTTCAACATAATGTTTTTGATTATGATGAAATCATCTTAGGCATAGGAAAATATATTGAAACTTTACCGTTTGAAATTGTAAATTCAAATTCAAGGGCTCAAACTCTATTAAAAAATATTTGAGAATAGTTTTTTGAAAATTTTAAGTATGTCTTGATTACGATGAAAAAAATCATCCGTTAGCCTCGTAAGTAAAAAGCTTCAGAAACAGATTTTACACGAGGCCGTCGCTAATAGTCCCACCATTTAGTAGCTGCGGTCAGGGCGCGTATGGAACCCTCACCAGCAATTCAAGTGATCAGGTAGTCCACAAAAAGTAAACTAAAACAAATTCTTTTAAACATCAAGAAATTCTTAAGCTCTAAAAGATTTAATAATCATAGTTTATTAATAACTCTATCTAACGTATCTCATACCATGTGGCATCTATCATTCGTTATATTCTAAATTAATTTTCAAAAAAATAATATAATATTATTTAAGTTCATCGCAATAATTAGTATACCCATTAATAATTAGAATTTATATAAGCATAAATGAAATACAGCAATATTTATATATAATATATATATAATATATATATGTAATTTCTCTAAGATGTATATTTAGATTTTATAAGTTCTAGTTTTAAATAAAGTTTAAGAATTAAATTGAGTCATTAAAATGGACTTGACGGGCCTAGGCAGGGGTGAGCTAGAAAACTTCAACCCAACGCACTCATTTTATATGGCGGGCCAGACCGCTCTCCTCATAAGATAATATTTTGAAACTTAGGGGGTTAATTTGTAAATTAAACTTTTAACGGCTCAATGGCTCATTGAAAAGTATTTGGAGGACCAATTTGGAATAACCCTAAACCAAATAATACCAAAGGTTATGGGGAATGCAATACGATGATTAAGCCAACTGCTCTCAACTCTCTGGCAGCATTCCAACAAATCTCTCCTTAGTCGATCAGAGCTGAGAAGTAAAGGGTCAATGGAGAAAAGGATGCTGATGAGATCATTGTATCAGGCCATTTTCAGCAGATCTCAGGTGTTCTCCTCCCTCTCATCCTCCTTCGCCACCGTGGCCGTGGCCGTTAATCAAGTTCGCCGCCTCCATCTAAATCGCCACTTACTTCCTACATTTTCTCCTAGAGGACTCCCTGATGGTACTTCTTTTGTGCTTTCACGGTCTCCCCTTCTTTGTCTTTTATGTATGCATCCCGTTTTTTGTCTACCATGTATGACTTCATTATACTTTTCAATTTTCCTTTTTTCTTATAGTGTATTTCTTAGATTTTACTTCTTTCCAATCAGCTAATTTAGGTGATAAATTCGAGTGTTCTATTTTCTGATGCCCTATGACCTAATAACTAGCTTAGGCCCAATGTTGATAATTTGCTAGGGTTTTTGTTATATATGTTGGATGGCATCGGCACACTCTTTACGAATATAAGGATGGGTACTTTGTGGTTAAAGAAGTTGATAATCGAAYGACTTGTAGTATTACACTATTAATATCTCAATTAGGAACTATGAAGGATGAGCAATGGAAGTCAAGAAAATTGCAAGTAATGTACTGACGATAAATTGTGGTTTGAACCTAAGAACAGTGATAGGTAGTAGTACATTGTAAAGTGCCAAGAAAGAGTACTAAAAGCTATGATGTTTATATTTGGGGGTTTTGGGGGATTCTGATGGCGGAATTTATGCTTTTCTAAACTTAAGAGATTTTGTGGTGAAACTCAGCTTTTTAAATGGTGAGAAAGAACTTATGGAATGTCTGAACTAGATGAGCTTGGCGTTCCTGCTTTCTTGCAGGGCACATTGGTCGATATTATCGTGTTAATTGTTTATTGTTCTTGATTTTTTATAGAATTTCCAACTTCATAATGCGTATTAGATTGGACATGCTGCCTCATTTTCCAATAGCAAGGGGATAGAGAAGGGGATAAGGTTATGCTATAATACCACTTCCAACAAGCCCTGTTCTACGATAAACCTTCATGCATTTGGATCCACTCCCACCATCTTCTCCCCCCTTAAACTGGAAGAAGAGCCTTGTACMAAAAAAGGAGTTGAAGCAGATATTTTTATTCCGTCCTCCTAGTACAGAAAAAAAAATTCTGTAGTTACATCACAGTCTAGTAATTGTAGTGTAAGAGCCAAGACTGGACCACTTTCTCCTGTGTGCTTGTATCATTTTTTAGGTAAGCTTTTGAATCTTATTCCGTCCTACATTGCTAAAATATAGGTTTCCAGTCTTCTTTTACCATGAGAATTGGAAGTACACGCCATTTTTCTCAAGATGTATCTCACATGCCTGTCTTAAAAGACTCGGAAATTGAATGTGCATTTAAGGATTTAATGGCCACATACTGGGATGAGCTTCCAGCAGCTATTGTCTATGATGCGAAGAAGGCATTGTCGAAAAGCACTGATGATACCTTTGGGCAGGAGGCTTTAGCCMATGTATTTAGAGCAGCTGAGGCTGTTGAGGAGTTCACTGGGATACTCACATCGTTAAAGATGGAAATTGATGATAGCATTGGGTTAAGTGGCGAGGTGATATAAACTATATACAACTAAAGGCAGTTCTATACCAGCCTAGCAGGTTTTCTATTCACTGCAGTATACTAAATATTTGTTTTTTGCAGGATGTGAAACCGATGCCCGATGAACTTGTCAATGCACTACGTACTGTCTACCAACGCTATGTTGCATACTTGGATGCATTCGGTCCAGAGGAGGAGTATCTGAAGAAGAAAGTTGAGACTGAGTTGGGAACAAAAATGATACACTTGAAGATGAGGTGCAGTGGCATTGGTTCTGAGTGGGGAAAGGTACATCTATTTTTCTACTGCATTTCTGTGGGGCAATTATCTTTTTTTCTTTGCTGGAAGCCACATGCCGAAACTATGTACAGTTTTGTTTCCAAGGTCACTGTCAATTAATATAAGTTTATTTTGCAATCGTTTAATACCTTTAGTATTCAGTGGAGATTAGACATTCCTTCTTTGACATAGAAGTCCATTATTGTCTGGTCTGTTAGTATATATGTTAATATATACATGTTGCTGTTTACATAATAATGTTACTTCCTGTTTTACTTGGAACAAGCTATTGCTTAAAATATATTCTGTTTTATGTGGCATTCCAAAATGAAGTTCACCTTTTTCAAAGGGTTACCTTCAAAGAGGAAAATGAAGTGGTTTTCATGTTAGCAGTAATAATTGAACACACATGTATTGCAACAACTTTCATCTTACCTTTGTTCTGAAGGAATCTAAAATAGTCTATTAGGAAGCGTGAATGTTCCCCAGGTATATGAAACATTGATGTCTTTAATTTCCTTTTCCGAGTTGCAGGTTTCGGTTCTTGGGACATCTGGATTAGCCGGTTCTTATGTTGAGCAAAGAGCATAGGTTTGAAAGGACAGACTACAGAGTATCATGTTCTTTTGACGTTTTCTGCCTTTCAAGAATATCATGTGACCGATGTTGATTTTGTCTGATATCTTGCAAAATAATATGTTTAGCAACGCAACTATAAAGAATACTTGGCCTTGGTTGCTTGAAGCATTTATGCATCCGTTAGGTCCAGTTCTCTTTGGTTTTGTCATGTTGTTTTCTGTCTTTAATTTTTTAAAACACTTAAAATGCATTTTCTTTTGTATTTTCGAAACAAAATTTTTTTTATACTGAAAACTAAAAATAACTAAAATGTTTGTTTTGAATATTTTCAAGCAAAATATTTTTTTATAATTAAAATATATAAAATGTATTTTTTTATTATTTCTCTTTAATAATAATCTTAAAAAAATTAATTAATTAGATGACACCGTTCTTTTGGTATCTATTTATGTCTTTGCTTTTCTGGAGAAGTGAGATTGTATTACTTTTTTCAGTTTTTGTTATTTCCCTATTTGCCCTGCTTCTTTAAGTACCCGTTTGATTTGATGAATGGTTCAACTGAGAACAAAACATCCTGAGCAAAGATGAAAAAGAAAATCGTGAACGCAAGATAAGAAGAAACAATTATGTCAGGGAGGCTCATTTGGTATTTTTATGCGTTCATTTCGCTTGTTTACTTCGGGAGACAAAAGAACAGTCTTAAACTCGAAAGTTATWGTTCWAATTGTTGATGCTTTTGTTTCACTTATTACTTCGGGAGACAAATGAACTGTCATCTGCTGGGACTGTTCATTGCTCTTACCCATACTGTATTCTTGTCGCATTATTTACTAGGTGACATGATAGTTTTTTGGTCACATTTGAAGCTGTCTGATCAGGCTGGCCAATTTCAAAATCATCTGAAACCTTAGGTAGGATTATTAGCTTAAATGATTATTCAAGAATTGTAGTAGAATACGGTGCCTTAAACTGAAGTTGCAAGGCTTTTTGCCAAGAACCAGAAGGTGATTTTTGCAGAGGTGGGAGCAACAAGGCCTTTCTGCAAGAGTCCAAATGGCCACCCCTCACTCTGATGCAACTCCTGAATGAACAAGTGTTGCCTTCGTTAATGTAGAAAATTCAATCTTGTTCATGCTTGGACTGCGGGAGAATGTCGTCCTTGCATATGCAAATTCCTTCACTGGGTAAAAAGCATCGCTAAAGGTATTTGAGGACGAAATTTAGATATCATTATTTATACGAATTTTTTGTTATGTAAAATAATATAACAAAATAAGAGGAATGAGAAATAAGTGTGTTAATTTTATAAATTTGATAAGATATGCGTTACAATCTTTGAAATGCTTCTTTCGAGGGCTTGGTTTAGCAGTTTGATCTCAGGATTTAGACTCTTTGRGAGTTTTGTGAGCTTGGGYTTKGTAGCTTGATCTYGAGATTTGGACTTTTGAAATCTTACGAGGGCTTCGCAGCTTAACCTCGAAATTTGAAAATAAGTGAATTTTTGAACTTCRATATGAAATTCTAGACTTCTTCCTCTTGGACTTTGGCTTCTATTTATAAGTAAAGCGAATTGATTTGATTGATCGAAGTGACACTTAAGAGGGACRTGGCATCGCCTGATTCGCTAAGCTTTACTTGATTTCCATTGATTGAACCTCATTATCGTTGACATGTATCATCGTTTTTTTTTTGTTGACACGTCACATATTTCATAATTTAATGGGAGTATTTTAAATTAATTTTTAATTCTTTAAATAGATTATAAAAATTTAATTTAATAAAATTATCATATCTACAACTGTAATCAATTAGAATATTTTCGATAATGATATACAAGTCATATAGTAATTACACAATTTTCTATGAAAAAATAATGTGGCTATTTGAAGCCAAATATCGTAGATAAAAATCCATTTCTTCGCCAATAAAATTTAAAAGAGGTTCACGGGATAATCAATTTGCTATGGAAATAGAAATCGTAGTTATTAGTCATTCATTTCATTACAAAAATAGAGAATAAATTTTAAAAGCAAATCGCATGATAGATAATTAATGATGAAAAAGATTTTGAAAGTGATAAATTTTATCGTAATTAATTATTATTTTTAACAGCAAACTATGCGTTGTAGATAGTACACTTCTTTTAGCTACAAAATTTTGTTCTATTTAGTAATATTTCATTTTATAGATAAACGGTATCTTCATTGATTACAAATTTATTTCTAGTTGTTAAAATTATATTATCTACAAATGATTTGTTGATAATGCTTTTATTTTAACTAAAAAAAGCTAGTAGTTAATATATATTTAAAATTATAGTACAATTACAAATTCCTAAATATATTATTTCTAGAATTTATTTATTATTAACATATTATTTTTAAATATAAAATTTATTTATATTTTTCCTAACTCATGCCTTGGCACCTTGACAATAATATAGAAAAGCAAAAATTAACTACAACTAATTAAAAAATGGATTCGTATTCATTAAAAATAATTTATCGTTAATGAGAAAAGAAATGTCTGAACTATGAAATATTTATAGGTATATTATATCCTCTTCGTATGTTTGTCCGTTAGAAGATCCACTTAAGGAACTGCAAATAGTGTTGGTTAACCAATGAGCTTTTGGGCAAATACATTGAAATTAAGATGGGAAAACGGAAAGACTTTGATAGTTGTTATGGAAATGTTTTCATGGTAGCAGCCGATTGTAGCGTTGATGTGCTAAATGGTTAGAACTTCTTTCCATAGACCACTACCTCCATTGACTAGTTTGCTSCCATCAATAGCTAATAATAGCAGTAAAATTCAGGTAAGCATAATTCCAAGTTAATGGTACGACAAGTATCATACCACCACGGAATAAATTCACAAATTTCACCCAAAAAAAAAAAATTAAAATGTTTACAAACAACTCTAAGGGCAGCAATAATTAGATGAAGAATATAAAAATGCCCTAATGGACCAAGTTTTCTTTGACCCAAAGTAGGATGAAGCAATGGATGGCAATTGAAGTACTTTCAACAAAAACAAAGACCCAATAGTAATTGGCAGAAGCTTTGTTAATAAATATCTACTAATAAAATAAGACAAAAATCTCACACAAGTTCAGCAATAGTAATAAAAACTACAATGAAGTGAAGTTATTTGTGGTCAATTCTTCATAACAAATGTGCAACTTATTTCAAATGGAGAGCTAAATAATATATATAAATTCAATATAAATGCAACTTATTTTAAATGTTGCAATGCATAATGTACAGAATGAGATCTGCAAAATTTATGTTACCCCAAAGGCAATAAGTAACATCATGCTATTGTCCATTGAGACACGCAGGCTAAACAGAAGCGTAATAATGTGCTTAATATATTTTTGAAAAAAATAAAATATTATAATCTTGATTCATTTGATAAAAATTAATCAACTTCTTCATTAATTAAGTAGGAACTCTTGAGCATTTTGTTAGACACCAATCATAATCTATGAAACTCCTAATATAGATGGGAATATACTAAAAAATTGTCAATTGAATTACCTTGTACCGGATAGGTAAGGATCCTGTCATAACAAAGTATTATGTGAGAGATTATCTACAATGGCGGTGGTAAATTAATTGATGTCATGATGATCGAAATGACTTAATTGGTCCAAAGAAAATGAGGTTGTAGATCTTGAAATTCTAAATAAGAAAGCGCAAATAAATTGGTAAAAAGTATTGGGTTTGATGTGGCCCAATTCAATAATGGTATGGACTAGTATTAGGTGCTAACAAGGTTTCTTGGGAAATAAATTACCTAATTTGATTACTATTGGGATTTCATAGAGGTCTATAAATACATCATTATCGACTATGACTAAATGTTAAGGAAATTGTTTGCTTTACCACAAAAAAAAAAAAAAAACCAACTCTTTACACATTCCAATAAACCCTGTCACAAACTCTCTATTACAATTTCTATTATATTTCTTACTATACATCTTTTGGATACCAGTTAAAGCATGACACGATATGTATATATCCTCAACTCCAATCAAAATACGATTTATATATATCCTTAACTCCTCACACGTTTACTCCTTGACCTTACCTTATCATTAAGGGAGATACATACACGTCTTGCTATGATTGGTGTAGCAGAGAATGTGTAGCAAATATTTCGATAAAAGATCCCAAACCAATAAATAGACATATAATTTTATTTTGGAAGTCTCAACTTGTTATCCTTTTCTAATATCWTTTTTAGAGGAAATAATATTTCATATTATTAAAATTTATTTGTCTTGAGAGGGTAATTCAGTATTAACATGTATGTCATTATTAATTTATAAATCTTTTGTTAAGATCTCATTTGATCGTTTTATTTTCTTTTTCTATCTGATTCTCTTTTCTCCTATGTTTGTTCGTCTAATTCTCTTGGGCCATTGAACCATAGCAGTTTTGCTTTCTTGGCTTGCATTCGCTTCCACTAGCACTTTGGAATCCCTCTAGGGAGTTTACTGCCTTTTGATACTTCATTTCTCTTTTTCGTTCTTTTTGGCTTCTTCTTGTTTTGCTTATGAGACTATCTTCTACATTAAATTTGAATAGTTTTATGGATGTCAATTTAGTTAATGAAGATTCTTTTGGAATAATGATTTAGCTAATGGAGGTTGAACCTACCATGGGTAATCTTATATCTGGGTTGAGTATTTATTTTAAAACTCGTAAACTTCTTGATATTAGTAATGTTATTATAATTTTCTATTCTTATATAGACTCGGTTGCAACTTCGCATAATATTAGACCTAAACCAATCAATGTCCTTAAAAGTTGACTTTGACAATGCTACTTGTGCCAGACTTGCAAAGAATCTACTAGGTGACTAACTTCGTTCTTGATAAAAGTACATAGTAACATATACTCACTATATGTTAATTAGGATTTTTCTTTTTTATTTGTTGTATCTCTATAGTTTAACTAAAMTTTTGGTAGTTTGTTTTATTTACACAATTTTTTTTTTTGTATTATATGGAATTGTAGAAGATATTTTATATATATATATATAGAGTAATGTTTGGAGATACAAATTGTAGTCCTTTTACAATTGGACTACTATATGTCTATTTCTGTTTATGAACTTAATGAGTTTTGTTTTTTATATACCGAGAAAATTAATTCCAAAACAGAATTTGTAGTCCTTTTACAAATACATYACGGTATATCTATTCCTGTTCTTGAATCTACCGAGTTTTATTTTTTATGAGACCCAGAAAATTATCCCTATTTTGATTATGAGAAACTTCATAGACACACATTATCAATCACCTTCAGCAATTTTTGCAAATGCATACTATTGATTGGAAAGTTGAATTCTTGAAGAATGAAACATTGTTAGTAAGAAATTAAATTGATTTGTAAGATGTTAATAAAGTCCTAATCAATCACTTTTATTACTTCCCCTCAAGTTGAAGCATAAATGTTAATTATRTCAAACYTGTTASARAGATAATTAATCCGAGTACCATTTARWGCCTTCGTGAAAATATCGTCCAATTTGTCAGTCTCCCAACATATTCCAGTTTACCAGTCTACCGACTGATTTCAATTCTCCAATCTCCCAACTGAATATTAATTTTCCAGTCTCTCAACTAATTTCAAATYTCCAGTCTCCCGAYTGAATATCATCTAGAACTGAATTTCACTTAACAAAGCACAGAWTCGTGCYAYATAGAACCAGGCGATCAAAACAATTTTGGTAACAGGTGCTTGAAGTTGAGGCGACGACGTGCRGCGTCGTATGTGGGGTAGAGGAAACAATTTGATAAGCAAAGAAAGTAAATAAAACAACGATTTGAACAAAAACAAGCAATTTGCTATTGAGGAAAACAAGGAACAAAAAACAATAACTAAAAATTCTAAACAATCTTGACCGAAATCGTGAGGAGTCCCATCTAAATAATCGACTTCTGAAACTTGGAGAACCAAAGCTAGATTTTCAACATTGTGAAATTGGCTCTGGTACCATATAATCTAAAAGAGATAATTGAACTGGGATGGCATGTAAATAGAATTGTGAGAAAATTCTTCTTGTGTATCACTCTTGTATATTTTTCTTGTTCGTTCATCATATAAGATGCTTATTTATGTACTAAGTAAGAATCTCGTAATAGGAAAGTTTCTAATCTATTGTAATAGGACTAATAGGTAAATAGATGACCAACATTTATGAACATTCTTATAGTCTATAAACTAGCAACCATATTACCAGAAAACTTTAATGGAAAGCAATATGTTGAGACCAAATATTTTGTACAATAATTAAATGTAAGGGTTCAGAGGAGCTGAAGAATTGAAAATTATTTTTGTCTAAATTTTATATATTCATTAGATTGATTGTGAATTTAACCCCTCTTTATTATATAATATATTTTATAATAAATATATAAGAAGTAAAATATGAACATTCAAGAAAATATATTATCATAATGAATCTTCTTCTTTTTAGGAACATAATTTATCTATTTATTTAGTTTGAGATGGAGGAATATGATTTAAAAGTCATTAACTTCAATTTCAAGATTATTATTATTTGTTTTTAATAGTAAAATTAGTTTAAAGTGAAAATGAAAAAAATATAATTATTTTTCATGATATAAAATAAAAATAATTGAATTAAAAATATATATCTATTTTAGAATATGTTCTAATCACCAAGTCTCAAACTCAAGAGTTATTATTTGCTACTTTTAATAATAATATTAATTAAAAGTAGTAAATTATTATGGATTTAGAGTATGATTTGTGATAAGGAATTAACTCATTTGATTTCAAACAACCAATTTCTATCGGTTTCTAGTTCAAAAAAAGGTTTCATGTTTTAACAAAAGCTTCGGCGCATTTGTTACGGCCCATTCTCCAAATTATAGGAAAAAAAAAAAAAAGCTTTTCGGTTAAAGTAGGGGATGTAAGTTGAAGTTCAAAACTAAAGAGGAGGTTTTTGTAATATGAAAGCTTTGGTGTACCTTTTACCAAATGGAGAAAATATTTTATCCGTTTTCTGTTTCTTTTTGCGAAGCAGCCCAAACTGAGTTGAAGAGGTTCAAGAAGCAGAAATGGCATGTCTGCACGATCACAGCTGTGAGGATAATGGTTGCTCCTCCAATTGGACCCTCTACAAACACATTGRTCTCACCAAGGTTTCTCCTTTTATGTGTCATTCAAATTCCATTGATTTACTTTTTTTTTTTTTTCATTCATGTTGCTTTTGTTTTTTAATCTGATTTCTGAAATAATTTAAATTTCTGTTTTGCGACTTCCAGCTCTTTGTTCTTGCTGAGCGGTTTCTTGTAATTCTGAWTTAGATGGAAAAACGAGAGGGATTGAAACGGTGGCCAAATAAGCGGAAAAACCCAAAATCGTTCAAATTCTGAAGTTCTGATTGTTGGTTTTCAGTTTCACCTATTAGTCGCAATGAAGAGGAGCTAATGGCGATTTGAGTGTTTCAGATTGTTAATAATTGAATCTAATAGAAGTTTCAAGTTCGGTGATACTATGCCMTGTACATTTATATATCCCATGTTGGGCTAGCTACTTCACATTTTCAAACAACAACTTGGTGGAAAAGGTGATCAGAGYGTCTATATGAAGTAAGGGACATTTATGTTGTAAATTTCTGGATTTACCAGTCCTCCAGATAAAAGTAAGTAACGCAAGAATACTAGTTTACAAGTTTGTCAAAAGATGGARTCAGCACAAAAAAATGTCTCTTATGTTTAAAAGGWAGTCTTTTCTCATTTTCTGCAGTCGAGAAGGGTGAAYTTWTTCCAATAATGAMTTGTATTTACCTTAMCTAGYCCATCCTGAATCCAGTTTTTACTAATGTTTTCTATGTCGGKAAACAAATGAATAATCGATGAAATCTTAACTGRGTTATCATTGTATTATTYTTGATCATGGCTTTCTGTATATGAACTTGMTGAATTTCATACATTCCGTCATATAAAAAATTTGTCAGATTTCTCGAATTATTGACTTCATCTTAGACTGARTTTCTCAAATCTCCCATTTTTCACTTATCACAGAAGAATATTATTTTTTTGTGTCAAAGGTATCTGCGTTGAATGAGGCCRTCTCAGGAAGTGTTAAGTCAGTTTTTAGAGCTTGGGAGCAGCGTCTAAATTCTTCTGAGGTAACGTTTTCATGGTTTGATGCATAATGTATAGTGCAGTCTGGAGGTTTTTCCTATGATCTGCATCCAAATGTCCTAAATTGTTTTCTCATATATTTGCAACTGTAACTCAGGATATTTTAGAATGCCATCTAGCTTGCAATATAGGCAGTCAACAGCTAATGCAAGACCTCAGCTAACATATTTCTGACAATTAAAGAATTCTTCCTGASAATTCAGCAGTTTTGTTATACTGGTCATATTCTCTAATTTGCTAAGGATGCATTCCCCTGCTAAATGCCTCATATCTCATATTCATGCGAATTGAGCAGTTTCACCTGCTATTGGAATCACATAAGTAAAGAAATGAAAAAAACTCATAGGTTCATTCTTTTGCCTATTGAAAGACTCGAGAGTATATGAAACACGTTGCTGCTGGTAATGCCTAATTATGTTAAAAGTGGAAGAAGTTATGTAGCAGAACAGAACTATTTTGAGGTTTCTTATTTTAAGTTATGCTTTGAATTAATAACTCCTTTATAAGTTGGGTTTTAATCTTGAGACCTTACTTAGGTTCTCCCAGGGCTTTCATTCTTTTGCCTAAATATCGTTTGCTTGGTATTTTTGCCTTTAACCAAAGCTGCTTAGTGTCATGGTAAATTTCAAATACAGTTCAAGCTAGGGTTAGAGAAGAGTCCCGCCATGCATTGGATATACATTCAGAATTTGGAAAAGGAAAGATTTGAGTATAGAAGTTCTTTAAGCACCAGTTTCCATATTGTGTGAGCATAATCATGAGGCTATAATTAATCCGTAGATATATGTGTGTCTCTCCCTTGTGCTGGTAAATGTAAAGGGTCATTTCTTTGGAGAAACAGAACACTGCAAAGTATGTGCATGCTTGTTGTAATTCACTTCAGTGTTGGTGTTTGGATTGGCCCCTGATGATGTCTTATGTGGCAAAAGTGGTTTGAACTGTAATTAATTTGAGCAATTGTTTCATTACAAATTATTTGATTTTGTATCATTGGGATGTTACTCTTTCTCTTCTGGCTTTTGTAAAGTTGATCGGATCTTGTAACTCTTTGGTTTCTTCTTTTCTTACTACAAGAGGTTCAAAGCATTGTCGTCTTCCTCTGACAGGGTTTCTTGGAAAGCAATGAAGGTGACCCAGAGTTAATTGTCTTCATCCCGTGAGTGTCAAATTTGTTGTATCTCGCTGTTTCATTTGCTATTTTAAATGTCCTAACTGATCTTCATACCATCCATCCTATTATATTTCAATGTTTTGTCTGTTTTACTAGTTGTCATTATGCTTTTGCCTGCATAAGTTGCATTTAGTTATCTGATTTTTTTCTGTTGTGCATCAGATTTACATCAGATGTCAAAATAAAGAGCATATCAATTGTTGGTGGTGCTGATGGAACAAGTCCTGCCAAAATGAGAGCGTAAGTTGTAATTTTCTTGTCAGTTTTGATGTTGTTATTGCCAAGCAGTTTTTTTAGCTCTGTGGAATTGATGGGCATGTGTTGTGGCTCATAACTTAATGATAGTTCTTTGTAATAACCCAGCAACACTATTTTTAACTCAGACTATTTATTGTATTTGGAGTTTTTATGTGTGCCCTCTCTGGATTAAATACTCCAAAAAAGATGTAGGTTTATCAATAGAGATGGAATTGACTTTTCTGACGCTCAATCTATGCAACCTATTCAGGTAGTTTTCATGTTAGCTTGTTGCTTATTCATATTTCGATTATTGATGCTATTGACATTTATTCAATTTTCTAGGAGTGGGATTTGGTGGAAAATTTGCAAGGAGTTCTAGAGTACCAGACAAGGTATTTTGTGTTTTCCTCTTTCTTAGTTACTTTAATATGGTCTTTGTGAAGATGAATAGTTTTAATCATCTCTGGCTGAGGATTCCAATATACTCTACATTTCAGGAATTTTTATTCCTCCTTGTTTGGTGACTTTTTAAATCCATACCATTCATTCATGTCCCCTTGCTGGTTGATAGTAGCTGACCTCCCTGCCACTATACTAGAAAAGAAACCGGAAAGGGAAAGAGTCCCACATGCAAATGTAGTTCTCTGGAGTAGTAATTTTGACTTTTGAATTTAGTTTGGTACAAGGACTAACCATTTGATCTAATTGTTAGCTCTTTCCTATACCCATGTGCTCTTCAGGACATTTGGAACTGTCGGTTAATATGCAAATCAATGCATCGTTATCGCAGCACTAGTTTTTTTAGTATGTTGCTGAGTCTCGACTTTCTTGTATTGTTCATTTAACCAGATATTCTAAGTTTCAGAGCGTGGGAAGCATCACTCTCCATTTTCCAGATAACTTTGGTGGTGATACAACTCAAATACATTACATTGGCTTAAAAGGGGAAGCTACCCAGGTCAGTTGAGCTGGATTCAGTTGATCCATGGTTTTCGTTTTACTTATTCACTTTTTAGGGTGAAAATATTATGGTTTCACGAGTGCTTAAGATGATATATGTATCAATTTACAGTTGAAAAGGGATGTTGTAGCAACAATTGTTTATGAGCTCATGCCAAATCCATCTGATTACAAGTGAGTCCTCCTCCTCATTTTCATTATTCATTTATTTATTTCTAAATTTTGGCTCTTATCTTCTATTAGAATCAGTTGCCCTACTTATTGATATATTACAAGATGAGATTTTCATGATGGAATTCCTTTTTAATGGCTGAGGTCCTTACCCTATTTCTTGACCTTCCTGGACTAGTTACAGGAATCCCACAAGATTGTCTTATTGTCATCACAAGTTTCTCCCTTGTTGGTTATGGACMWTTTTGCTTCAAGTCAACAATTTAGAAAGGCTGCACGCTGTTATAAATGGGAGCTTGCTTCTACAATTCACTTTTGTTCAAACAGTTGTAGTATTTGCGCTGTTTAATCCATGTGATGGAGATATAACAAACTTTCCCCACTGTATACTAGATAATATTTGAACGATGTTAGCTCTCCCTTTTTCCTCTTAACTTTGCACATAAAATTTTCTCCGTATCTTCTAGTATGTGTATTAACATGCTCTTGATGTGTATGCAGGACGCGAGCTGAAACAGGAGGTGTTTCACATGTGGAATGAATCATCAATGCTACTTAAAGAGTTGATTTCTTTCTAATGTAAATATAACCCCAAAAGCTTACTGGTAGAAATAATATGGATTCTTCCAGTACTGTGGTTAAGTGGCAAGGGCTTAGGTTTCTACCTGTAGCCCTTCCTCAGTTAAGTTCCTTGAAACTTGATAGTAGATCTCGGCAGAATCCCTACCCTTGTTCCTTTCTGTCCAGAAAAATAATTAGGATCAATTCAATTACGTTTTCTATGTTTGATAAAAGTTGTATTCATGAGAATTGTTGAGGTACTGCAAGAATACAATTGTTTCAAAACATAAATAAGTAGTAAGAATAGCTCGTTCAATAAATAACTTAGCATTTTAAATGGCTAACACATAGTTGAGTAGTTATGAGATTTAGGGTGCGATAATATAATAGCTGCTATTGGAAGATTAAATATTTAGTCTTTTTGAAACTAGAATTACCCCCAATAGATCTTTTCGGTTTTAGGAATTATTTGTTTTTAGACTCCATTGCGGGTTCCAACAAGGTTTTCGATTCCAATGAAATTTTGAACAATATTTTCTAAAAAATATTTGATTAAAAGAATGAAAATTTTTTAAATAAAAGGCTTTAAATTTAATTCAAAATACACCTAGTTTTATTAGCTATACTCTTTCTACGCAATCTTACTTGATGTATAGGCATTACATGACAGGAAATAAAAGTAAGGCAATAGAAGTTTTTCTTCTTTCCTATTTTGGTAGCAACATATATCCCATTCCAATTAAGCAAGCAAATAAGAGCCAAAGCCCTCAAATTTGCACAAAATTTGGAATTTTACATGGAGAAAGAAAACTTAAAAATACTTTTTTTATCAAGTTGAATCACTTAGTTTTAGTGATTATTTATATTTTTATATGTTCCCTATATATTAATGTAAACGATTTTGCTACTAGACGAGTCACCTAGTTTTTGTCAGATCGAAATTTTTGTTTGGTTGAGAAAAATAAAAATAAGAATATCGAATCAGCAAAAGTAGGTATTTTAGATGGGCTAAGAGCTCTGTTCGGCATCAAGCTCCCCCCGCTCAAATCAGTCTATAGAACCCTCCTTGCATGTAGGAGTAGGAGTCGATGCCCAAAAAAACTTGGGGCCTTCTCCCAGGSTAGGGCCTTAGACAACTCTGGAGGATTCAGTTAGAGTAGGAGTCGAGTCGGGTATCTTTCTTTCTCTCTCGTCGGGAAGATCCTCAAACCTCAAGTCCTCAACGCTTTAAAGTCACAGAAGAAGCATATACAGTTCTAGTACAAGCTCCAAGTCAAGATACACTTTTTGCTTTGCTGAACCGCTGAAAAGACAACAGCTTTGATTAACTACAATTGATATTAGTTCTCATCGCTTGCCAAATGCATCTCTTGCCTATTCTCGAGCTCTTTCTTTTTTCTGTTTTTGGATGAACCTTCTTTTCGTTGCCCTCTTGCGTTCGGAAGAGGGCGCTACTTCTTATTTTTTTACTTTTTGATTTTTTTGGTTTAACATTTTAACTGAAACTCTGCCATCTGAATTAATGTTCCTTCTGGTAGGTAGCCAGAGCACAATGTCGAGTATTTTTTTTAATTATTTGTTATTGTTAACACTAGAAAAATAGTCGAAAATAACTACTTAATAGCAAGACAAACAGGCTGACCAACTAGCTTCCCAAGCTAATGGCTCATCACCAAATATTTGATCAGCTAGCAAGTAACTGGTTACAAGTTCCGATGATGGATGCATAAAGCCCCAACAGCTTGTTGAAAATCCCGCCAATCAACAAGGACAACTGATCAAATAATGAACAAAAGGCGCTCGACCCGAGTCTTTGGTCACGACGTAATAGTTGAGCGAGAACGCAGGAGGTGGGTTAATAATGAGGCATATTACTAGGAAATGCGAAAAATGACTTCAACTTACTTTCCCTCCAAGCAAGAAGACTTATTCCCGCCGAGAATAAAAAGAGGAGGAGGAAGAACTCCCAACTCCCATTCAATCCATAACAAAATCATATCAATTAGTATTTTAAATTATGTCTTTTGATTTTGCTTTACAGCTTTCCTAGTCTAGCTTTGATGTGTAATTTTCTAGTTTCTAGTTAATGTTTAAAATACTTTCTTTAAATAGCTTTCTTTAACATGCTTTATTTATAACTTTCTTTAATATATTTTACAATTTTCTTAAACATGCTTTATTTAAGCTTTTTTTAGTATACTTCTTTTACAACTTTCCTTAGGCTAGCCTGTTACTGCTTTCCTTAGTTTATTCTTTTACGACTCTCTTTATAGCTTTTTTTATTGTTTATTTATAACTTTCTTTACCACTTCATTACAGCTTTAGTTAGCCAGCTTCCTTTGTTTGGTAATTAGCTATATGACAAACGCCTAAGGAGCTTTAGATTGCTGCCCAAGTCTTGAGATAGTAATCATTACTAGGTTGAAATTAGCTAAGAGTGTATACATTTGTACAAACTCAACAACAGATGGCTGCCTGGAACATTAAATGAGGTGTCAGCAGACCCAGTAACATCAATCCTTGCTTTACCTAGTCGACAGGCTTAGTTAGCTGATAAAGGTTAGGATTTGGGGGGCATGTCTTAACACTACAAAAATGGCCGACAAAAATGGTTGAAAAGCAAGACAAACAGGCTGACCAGCTAGCTTTCGAAGCGGGCGGTTCATCACCAAATATCCAATAGTCTGGCAGGTAACCGGTTATAATCCCGACGATGAATGCATAAAGCACCAAAAGGTTGTTGAAAATCCCGCCAATCAGCAGGGACAACCTATCAAATAAAGGACAAAACGCGCTTGATTTGAGTCTTCGGCCACGGCCTGACAACTGAGCAAGAAACTAGGACGTGGGCTGATAAGGAGGTGTATAACCAAAAAATGGAAAAGGTGGATTCAACTTACTTTCCTTCCAAGCAAGACTTACCTCGGCTGGGTAGAAAAGGAAGAAGAGGAAGAACTAAACCGCCGATTCAATCCACAACAAAATCTTCACAATTGTTACTTCAAATTATGTCCTTTTATTTTGCTTTATAGCGTCCTAATCTAGCTTAGATAGGTAATTTCCAGCTTTTAGTTAGTATTTACAATGCTTTCTTTAAATGACTTTCTTACATGTTTATTTACARCTTTYTTTAACTTATTCTATAATTTTCTTAAACATGCTTTATTTTCAACTTTCTTTAGTATACTTCATTTACAGCTTTCCTTAGGCCTAGCCTGTACTCCTTTCCTCAGTTAATTCTTCTACGCCTTTTTTACAGCTTTCTTTACAATTTTTTTTATCGTTTATTTACAACTTTCTTTACTGTTTCATTACAGCTTTATTTAGCGCCTAACTTTCTTAGTTTGTTAACTAGCTTACTTGAGCCTATACGACAAATACCTAGTTGCTAATCATGGTTTCACGATATCTGCTTATCATTCGGCTAGACTCTCAGCCGATTCAAGCTTTATTTGTAAGGTCTCTGATGAAACGGATAACTAACCAACTCGCATACTTCGCTAAGGGGTTTCTTTAGCTAACTTAAGAATCCACCTAAAAAAAAGAGATTGTAACGGATTTGACAAGTTTGTTCACGACTAGCTAGTAAAAACTTAAGCCTCGTTGGGCTAAAAATCCAAATTTACCACGACGAGAATAGCTGATCTAGTCCGCTTGATAGCTACTAACCTTTTGGGTTAGCTTACATCAGCTAAGCAACTTTTCTAAACCAACCGTTAGTATTATAAATCTTTTGTAATGTTATTCAACGATAAAAGGCAAGTAATCTTATCTATAGGCTAAGATAGTTTTTGCTCAAGTTTTGGTTTTCTCTTGGATTTTGAGTCGAATTGAAAAAGCATCTTCATGAGCAACTCAAACTTCTCTTTATAGTTCAGAAAACATTCTTCGTTTCCCCCTTTGCAAATGACAAACAAGCAAACAAGCCTGATGATGATATTTGTGAAGGTCCCGTAGAAACTCATCAGAGAATTAATCAATGGAAATTTTGTTCCTTCACATTTTTCCCTAGTTTGAGATAAGATTGAATTTGTGATTTGTGCTTCTCGATTATAAGGTCAAACAAAATGATCATTTAGTTTGTTGTGTGAAGCAAAAGCTCAATGCTACCGTGCTAAACTTATGGTACAATCCTCCTTTTTTAAATATTATTATTTTTTTGGGCTTTTGGGGCCAGGGTGGGAGGGGGCTTGAGAAGTGAATACAGTTAATTCGCATGTGTTTCTCATAAGTCTTTTGCCATTTATGTTTCATCATAGATTTAAATTTCGAATTCCATACCCAATTTTTTTCAGCCTTTTTCTGTGATATTGCAGCTCATCAGAAGCTGCTTTTCTTCTTAGTGCATAAGGTATTTGCTCTGAATATTTATTCCTCGCTAAGGAAGACTAGGGGACGAGAAATAACTTCGTTTTACCTTTACTTGATTTTGGAATTGATTAGGGCTGGAAACACTGAAAGAGAATAGTTGGGGCTGAAAACTTTAGAGAAGCATCGAGTTCATTTATTCTCTTATCTTGGACTAGTTAATCTGTAAAACCTAAAGGTTGAAGATTTAGGCATTTGTGAGAGAGGGARATAGACTATTTTTATCCCCAGTAAGCCGAGATGGATTAAGTGAACTATTTCTTTGAATAAGGACCAAAATGTAGCCTTCTTTTGGATTTAGTATTTCTATTATGGGAAATTCTAATCACAATCCATGGACTGTGGTTAAGCATTAAATGAGTAGCTATTAATGATAGATATATTTGATTTTAAAAATGATTAATTAATAGTGTATTACTTGATAATCTTCTCCATTGAATTGAATAATCGTAGGAGTATTAAATACTTTTTATTAAATCTTATTTAAATAAAATTTTTAATCATATTTTCATTTGAATGAGTATTAATTTTTTATTTATTAATTTTCTCTTTTAATCTTTTTTAATTATTATTTAGGGTTTAGGATTTTATAGTTTAGAATTTATTAATACTCAATAAAATAAAACAAATTCAAAATATTATTTAAATGACATTTAATAAGAATCATCTACTACTCCTATTAATAGTTATCCAGCTCATTGAAAAAAATTACTCATTAATATTGTTATTAAATAGATTATTCTCAAAGTAAAAGACATTATCAAGTAATTAATGCTCAACCCATGAGATGTAGTTAGCAAAACCCTTTTATTGTTCATATCTTGGATCTGTTCTCCTTTTTGGTGTTTTTCATTGGTAGAGGTTCTTTTCTTTTTTGTTAAAAAAATTATTATTTTAAACTATGTATGTATCGCAGTTTGGGTTTTTATTAATTTCTAGGCAACAGTAATCCTTCATTGGATTAAGATGCAATCCAAAATGACTTYGGGATTTCTCAAACGTGGAAAATCCTGGAAGTGACACACAATGGAAATAGAGCCTGTACGGGTTTCAAGAACATTGAGCTTAGAAATGAAAATTGCTYGGTAATTTTATTAACAGAAGAATATAGCTTGTTATCCAGAAAGAATATTATTGTGTGGTGATGAAGACCATGCTTCAGTTGCTTCCTTTTTATGATTTCTTTGKTCCCTGAAAATATTTATGGCACCTACATTTGGAACTTTTGTTTTTCCTCTATTCTTTGACTTTGTTTTGTTACCATTCTTTTTTTTTTTTTGGGGGTGGGGGGGGGGGGTCAGGGAGAGGAGGTTGTTTACCGAGCTTATCAAGTTGTTGTTCTTAGGGCTGTGCATTGTTAAATATTCATCTTTCTGATCCTTAAACTGTTTTAATATCTTTTGGCATTGGCATCAACGTGATTTTCTGCTTGGATGTATTTCAGTTAGCTGTTGTCATGGAGAGAGGTGACAGTGTACTTGATATATATGTTATATTTGAAGATGAGAATGTTGAAGATGTTGAAATGCTGGATGCTGAGGATGGCGAGATGGTAGAGCAGAACCCAAATGCTGAATCCAGTGAACACACTGATTTGCAGATGTTAAGATAATAAATAGGGAATGCCGCGATGATAACCCATGTCAAAGCAAGAGTAAGAAGAAGAAGAAGATCCCCATTGTACTTCCAGTATTCGATGGGTTTATTCATATATAGATTCCTTGTTAATGTCCGTAAGCTGGTTGAAGGAGAGGAAATCTTATTTATTGTAGACTGCAGTGGGTTGTATTGATGTATCTGTTTTCATTGATCTCGTCAAAGAGGTACTGTAGTCATACTTGAATTCTGTTTGGCATCTGTAGAAAAGCAATACTTTATTTTTATTTTTATATTCTTTCTGAAAGAAAAGAATTATGAAGGCAATACCGTTGGTAATTGAAAAAAATGTTGAACTGGGGTTCTTGATTGTCTTCATGAATTAAAATATGAGCCAGCAATCAACAATATCTAGCATGGTTATGCTGTACGATTATCGTCTCAGTAGATTGTCTAAGTCATTGAGGAACTTATTTGACTGTTTTTTTCTATATGCACAAAAAAGAGGTTTATAGAGGGGCGTTCTTTTCCACTAATCTTTATCAAGGATGTACAGGCAATTAATTATTCAACATTAGGATTGTAGTGTTTAGAACCATAAATTCACTTTCATAACTTCTTTGTCATGGAAACATTGTCCTCTTGATTTTGGAAATTACATAACTGTCCTCTACTGTGACCAGATGCCCTAGAAACTATGCCAACATAATTTTGGGAGTAGTTCCAGTAGAATGSCTTGAAGATGCTATTTATGTGTTTGTACATGTGATGTATACTCTCAAATTATGCATGCTTTCTTCTACAGGTTGTTTTTGGAAGTGTTGGAAATCATTTGTGCTCTCTGGTGATTCTAAAAAAAATATGGCTAACAATCGCAACAGAAAGGTGCGCGGTTGGGGTCAACATTCTTGTGCAATCTATTTAAGGAACTGCCTTTTTGGTCTCTGATGCCTTGTTTTGTTTCGCTATACTTTTGCAGATATTCATGAAGAAGCCTTTTCACTGCTTTCAGTTCCGGGGACCTATTATCTGAGATAGCATCCAGAGTTCTAGGGACCTATTATCTGAGATAGCATCCAGTTGAACCACTTTGTAGTTTCCTATTCCTGTAGGCTGATGTAAATGGTATGCCACGTAAGATGCCTTCATATACAAACGCTTCCAAAGACCTCTATCAGATTTTCCTAGGGAAAACACAAAGCAGGAGAGGAAGAGACGTTAGCATTTTTCTTGAGAAAAAAAGATTAAAAATTTGTTTCCTCAACTTGAGTAATCATCTTGACTTCCCTAACCCGAATAAATTTGCTAAAACCAGATTTACTTGTGAACTGGTATGTCTGTCTAGTTTATTGGTTCTAACTATTGATTTTATTATTAGACAGTTATTAGAAAATGCTACTGACTGAAAGAATGAGTTAGTGTGCATTTTTGGTGAAACGGTTTTGATTTGGATCCATCACTATTCTGGAACTTTGAAGCCAATTACTGGATAATGAGACCACTTTTGACCAGGGTGACATTTCTGGAATAAGTGGAAGCAATTTGTATTGAACGTTATGCCATGCTTGTCAGAGATTTAACGCATGCGGCTTTGGGAAACGGTAGTTTCCTGGCTCTGGGTTGGTTGCACAATCCTTTTTCACCAACTATACTAGATTGGACCAAGTTCTTTTATTATGTTGTAGTATAGTAGTACCAGCAGGTGACAGATTTTCATTCAAGAGTTACAAATGGAGGTATGTAGGTAGACATAGTAAAAAAAATTATGTGGAAACAAATGGATGGATAAGCAAGTCAGTTAAACAMAATTCTCATAAAATGGTCATGAGACCGTTATCAGTTTTTTGATCTATGTGTATGTATATTATTTTGACTTTCAGATTAGATGTTGCTAGCTTAGAAATTTTCTTGTGCCKAAGGTTTCTGACTRTGAGAGTTTAACTGCAATAGGTTCCTTTTGATTTTGGGCCCCCTCTGGTTTTCTATTTTTGTAACTTATGTTGCAGATTAAATAGAACACATTGCAGGTCTATGGATGTCAGAAGACTGCTGATGGTGGACGTTATCGAGCAGGTGGTGGCATATTATGGAACACTCTTAGATTTCAAAATGCTTACAAAGAGATAATGAGAAGAGGAAAGGAATTTGAAGCACGTGATAATTCTCTTTCCCTTTTTTTGGGATGTCCTCCTTTCGCACATTATTGCCTCTGATTTTTCTTGTTTAGTTAATAGATTACACAAGTCCCAAGTACACAGTAATTCATGCATTTATGGTGCATGCCCCATATATTTTTCTTTATGTTTCTCCTAAGGAACTCGGTGATTGAAAAGAAGAATAAAGTTAAAATCACCTCGTTAAGAGAAAAATAAGATGAGTATGCCGGTATGTATCTTTGAACTACAAATTGTGTCAGGAATATATCATCTATCTGCTGGAGGGGGAGGGTGTTAAAATTGATAATTACTATACATAGACTATGTAATTTAGAGCACAATTTGATGAATATACCATTTGATTGCAAGATTTTTTATTTTTTTATTTTTTTTTTTTTTGGTTTGGTGGGGTTGAACCCTATCTATTGTGGAATGAATGGAGAGAGTAACTTTAACATTGAATCACGATGAGTTATTCACACCTTAAATGCTCAAGTTTCATCCCCTTTTGTATTTGTTATCATTGTTATGTAGGAGTAAATTCTTCGCCAGTTGTGGATCAGTGAGGCATTATAAAGTCTATTTGTTATGGATGCCATATTTCTTTATGTTTTGCTGCCTTAAGTCTACGATCTTCTACATCTTCCAAGTCCTCAAGTAAATAGGAATTTTTGCAGAAGCAGTTTAAGCCCATCTGTTCATGATCGAATACGGTCCCAGTTGCATATGATGATCTGCTTGAAGGAGAAAATCAAAAAGATGAAGAAATGTGATCTGTCTTGCGCTGCATATGTGATAGCTTGTTAAAAGGTGTTGATTTCCTTGGCTATAAACTTTCTGGATTTTATACTTGTTTTTCTCCTTCAGAGTTTATAGTTATGCAGTCGGGACATCAATCTATAAACTTCTGAGTAGCCAAGAATCTTGTAAATACTTTTGTCTAGAGAATATTTTGCTGGATGGTATAAAGGATTGATTGATTGATTCTGATTCTTAAACATCTGTAAATAAATGACAGATGACAGTATTTGTTATTAATGATTGTCAGATTGAGAAAAAGGAATATTGATTCAATGCAAAGAAAACTAAACTAGAGTCTTAATGGCTCAGCTAAAGTCTCTGTTCATGTAATTCTGCAGAACAGGTATTCAATAAAATTTCTTCCTTTTTTCAAAAGAAAAAGGAAAGAAGGTATCGAACATGGACCCGTTCTTGGTGGGCACTTATGCGGGACAAGTAATTCAGAGAGCTGAATTTCTCCTTCATGATTTAGTTAATTAGCGTTTCTAAGCATAAGAACACAGACACAGACACAGACAAACACACAAAATCTATACTCGAAAACACATATCCATACACACCCACAACAGCAAAGCCCCACATAAGTAATATTAAAAGGGCACTGAGTCCAAACCCTCTCCCCCCCCCCCCCCCCCCCTTTTCCCCCTCCCTGCATCTCCAAACACACCCATGAACACAAAAGAGACTGAAAAGCACACATCCACACCAAAACCACACCTACACAATGGAAAAAAACTGACTTCACCACAAAGCTAAATGTAGAAGAAAGATAGAAATGCAATGCAAGGAGAAATTTCTTGAAGGAATACATAAAATTCTTCTATAAATAGAGCAGAAATCCCTTAGCATAGTATCAAAACCTATTCCGGCAAATTGATCACAGAGTAGAGAAAAGCTTATAGGGGAGACAAGAAAGCATAGTTAAAATAGTGAGAAATGGCAGACAACAAAGGCAAAGGTATTGCTGAAAGCTCAAAGGGGTCCAAAGACAAGGGCGGAAGCATATTTCCAGCAAGGAAGAAGACAGTAAAGCAAATGATGGCTGAGAAAATAGTCAACAACGACAAGAAGAAGATCAAACCCAGAGATGATGACTCCGATTGAACTTGTTTTTACACAATTAAAATTTCCGTCTTATATGTGTAATAGTGTTGGAATTTTCAATGGTAATATTAGTTCGATGAAGTAAGTGGTTGCCAACGCGGAGCTTTGGCTCATTACAGCGTCACTTTGTTCTGCTGTGTAGATTGCTAGTCATCAATTTATAAGAGTGTGTATTTGCAGCTCCATATTTTAGTTCCTTCTTTTCCCTCAATAAATTAGATTGTGTTCTTTACTGATGTAAAAAGTTCTAGTTTCAAATTAACAAATCATTTAAAATTTTGGGAAAAGAGACCCTTGAGAAATTTAAAGACACCATTCATGGTGAGGAATAAAATAAAATAAAATTTCATTGATTTTGAAACTTTTACATAATCTATTTGATTAATCGGATTCTTACTGGCTTTTCGCTGGAATTTTATTAGCGATAATCAAATAAAGAAAACTTAACAAATATGTCTTTTTATGTGGGATTATCTTTTTTCTTCCTCGATGAGGACAAAAACCCAGTCTACAATTAAAATATATATTTTTTCTCTTGATTGTTTTGGAGATCAAGGACTAGGAACATATATTATCTCTTAGAATATAAATGCAGCATTCTTAGAATTTTTAAAAAAAAAAAAAGATGGTTAGTTGTCCTTATAGTCAAAGCTGCCGAAGAAGTGTTGAAATTGAAGCAAAACCGTCCAAGATCAAGAGACAGTTCTGGGTTCTTTTATGGTTTGTGGAGTTCTATTTTAATTACGAAACTTCTTTTAACTATAGATAAGATGTTCTGAGATGTGAAATATCGTGAAGACAACAGGAATCTTTTGAGCAATTCAAGAAGAAATAAAGAAAAGGAAGTCGAAAAAGAAGATTCAAGTAAGAAGACACAGGAATTGATCATGAATCGAGCTTTGAGGAAAAAAAGAGTTTCATTGAAAATCGGCTTGAGAGGCCGACTGTAAATCAGGGGTACACATTCAAATCTTTGGCCAGGAGGTGGGCACTGAAACGAACAAAGCAAAAGATCATAACTCTAATTTGATACCGGAGATAATTAATGTTCCCTAGTAAAGAGAGACCCTCCTCATCGGATTGCAGCTACTTAATGACTACCAACGAATCTCTTTCGATGATCAAGGAGGAGTTAACAAAATCTTTTGCAAACAAGATCCTAGCAAGCACAGCCCATGCTTCCGCTTGAGCAGCATGGATGCCCAGGAGGTCCTCTCATTGCTGTGAACGCAACAACTCCCCTGAATGATTTCGTATAGTGGGGCCAAATCCAGTTCTGCCGGTGCTCCGAGAGCCATCGATATTGAGCTTATAATCCGTCTCCTCAGGTGGTTACCAGACCTCCTAGCAGACCTCCCTCTGTTTACAAATTTGTTGGATCATTGTTGCCTCTCGGACCTCGGCATGCATGGTTTCTATGTACTGAACGAACTGCGGGATAAGTGTCCTGCTGGAAAATATGGTTATTCCGCCGAAGCCAGATTGACCAGAGAGAAAACTTGAAGAAGCAGCAAGAATCCTCTAAAATACTAGGGAAGGGGTGAATCAGGTGTATATGAATATTTCTTCCCTCAAGCAATTTCATTATGCAATCCTATCCCAAAACAACTAATATAGTTAATAAAAATGCCAAGAAATAATGTGACGGAAAGTGCTTGTAAAGCTTAAGCAAGAATAATATTGAGATGCAATGACACACTATATCTATACTAATGTTACTTTAGGAACAACAATCAATATATCTTAATAGAAGCAAATTAAGAATTAAGGGCATACAAATATATAAAGACACAACACAAGAATTTATAGTGGTTCTACTCTTCAAAGTCAACATTCACTAATTAGGATCACACCTATGATTTCAAATATCCACTAATATGTATAAATACACAAGTTTCCACAAACACGGTTGGTATCACACAACCAACAATTTTCCAACMCAAGAGAGATACACTCTTCACTAGGATTTTACACCAAGTAATCTCTCCTCTACCACAAGAGTATAAAATTGACAAAGAACTCACCTCTAAATAAGATGAGTTTTACAATAGGAGCTCAATATAGTTCCCTTGATGGATAGATAATACAAATGAAGATTTCAATCAATCCTCTAAAAGCGCTTCAAGTTCAATAATGTTTCTTGGATGAAATGAAAATTTTTTAGCTCAAAACAAGTTGATTGTAAGTTGAATTTCTCAAAGATATAGTTCTTGCAAGTAGAATAGCTCTATTGAGCTTTTTATATGTATAAAAATTAAATTATATTTTGCACGAAAACAAGGGTTTAACAAAATAGCCATTGAACTAGCGGTTAAACACATATTTTCAAAATTTACTATTGCGCAGACGCACATATTCTCAAGGTCACAAATGTTGATTATTTAAGTGCGGCGATCTACTATACATTGGTGCATCACAATCACAAATAAATATTTTAGAGGCACAATAATGTATAGAAACAAGATACTCCATTGATTGAAATATTGTGTAACAATTTACCAAAATCTTGGTGAGGGGGAGACACCTTAGACTGAGCTCAAGTACAATTTTGCTTGTTTGCTGTTTTTTCCAACTCTCCCTATAAGAGTTATGCAACAAATGCTTGTGTGATTGGAATAGACACCGTTTTTTCGAGCATGTTACAAAACTTTGTCTATTTTCTATCTATTTTTCTATACAATGAAAGAACAAACTTAATATAGTTGACCCTCTAAATATAAGATTCAATAATAAAATTCTAGAAAAAGTATTTTAAAAAGATAGAGAACAAATGATGTAGGCGTACTGGAGAGAGTGTGCTCCCTAGTCGTCAGAGACGTGCACGGACATGCTTCATGGTCAATGTGAGTGTGCCACGATGTGCTCTGTGGTCAACGCAAGCATGCATAGACGTGCTCACTGGTCCGTACAGATGTGCTTCTAGGTCATTCACGAGCGTGTTGGGAACAACCTGTGACATCCTCCCCCACCTTTGTTGGCGATATCCTCGGCATCTCGGCTTCCTAATAAACATCAATCAACGGTTGGAAGGCTTTGAGATCCTTCTCCCTTTCGCAAGTATTCTCTTTATCATTTCTACCCTACCATTTTACCAAGTATTTCTTGTGATTTTTTCTTGAGCTTCTAGTCACCCAATCGTTAATAATGGCTTTAGTTACTCAATTTCCAGATGATGTGTTAGAGGATTTGCCATGTATTCGCCTAGGGTACTAACTCCTTCTCGCTCTCCTAATACGGCTTCAATAAGCTGGCAAAGAAAACAAGGTGTGTTTGTTCCTGCTGGAATATCACCTTGTATGCCACCTGTTTGATTCTCTTCAAGATAGTCACTAGACCAATGCATTTTAGTCTAGTGTTCCATGCTTGCGATTGAGAGTGCATCTAATATAGTTTCTTCATTAGCACCTTATTGCCAAATTAGAATTCCACAAATCGGCGCTTTTGATTAGCATGCTTCTTTATCTATTTTCCTATTCTCTTAAGGCAGCTTCTTGCAATGTCAATATTCCATTTTCACTCTTGAGARAAGTTCTTAGCTTTAGGGTATTGGGCTGGGATATCAACAATGTGCGATATAAATGATTGTTGCCCAGTCACAATCTCAAAAGGGCTCTTGTTGTTATAAGAAAACTTTTGAACATTAAAGCACGACTGAGCAACATCCAAAAGTTGCACCTGATTCTCTTAATTAGTTGTGACAAAGTGTTGTAGGTACTTATTCAACATTCCTTTGACTCGCTTTGTTTATTAGATTTTGGGTGACGCTCAGATTGGAGCCAAGAAGTTTGAATAACTCAATCTAAAAGTTGCTAGTGAAGCAAGTGTCTTGGTCACTAACAATGTCCCTTGGTAGTCCTTAGTATTTGACAATATACTTGAAGAAAGGTTGTTTCGTCTCCTCAACTGAAACATACTTGGGAGCTAGAATAAATGTTGCATACGTTGAAAAATGATCCACCCATCACAACTTGTAGTGATATCTTCCACCTTCGGTAAGCTTGTAATGAAGTCAATCAAAATACTTCCAAGGTCTTGTAGGAATAGATAGAGGCAAGAGCAATCCTACTTTCCTTGAATGAACAATTTTATATCTTGTTGCAGACGATGCAAGTCTTCACAAAATCAGCAATGTCAGCACCTCCTCAAATGCCTCACTTGCTCCTCCAAATTGTCACTGTATATTGCAATCTCATCTAAATACATGACCATAAATTAATCAAGAAATCCAATAGAACTTGGTTCATTGAGGTGTAGAAAGTGGTCAGTGCATTAGCTAAACTGAAAGGCATCATCAAGAACTAATACGCTTCATATCGGGTAACACAAGTGGTCTCATGTTCATCTCCATTTTTAACCCTTCTTGCCAATGCCCAAATCGAAGATCTATCTTTTTGAAGTACTTGGCTTGCCTTAACAGGTCAAAATATTCTATTGCTAAGGGGATAGGATAGCTGTTCTTGACCGTGATCTTATTCCATGCTCAATAATCCACATACACCTGAAGGGATTCTTTTTGTTTCTTTTGATATATCGGGGCTCCATATGGTGATTTTGCAAGGACAACGATGCCCACCTCTAATATTTTAATTAGTTGCTTGATGAGCTCTGCAAGTTCTAGTTATGTCATGGGGTACGGTGCTCGAGCAACCAACTTTATATCAAGCACCAACTCAATCTCAAGATCCACCTCCCTCTTAGGCAGAGTTGCTTAGGGAATTGGTCAGGCATCACATCTTCAAATTCTTTCAGCAACTTATAACTTTAGGCACTAGTCTTGTTATATCCTCTAATTCCTTTGAATGTACGTTTGCCATGTAGCTTCTTTTCTTGGGCTTTAGCTTTTTTCCAATTGAAAAGCTGAGATGCTCTTAGTGATGACCTCCCAACTATTGTAGATACATGCATTGTTTGCTTCCTAGCACCACAAAGTGAATCAACATAGGATAAAACTATAGCCTTAGGGTCCTGCATGAATTCGAACCCCAAAATAAGTTTGAAATCATCCATCTTCACCATACTAAAATTGCTCCTACCATCAAACGGTCCCATCTTCAAGTATACAACTCTAGTAATGCCTATCATTGTTTAGACAGTTAGCTTTTACTCACCCAATGCCTTTTCTAGCATGAAACCCAGTTGTTCTGCCTCCACTGCAAAAAAAAAATAGTTATGGGTAGCTCAGGTGTCAATCATAGCTTGTATTTTGACACCGGAAATACTAGGTTGTATCAAATAATATAGAAAGATAACGATCCTACCTAAAATTAAATCCTAATTACCATCCACTAAAATAGTTCTAAAATTTATCTAGCCAATCAATTAATTGAGATGTGTAACTAATTAAAAAAATCCTAATTAATCCTAGATGATCATACAAAATGATTTAGAAGGTAAATCAATGGATAAAAAGTCTAAGACACATGATTTCACCTATTCCTCAACTCTGTTATCTAGTAGACATTTCCAACTATCAAGTATTGACCAACCAAACCTATGAATATCAAATATACTTTCTCAAGATATAAACAACCTATTTATCTAAATGATTAAGCTATATATGTATGCAAAATTTAACCTAGAAAAATGCAATTAAACGTATTTTTCTTAAATATTGCATAAACCATGTAAATATATCTCTATTTCACATGTAGTTCATGACACTTTTTATTTTAACCTAATTGCAAAAGTATTATCTCTAATCGCTTTAAGCAATGTTTGAAACAATTGAAAGATGACTAGTCATACAATTGAACATTAAGAACAATAATAAGGTTTTAAAAAACATAGATATACTAAATATAGAAAACACCTAATTTAATAATACAATATCCGAAAAGGTTACATCATGGTCTTAGAACAAAATACTTTGTTCATCATGATTAGAATGAAATAAAATACATCGAAGACTGTGATTTAAAAACATTACAAAATATAATAAGCTCGATTAGTCTTCAATCCGTCGGTCTTCATTTTCTTCAAAAACGCCCCTTCTAAGTGTTCTAATGTGTTCACCAAGGTCCAGTGATGAAGAGTTATGTTTTTGGGAGTCAAGGGGATGTTTAGCAACTAGAGTCCTTCATTGGGTTAAAAATGTGTGAAACTTTCCTCAATAGCCCAAAATTCATCCAAAATCACGACACAATTATAAAACCGGCTTAAATTCATTTAACTGGCACCAAATTCAGCTTGGGAATCATGTTATAGTTCTAAAACTAGTCTGACCCGGTCAAGAACCTGTCTAATTGAGGCTGAACAAGATCTATTTCTGATGTCTGCTAGGTGTTGGTTTAATTCTATCTTATTCGTCTTTACATCGAACCAATAATTTCATGTTTTTTTCTCAGGTACGTGATTTATCCAATGTCTTATTCTAGCACTCATTACATGATTGTTTCTCAATTTCAAGTTTCTCTGTATCATGTGCCAGTTTGGTAAAAGAACCACATTGGATACCCTCTAGTTTGACGAATTGAAGTTTTTCACTTGAACCAACATCGGTTTAGGGCCCAAACGACATTTGAATTGGGTCAAACCAGGTGTGTTTTGAAGCTCTTTCCGTCCTCTATCCATCTATGTAATTTTTGGAAAGTTTCTCTCTATTTTCTCCCTATTCTTTACAAATCATTTCCTATAAAACTGAATTGAGCAATACTGAAGAATTTACTAAAAAATAGTTACATCTACAATTCTATTGAATTATACTCTTAAAAAACCATGTAATATATATATGTAAAACCAGTGTATCACATTTGCTTCCCATTAACCATCACTTCCACATACATGAGTCCCTTATTATTGCAAGCCCATGGTTTCAGGTTCTCATATTTGGTGGTCCCACTTGAGGGGACTCCATTTCAGTTACCTCTTCTTATAAGGTGTGGGAAAAAGGTACTACAACTGTAAAAAGGTCCAACCATATCATTCCCTTCTCCCTCATTTTGTTTTTAATTCATTACTGTATTTTCTCTACAATCTCCTAAACTGACCCTAAGTTGGGTGCAATAGCCCCTATCTGGACTAGAGTATTCACTAACATTTCTTGGAGACATTTCATATAGGAGTGGGGTCTGCCATAATTGCCCTCTGGCCCTAGGGGCTTTTACTTAGTTTTGCTTGATTTCCTCCCTTGAAGTGGATGCTCATTTTCCCCAATTTTGAAGAATTTAGGCCTAAAGCGTCTAATAAAGAGCTTCTCCTTGTCTTCCTTAACCTTACTATGAAAATCAATCGAACCTTTTGCCACTGTGATGGCTTGAACGAGATCCTGGATCCTTTCTTTGTGTAACTTATTCCTTACTCATTGTTTGAGTCCTTCCATTGTGATCTGCAGCAAATGTACTGAGAAACCCTTGACATAGCCTCCGAAAACACTTGTATGCTTTAGGTCTCTTAAATTACGATGAGCCTTATATTCAACATTTATGGGAAGAACTGTCCTATAGCTTCTATATCTGCTATCTGCTCACCACCATAACTTAGCATCATCCTCTAACTTTGTTGCGGTCGTGTCAACTTTCATATTATTAGTGATGCCCACTATTCTCAAATATTGGGACAAGTAGAAGAAGAAATTATTGACCTCCTTTGGATCTCTAGAACCCTTGAATACCTTGGGTTTCTCACATTTAGCTTCTGTTGGGTGCTAGCATTTGGCTACCTCCAATAGCGACTCAGCTAAGAGCCAAGGATACCGTCTTCAAGTCAATCTTCACATCCTCAAGCTTAACTCAATGTTCTTAAGCTGCATCTGCATTGCTTGTGGCAGATATATGTGCCTCTTGCAATGCCATATTGTGCCTTTCAAGTCTCACCTCGTGGAAGTGAATTTCCAAAGCCATCTTCCTTGTAGCTGAAACAACTTTCCCCAGTTCACCACTCTACTAGGCAAGATTTTATTTCACCAACAAAACTCTTCTCAACAAAGAGATCAAATTTGCTTTTCCAACAATAAAATTTGTGGATCTTATTAACAATGGCCTTCACGGCCTCCAATCTGGCTTTGTTAGTGCTTATTCCTTTCAATGAACCAACAATTTTGTTCCTGGAGCACTACCCTAGTTGCTAGCTATTGATTTAGATATGGAAGAATTCTGAAATCTACCAGTTTGGATGCATTTTTCAGGTCTTCCACTTGCATGTTGGAATGAATGAGCACTTACCAAAAATTATTCACTCCGATCTAAACTAATAATATCACTGATACCAAATGAATGGTTTCTTATGCAAGGGTGTTAGTATAGGTTGATGCCTCCTAGGTGCTAATTCTTGTGGAACACCCCTGTGTTCCAATGTCTGCTGGATAGCACATATAGGATCAAACTCCGACATATCTCCTGTAGACGTTTCATTAACATGAAGAGGGCTATTTTGATCTCTAATCATGATTTTTCAACCAAAGTGCAGCATCTTGCACACTTAATAGGTCCCATTGGGCGTGCCAATTGTGTTGTGTGCTAAAACTGCCTAGCCAAATTGACTATCCTGGCCCTGTGCAAATCTTCCTCTTCTTCTTACATTATATATCAACTCCTTCAATATGAACGTTCTTAATGCCTATGGTAGTTGATCATATATCATTATAGGTTGCTTTGTTCCATATATTATCAAATCCTATAAGTACAAAATGTAAGTTAGATAATAATATAAGCTTATGTCATTATCAAAACAAATATTAAGGACCTTAAATCTCTATTAGATTAACATATGCAATTTCTATTTCTTTCTCCTCAAATAAAAGAAAATGATATGATTGGTCCACTAATGTTTGATGTATCACACGTCTCTCCCTTATACCTATACAAACAGCTCCTTACGAAGAGGTTAAGAGATAATTCAAGCATCATCGAACTTCCATTCTTCTACTACATTGAAGTAGGCTTATATCTTTCTAAGCATTTAAGCTTACCTTCTCTACCATATTGAATAATGCTTATGTATGTTATTGAACAATTTTTATATCTATGGAAGAACATTCTTAGTTGCCAAATTGAAGAAGGTTTACACCTGTGGAATAACATTCAAGCATCAATTTTATCATATTGATATAATCTTATATTATGGCAAGTTTTTTCTCTTGTCTTTGATTTGCAAACACAAAATTTGTCTACAATGACCGAATCAAATGGCATAGCTGACATAATCACAAATCTAGGAGTATATACCTAATACCTTTTTGCCTCTATCATCCTTTATTTTTTTTATTGACAACTTTATTTGGAAGCATTTTGCAGTCGGATTTAGTTATAGATTTTAAGCTTGCTTGAAATTAGAATATATATATGGGAAGTCTCTCTTCCTCTTGAATTCGAGCCTAGCTCAAGTTCAAATTAATTGGAATTGAATCTAACTCAAAGTCAATCAAAATTTGCGAAGCTTAGTTACTATTGTTGAATGTGAGGCTAAGTCTAGTCAACTAGAAACCAACTCAGTCTCAAACTTGATTATTCAAGTTTCCCGCCATTGTCATTAGTTTCAATTAAACATATTTTACCTTGTAATGTATATAGACTATTTTAGCCATGAGTTACTTATTCTGATAGTTGTATAAAAGGTGCAAGTATACTGATTATTAGGGTTTAGGAGAATGAATGCAAAATGTGAGTTTATCTCTCTTTCTTCACCATATTAAAATCTTTGATCATTCTATTTCTTTTCTTTTTTTTTTTCTCTTCTTTGGTTCAATCTATATTTCTTCATGGTATCAAAGCCATAATTTTCATTCGCGCACAAATTTAGAAATCATATCAAACTCCCTTGATCGATCAGAGCACTGAAAAATTGATGAATATGAGCAGCCCTAATCTAATACTCCCTTCCAGTCCATTTTACCTCCATTCGAATGAAAATCTAGCACTTGTTCTCGTGAAAACTTCACGGAATACACACAAATATTCTACCTGGAGTAGATCAATGAGAATGAAGCTAATTTCAAATAACAAGTTAGGGTTTGTTGATGGCACAACCAAAACACCCGTCAAAAACATATGCAATGTATCCTTGTTGGCAATAGTGCAATACAGTAGTGGTATCTTGGTTGGTAATTTCTATTTTCCCTTCAAATGGACAAAGTATCTCGGGGTTAAATATTGCCAAAAATGTTTGGATTGATCTCCGTGCAAGGTTAGAACAAGGAGATTCATTCTATTTGTCTGATTTAATGGAAGAATTTTATGGTATGACATAGGGTTCACATAATGCTAATAATTACTATACTGCAAAGAAAGTTGTTTGGGAAGAAATGATCAATTTAAGACCAGTCTCACGCTGTCCTTGTGAACCTAGATGTAAATGTGTAGCACTGAATTATGTACATAAGTACTTTAATGCAAACCAAGTCATTATTTATCAAAGGCCTGAATGATAATTTTGCCTCTTTGAAAATTCAAATACTCCTAATGAAAYCGTTGCCTTTAATCACCACTGCCTTTTCTATGGCCATAACTACAGAAAGGCAACTGGTTTATACCATTAGGCATCCACATTCAGGTTCAATACCTATTTTCGGCAATCAAAATTTCATAGCTTCGGCAAATTATGTTGGAGGGGAAATGCTAAGAATAATGTGCAGCCAATCTTGAATTTTCGAAGTGTTTTAGGAAGAGAAAAACCCTTTATAAAAGGGAAGAAGAAGCTCATATGTAGTTTTTGTGGGTTTGAATGGATGTATACCAGAGAAATGCTATAAAAGGCATGGATATCCACAAAGTATAGAAGCATGACAGGCTAGAGCTAATTTTAGTCAGATAAGGAATTCAGCTGTTGTTTCACAGGGAGGACAAATTTCAGAAGAAACGCATGCTACTCTTATCACACAAGGGCAGTATCAGCAACTGCTATGACTCTTGCAAGTAAATTCACTGACACCTGGACATCAATTCAATCATATTGCAGCAGCAAATTCAGTGCAATCTCACAAACTAGCTGAGCACATGGTTCATCAAACCACTGCCCTACAGACCATTTTCGATCAGCCTTAGCCAAGTGATGTTAAACAATCTTTCATATCTTGTATCATTGATCGTGGTGCCACGGATCATATTTGTTGTACTTTGGATGGTTTTACTTCTTTTATCCCTACTATGCATACAAATGTTTTACTTCCAAATGGTCATTCTGTGTTGGTAACACATAAAGGGACTATGAAAGTTACACCTCAGTTGACATTTCATGATGTTCTTTATATGCCAGATGTTTATTTAATCTTTCTTTCARTTGCAAGTTGATATCATCCTCTCCTATTACAATCACTTTCCAATCTCATTACTGCATTTTTGAAGTCTTGGGGAGCTTGCAGAAGATTGGATTAGCTGAAAGCTAACAATCTTTAGAAGCTCCGCCAGCTTCTTCCTCCAACAAATCTGGTTACACAATCAAATCCTAAATCAATTTCTACCATTTCAGCAAAAATATGCAACTCTCAACAGTGTAATGTGGACATGGTTTGGATTATAGATTAGGCCATATGTCTTCTTCAGAAACGAAGTTAGTACAGTCAATAAAATTCTTCTATCCAACTTACAGGTTTGTCCATTAGCCAAACAACAGGAAATTAAATTTCCCTCAAGACATTCTGTTTCACTTTCTCCATTTGATCTTATTCATGCCGATATTTAGGTTCCTTATATGATACCTATTGTGTAGAATCAATGGTACTTCCTTACAGTTGATGATTATAGTAGATACACTCGGATTTTTCCTGTTCAATATAAATCATAAATAAGAGGGCTTGTTCAATCCTTTTTAAATTTGTAAATCACAGTTTGATCCATCTGTTAAAATTATTAGGTCGAATAATGGACCAGAATTTATTATGCCTCTATTCTACTCTGACGATGGTATTATAGACGAAACTTCATGTGTTGAAAATCCATAGCAGAATGGATTTGTATAGAGAACGCATCAGCACATCACGACTATAGCATTGAAATTTCAATCTGGAATTCCTCTAGCATATTTGGGTTGTTGTGTGTTACATGCAGCCTATCTTGTCAATATAAGTCCCAGTCCTTTGCTAAATAATAGAACTCTTTTTCAGTTGTTGTATAACTTAGGGCCTCAGTACCAATCCTTAATGTCTTGTGGGTGCTTAGCATATGCTTGCAAATTACAACAACACAGGTCCAAGAAGTAAAAAATGTATCTTTTATAGTTGTCCCAACCCTACCAAAGGATTTATTTTACTCTACATGCTTTTCTATGAAATATTCATTTCGAGAAATGTCATTTTTCATGAGACTTTTTTTCCTTTTCTTCTCTCTTCTTCTACTCATTCTAATTTTGAATTTCCATCAACCTCCTCTTTTTCTGAACAGCCTAGTAATGTATCAAAACCTAATAGTTCTTCTATCAATCCCATTAATATCACACTTGATTCCAGTTCTGCAGTATGATGGTAGCAACTCTCCAATTCTTCTTCTAGTTTAGCTTTTAAAAATATAGACACTAATAATTCTGGTGCTCTTGGAAATACTAGCCATTGTTTTGAATCTTCTTCTTCATTTTCTTATTTAGGTTCATCTAAACCTAGAAGAAATAAGTATCCTCCTTCTTATCTACAAGATTATGCGAATAATTCAGTTCATCTTTTTCGCTTCACCACATGTTTGGTCTGACGTACTTAGCTATGATTCATTGGCACCAAATCATAAATCTTTTGTATGCAACATTAGTTTAATAGAGGAAACTCAAATGTATTATCAAGCTAATAAGGAAAAAGTATGGTAAGAGGCTATGCAAAATGAAATTGATGCATTAAGTGAGAATTCACTTGCGATTTTGTTCCCCTACCACCTAGAAAGGTCCCTATTGAAAGTAAGTAGGTGTATAAGGTGAAATATAGGATAGATAGTTTAGTTGAAAGATATAAAGTCGGTTGAGTTCCTCCCTTTATTGAGAATCTATATGGCTTTGTTTGTCTCTATTATTTTTACTGGACAAGAAGAGATAAACTTTAATGAAACATTTTCTCAAATGTATACTATCGAGTTGTTTCTTGCTTCTGTTGCTATAAGGGGACGGAAGTTTCATCGACTTTAGATAAATAATGCATCTATTTATGAGCCACTACTTGGTTTTGAATCTAGTCAGTCATGCCTAGTCTGTGAACATGTACTGAAATAAGCATCCATTGGAATAAGAAGCTTACTACTTCACTGATTAAGCAGGGTCTATGCAATCCAAGTTTGACTATTCTTTATTCATTAGGCGAAATGCAAATGAGTTCACTGTGTTATTAGTTTATGTGGATGATGTTCTTGTCGCAAGAAATGATGTGGGATGTATCTCATTTGTGAACAATTCTTTACATATTATGTTCAGATCAAGGATTTGGGTGAGGCCAAATATTTTTTGGGTTTGGAATTAGCAAGACCACAAGAAGGAATTAATATCTGTCAAAGGAAATATGTTTTAGACCTTCTCCAAGAATTTGGTTTTGATTCTTGAAAGCCAATGAGAACACCTATGGACTCCAAACAGAAACTGAGTCATGGGGATTCACCTCTTAACTCTAAAGTTTCCTTATATAGGAAACTAATTGGTAAATTGTTGCATTTGACCAATACTAGATATGACATTTCTTTTGTTGCACAGCAACAAAGTCAATATCTAGATTTCCCTACAGTACACCAAATGAAAGCAGGGTTCATGATCTTGAGATATCTCGAGGGATCATGAGGTCGAGGGTTGTTTTTTCCTTCTGCTTCAGAGATTCAACTAAAGGCTTTTGCTTATAGTGATTCGGAAGGATGTTTTGAAACAAGAAAATCTGTAACTGATTTTTGTGTTTTCTTGGTTCTTCTTTGATCTCCTGGAAGTTCAAGAAACAATTGGTGGTATCTAGGAGTAGCTCTGAAGTAGAATATTGAGCTTTGGCAGTTGTCCTTGTGAAGTTCAGTGGTTAAGGTTTTTGCTTCAAGACTTTGTCATGGATCATCATTTTCCTACCCTCGTGTACTGTGACAATCTTTCAGCTATTCATATTGCTGAAAATTTTATTTTTCATGAAAGAACTAAACATATTGAGCTTGACTATCATTTTGATTGAGAAAAAGTTCAAGCTAGAATGACTGAATTGTTACCTGTGAGATCTCAATTACAATTAGTAGACATCTTCATTAAGGCTTTGGGGTTTCCTTTATTTTCTTTTCTTCTTCAGTTATTGGAGATTCATAATATCTTTGCTCTTTTCCAGCTTGAGCTGGTCTACTGAATGTGAGGCTAATTCTGGTCAATTGAAAACCAACTCAGTCTCAAACTTGATTATTCAAGTTTTCCGTCATTGTTATTAGTTTCAACTAAACATACTTTACCTTGTAATGTCTATTGACCATTTTAGCCCTAGAGTTAGTTGTTCAGATGATTGTATAAAAGACGCAAGTATATTGATTATTAAGGTTAATGACAATGAATGGAAAACATAAGTTTATCTCTCTTCCTTCACCATAATGAAATCTTCGATCATTCTATTTCTTTTTTTCTCTGCTTTGATTCAATCTGTATTTCTTCAATTGTCAAATTACCTCTTTTCATTTTTTTATATAGAGGGTAGTTCAATAAGTCATTTTTAGACGACTGGAAAGGCTTTCGAACTTTTTCTTTTTCGAGGATAACTACAAGCTTATATTAAGTTTGCCCAAAATACCGACTGAACATCACAAGGGACTGACGTGATCTATTGGGATTTGCCTGTAACGCAACTGCCCTTTTTTGCTACCAAATGGGCAACAACATTGCCCCCTTTCTTAGTATGAGAAAGATCAAAAGAGCTAAAGTGTATGAGTTCTATAAAAATTTGTTGAACAATGTTAGCCAACAAGTAAGATTATCGTTATCATGCACTCGTAGCAACTGATTAATAAGGAGTGCATTGCCTTCAACAAAGTTGACTGTTTACAAAGTCCTGCTCGAAAACCACAACCTCCAATCGAGCTACAGCCTTAGCAACAAAGCATCAAAGCATGGGGGACCTCTCATAGCCAAAGAAGCCACAATTTGTCGTTTCCAATTGTGAACCATTGCTCCTATACCTGTAACAGAATTGCACCATGAGGCATCAAAATTCAACTTATAAATTGTAAGTACATAAGTTTTGATTCTCAATATTTGAATTTTGACTTCATTCATACATTATCATTGAATATCATGATCTCAAAGTTATAAATTGTAAGTACAAAGTTTTTTATATTTTAAATATATATCTGAGTTATCTTTTAGATGAGTTATCATAATTATCTTTTTAGATAAAGATTCCAATCCTTTTAGAAATTTGATTATTGATTTATCTCTTATTCAAACATTTTGATTCTTGCAAGATCACCTATTTAACTTAGCACATTAGGCTGGAGTTGTTTAACAAATACAAAAAGAAATAGTCATGCTATGTTAGATTCTTATACTAGTATTTGTTCGTAAATAAATTTTAAAAAATATTTACTCAATGTATTTTTGCTGATATTTATTTTGGCTGTTGATTCAACCTATTATTGAGAATTCATCCTATCCTGAGAAGACTGGGAAGCTAGCAGAAAGAATTTCCAGCATCCAGAAGAAGACTTTGTTCCTTCTTCTTTGTCAACAGACAATTCAGCAATCTATCAACAACTACAAGATTCAACATAAGGGAAGTTTTTATTTTGTTAAAAAACTTTAATTGTTAAATGATTAATGTATAAGTCCCTTGAACTCATTAATTTAGTAAATTATGTTTGACACTTGAATGTGGTCCTATGGATGTTGGTATTTATGTCGAATCATGTTAAATTATGGCTTTACCATCTTTATCATTGTTTGATATATTTACATTCAATAGGTAAAAAAAGCAATAATCAACACATTCAAGTGGTATCAGAGCAAGTTATTTTTGCATTATATTATATCTAAATAGTGTTGATTGTTTGACTTTTAAGTGTATCTTAATTATCTTAATTATCTTTTGGATTGATTTATCATGCATCCAGTTTTTTTCCTTTGATTGTGAACATATCCATTTTTGTCTGCACTATATTGATACACTGTCTTTTTATATATAGATGAGTTTTCTAACTTTCGTGAAGAAGGTTCCACCCATAAACCTCTGTTGTTAGATGAAACTAATTACCTCATGCGGAAAGCCAGAATGAGGGCTTTCTTAAAGGCCATAGATGAATGTATTTGGACTTCTGTGGTTACAAGTTATAGTCTCCCTTCAATCACTAAGGATGGCATACCATCATTAAATTAGCATCTAAATGGGATAGTGATGAATTTGATAAGGCTAACTGAAACTTTAAAGCTTTGCATGATATATTTAATGTTGCTACTCGAAAACAAATGCAAGTAATTACTACTTGTAAAATTGCTCAAAAAGCATGGGATAAATTAGAAACCCAAAAAAAAAAAAAAAAGGACTGTTCAAGTTAAAAGGTCTAGGTTGAGGAATCTTACAACTGAGATCGAGAATATGTCTATGCCTGAGAATGAATCTATTGCTGATTTTCATGGCAAATTATGTAATTTATTAAACAAATGCTATGCCCCTGGTGAAACTTACTCTAATGCTAAACTTGTTAGGAGACTTTTGTGCTCACTACCAAGAGATTCAAAGCAAAGGTCGCATCTATTGAAGAATGCTGAGATATCGACAAGATTGATCTGGATGAACTAATAGGTTCATTACAAACATATGGGCAGAATTTAAGTAGTTGGAACAAAGACAGGTTGGTAAACAGTGATAAGAGGGTTGTCATATCTCATACATATGGTGATAATATTTCCAATTTGATCAATCTGGAAAATTTGATGATGATACGATTGCATTACTAACAAAAAATTACAAGAAATACCTGCAAAGGAATATCAAGAAAAATTTCCAGCCTAACAAAGGAAACATACCTCCACGCAGAAATGGTTTTCAGAATTCTTTTCCTTTGTTTCCATCAAAACTACGAGAAAGGTACAAAAAGATCAAAGGAATTCAATGTAATGAATGTAAAGGTTTTGGGCATATAAAATCTAAATGTGCCAACACTCTTTAAAAGAAAAGACGTGTCATGAAAGTATCATAGAGTGATAGTGCTGAAAAATTATCAGAAAATCTTGATAGCGAGCATAAACAAAAAATTTTGGCTTTTATGGTGAAAGAAGAAGATCCAAATATAGCATGGAGGATGAAGAAAAACAATCAGACATAGAAAAAAAGGACCTTCAAAAGGCCTATGAAGATAAGTATATTCAGTGGTTAAAGTATGTAAGACAAACCAAGGCCACAGAAAATGAGAACCTTCAACTTGTGAAAGACAACTGTGATTTAATTGAGAAAACCAAATCATTAGAAGAAGAGCTCATTACAACTCAAATTGAATTAGCCCAATCATTGAAGGATTTAGAAGGTGTGAACAATATTTTAAACAAATTTCAGAGGAGTACCTCAAAACTTGAGCTCTCCACATGGGGAAACCAGTGGGTAATAAATCTGAAATTGGCTTCTAGAGTGACCACACAGAACTTGATGTGGCCATAATAACTGCAAACAGAAAGATCCAGCGAGGAAAAGAACTCTACGAGGTACCCAACTTTATTCTTACTTGCCATTTTGTGGTAAAAAGGGATATATTATGCCAAAGTGTTATAAATTATGTTTCTATGTGCATAGAATGTTTCATGAGAAAAAAATATATCTAGAAAAAATCATCTGATTAGAACTAGATTGACACATAAGGCAACTACATGCCATGTTACATGCATATCAATTCTTGCTAATAATTCTAAATAGTGGATGTTCTAGGCATGTGACTGCAAATTTAGACTTATTGACAAATGTTGAACCTTTTAAAAATGGTTTTGTAATTTTTGGTGATGTTAAAAAAGGAAAACTTCTTGGTAGAGTTATTCTAACCATATAGAGACTTATAAGTATGAAGATGTGCTCTATGTGGAAGGTTTAAAGGCAAATCTTATCAATATAAGCCAAGTTTGTGGGGATGAATATAATATTATTTTTACTAAGAACAAGTGTCAAGTTCTCATTGATCCAGGAATAAGCATGCTAAATAGAGAACAATCTGATGACAATTGCTATCTTTTAAATTCCTCAACTATATGTCACAAATCCACTTTAGAGGCAGCCGAAGTTTTGCATACAAATAGTTCATTTAAATTCTAGAGGCATCTCAAACCTATTAAAGAGTTATGTGATTAGGGAAGTTACTAAAGTTAAAATCAATATCTAGAAAGTGTGCGGACTATGTCAACTAGGGAAACAAATAAAAACAAAACATCCTCCTACTACTCGTTTAGCAACAATGCACMCATTAGAACTTTTACACATGGATCTCATGGGACCAATACAAACTAAAAGCATTAGAGGAAAAAAATGTATGTTGATGTTTTTCTTGATGATTTTTCTAGGTTTACTTGGATTGACTTTATTAAACAAAAATATGATGTTTTTAATGCGGTTAAGTCATTATGCTTAAGGTTACAGACAGAAAAGGGGCACAAAATTGCCAAAATTGTCCGAATACAAAGTGACCATGGTAAGGAATTTAAAAACTCTGTATATACTAACTTTCACAGCGACCAAGGTATTTTTCATAAGTTTTTAGCTCCTAAAACTCCACATCAAAATGGAGTTGTGGAAAGAAAGAATTGGATCATTCAAGAGATGGCTAAGGTAATGTTAAATGCAAAGAAACTGCCCATGCAACTATAGGCGGAGGCAATAAATAAAACATGTTATATTGGCAATCGAGTTCATTTTCGATGTGGAACTAAACAAAGTTGTTACAAATTGTGGAAAGGAAGATGACTTAATGTCTCTTATTTTCATATTTTTGGATGCAAGTGTTATGTACTTCGAGATAGAGAACATTTAGAAAAACTTGATGCTAAAAGTGAAGAAGAAATCTTTGTATGATACTCTACAAACAGCCGAGCCAATAGAGTATACTTATTCAGAACTACACAAATACTTGGGATTATTAATGTTATTTTTTTGTGATGACAAAGAATTTACAAGAACTACATGTGAATATCGAACAGAATCCAGTGTGCTCATAATTTGTCCAAGTGTGCCCACAATCACTTCTGATCAAAATGTTTCTACTGAACAAGATGTCAAAAGCAATATAGTTGATAAAGAAGCAACGATTGATAATCAAACTATAGAAGAAGGACCAGTTAGCAAGCGTAAAGGGCCACCATCTTGGATACAAAAGGCTCATCCTCTCAAAAACATCATTGGAGATCCTCATGAGACTATGGTAAATAAAAGAAAAATTAATTCAAATGAAATTGCTAATTCTTGCTATATCTCCTATGTGGAACCTAAAACAGCAAAAGAAGCACTTCAAGATTAGTTATGGATGGCAGCAATGCAAGAAGAATTAGGGCAATTTGAACTCCATAAGGTTTGGAGTCACTCTAAGACCATCACATGACAATATTATTGGTACAAAATGGATATTCAAAAACAATCAAATGAAACTAGTCAAGTCGTGAGGAGCAAAGCCAGACTTGTTGATTAGGGATACACTCAAGTCCGACTTTCAAGAAACCTTCGCTCCTGTAGCTCGTCTTGAATCACTTTGGCTTTTAATTGTTCTTGCATGTTATTTAAATATCAAATTGTACCATAATGATGTAAAAAGCATTTTTGAATGGTATAATCATGAAGAAACATACATTGAAGAACCCAAAGGATTTGAGGATCCTCATCATCCTAAGTACGTTTACGAGCTTCACAAAGCATTGTATGGATTAAAGCAACCCCCACATGCATGTTATGCTCACCTAACTAATTTTCTCCTAGACAATAGGTATATGCGAGGTAAATCCGACAAAACTCTATTCATTAAGTATGTGGGTCAAGGTACTATGGTAGCTCAAATATATGTTGATGACATAGTTTTTTGTTCCACGTATTATTCACATGCTAATGAATTTATTACCCTCATTCAACTGAATTTGAAATGAGCATGGTAGAAGAATTTTCATATTTCTTAGGTCTTCAAATAAAACAACTACAAAAAGACATGTTTATATCTCAACCAAGTATGCATATAATATGATTAAAAAATTTGGTCTTGAGAATGCAAAAGTTGCAAAAAAAAAAAAAAAACCTATGGGGACCATTGTTCATCTAGGAAAGGATGAAAAACAACAAAAAAGTTGATCCAACTCTATTTAGGAGCATAATAGGAAGTTTGCTATATCTCACTGCAAGTCGTCCTAATATATATTTTAGTGTATGAGTGTGTGCTCGATATCAACCTAATCCTACGGAGTCACATCTTATTGCAGTTAAAAGAATCCTTAAATATATTGCTAGAACAAGTAAACTTGGAATATATACTCTTTTGATATTAATTCTATATTAGCAGGTTTTAGTGATGCAGATTGAGCAGGTAACATAGATGATAGAAAAAGCACTTCAGATGGGTTTTTCTACATAGGTGTAAATCTGGTCTCCTGGCGTAGTAAAAAACAAAACTCCATCTCATTGTCCACAGCTAAGGCAGAATATATAGCAGCAGGGAGTAGTTGTACTCAACTTTTATGGATGAAATACATGCTAAATGATTATGGTATTTCTATTATGATAACACTAGTGACTTAACATGTCAAAAAATCCTATTCAACATTCTCGCGCTAAACACATTGATATCAAACATCACTATATTTGTGATCTTATTAAGAACAAAACCATTTCCATTGAACATGTTTCTACTAAGGATCAACTAGCCGATATTTTTATAAAAGCTCTTTTATCTCATATTTTTCTAGATTTAAAGAAGTCCATTGGAATTTGCTCACCAATGTGAAGAAATCTTATTGAAAATAATCATTGTGTACTAGTGCTTCATGTTTTATCCCTAGTTAAGAATTATTTTCCGGTGTGTGTGGCGTTTCATTTTTCGTTTTGCCCACAATGACTTAAGTATTTGATTTGTCATTACTTATTGAGAGTCATGCTTTGCTTAGAAGGTTTAGCGGACACTCTACTTGATAATAGTTCTACCACTCCCTATAAAATCTTTTCACTGGACAATTACCACCTTTTGTTGAGTGAAAATCGCCTTGAGTAAGTAGTTTTGGTGTAGTGACCCCTATCCTATGACTACTCTACGGTGGAAAAGGCTACCATAATTTGTGAGTGAAAGTCATAGTTTGAAAAATACGTTGAATGTTTGAACAATTGTTCATTATATCTCTATTGAAAATCTTTTTTATTGGTAATATCTCATGACAACTCTTAGCTTTCATTTAGAGAATGAGTGATTATATTTTCCCTTAAGAACACATACACGTACTTATATCTGATGGTTGAAGTAGAGATGTATATACTCTACTTGTGTCTTTCTTTTCAATCTTCTCTTTTTTGCATAAATCTCATGAAACATCAGCTTTAGGAGCTTACTAATTGGTCACCTCAAATCCGGAATTATAGTTCTTCTGGTTATAATTTTTGACTAGTTGTATGTTACAACTTGTTTCTAATTGACTTTGCGTTATTTTCTTTTTGATTTTCTTTGTTTGAGTATACAATTCTTTAGATGTTTCTTATTTTCCACAAAGATAATTCTGAATTTTTGTTTTAATTAATAAATTAAAATTTTGAGATTGTACTCTAAATTCTTCAACTTTCATCTATTTGGGTCCTTTAGATCGGTACATCTTAAGTTAAGGGAGTTTCATGCATTTATTTATCAGTTTTCTGGACTTAATTGAAGTATTTATTCACTTTGTGGACTAATTTACGTACTTTCTAAGTTTATGGACTGATTTGTATAAATACTTCTATTTGAGGACTATTTTTTATTACCCTATAAAGATTAAGGACTTAACAAATTAAAAAGCAATTATTTTGGTCAAACTTTTTTTTTTTCTCTTTTCTTCTTCTCTTCTTCCCCACTTTTCTTCATCATATTTTTTTTTTTCTCTTGGTTTCTCTCTCTCCTCCAAACCGCCATTGCTGAGCTTGCCTCCGATTGAACTCCTCCACCATGGTGACCACTCGCCGTGCCTCCGCTGCTCCGCCATCATCAGCCCCGTTTGTTGCTTCCAATTCCTCTATGTCATTGGTACCTCACGGACGGAAGAAATCAACACCGTTGTTGCCTCAAGGATGGTTGAAATCTGCACCGTTACTGTGCAGACGAAAATAGTCTACAATGCCTCTGGATTCCTCTGGTTCCCAACTGAGCCTTCACTGCCTTACAGATGAAAGAGGTCTGCTCCACCTCTGGATTCTTCGGGTTCATCAAAATCCTCTTCTACCAGTGATGACATCACACTCCGTGACTTTGCTGCTGCCTACCAAGGCCTTCCAAACCACAAATCTCTTCTCCTCCTTCGCATGTTAGTAAGCATCCTTGTTCTGGTAACCAATGAGTTCATTTTTCTCTATTGCTCATCGTACTATCTACCAATCTAAGTTTAGTAAAAGATCTGTTCTTGCTGAAATTCTTGTAGATGTTGATGACTTTGGGGAACTTGATTTGAACAATATGTTGCATCAAATGGGTTGAGATAGAACTTTTACTGCACTTCGTGCACCTTTTGTCACATTAATTCGTAAATTCTATACTCATATAAACAAAAATATTGAGTCCTTTAGTGATTTCCAATTTCTTGTTTTCTGTCGAGGTAGTTGGATTCCTTTTAGTCCTTCGGCCATTGCTTCTGCATTACATATTCCTCAGGCTGAGCATGTTGATTTTTCTACTGATAATACATTTTCCATGTCTGAAGTAACCAGTAAATTAAGTGCTAATTCTATTCGCGAATGCCCTAGTTCTGGTGCTCTATCTGTCATTTATCTTACACTAGTTTATAGACTTCTCAACATTAACCAATTAGATATCTTCTAGGCATAGTGCCACCATTCGGGCTGATCGGGCTAAATTTTTGTATGCTATAGGGACTGGAATGACTATAGATTTGGCTTCTCTCATTTCTCAACGGATTTTGAGTGAATCTCAAAGTGAGGGTGACAAACGTGTTCCTTTTCCTTGCCTGGCTCATCACTTAACTGTTAGTTAGAAATTGTAGGCTTCTCCTAATGACTTGTCTGAGTGTGAAAATATTGGACTCAAAAAACTATAAGGTCCCTCAGGGTAAGCAATCTCTTCCTGATTTCTCCTATATTCCATCAGTCGTCCCTCCTAACAGTTGGAAACGTTTAATGTTTTTAGAGTTTGACAAATTACAATATGCCCATACTAGTCTTCAGGAGAGTCATTCTCAACTTTAGCTCAGTAATGCTCAACTAAAGCAGAGTTACATCCCCAACTCCAACAGTGACATGGCCGACTTGAACACCAAGCCCTATATATAGCTATTCTGTATTGCCTAATTGGTGCTTCACCGATGGTGCCATCTGCTATATCTCATCTTCTTGCTTTTGTTTATTCTGACCTCCAACTTCTCAGGAGGGAGCATCACGAATCCCCACCAGTCAAACATGCATCTTCTGGAGGAGATTCTCCTATTATCATACACAAGACTACTCCTCCGCCAGGCCTGACTATTAGTCTAGAGTTATTTAACAAATACAAAAAGAAATAGGCATGCTATGTTAGATCGATATGCTAGTATTTATTTGTAAATAGATATTGAGAAATGTTTACTCGATGTATTTTTACTGAAATTTATTCTGGCTGTTAATTTAACCTATTATTGACGAAGATTGGAAAGCTAGCTGAAAGAATTTCCAACAACCAGAACAAGACTTTGTTCACTCTTCTTCGTCAACAGACAATTCAGCAATCTATCAATAGTGGGGGTTTTTATTTTGTTGAAAGCCTTAATTGTTGAATGATTGATGTATAAGTCTCTTGAACTCATCGATTTAGTGAATTGTATTTGACACCTAGATGTGGTTTCATGGATGTAAGTATTTATGCCGAACCATATAAAATTATGTCTCTACCATCTTTATTGTCATTTGATATATTTACATTCAATAGGTGATTCTTAATCTTATAAAGTAATTCACTAAAAGAAGTAGTAATCAACACCTTCATCAATATTCTGTGATGGAGCTATCCATCAACTTCTATCCTTCTGCGCCTGTGGATGTTGTGCCTTAGCTTTAGCAGCATCCACATACTCATTTGCAACTTCATGTATTTACCGGACTACATCCCCTGGAAATGTGTCTTTCGCATAAAAGACATGGTTGTTGTGCCTGAGCCAAATGAACCAGATAGCATAGCAGAAAAGGCTTCAAATTTTCATATTTGCTTCATCAAGGACACAGAGAACAAATCTTTAAAGGACAATCTATTGTGGCTGTGCCGATGCTGTAAAGAAGACAAAGGTTCCTAAACTTCACCAGAAAAGGGACAATCAAAAAGGATGTGCTTGTCTATTTCATATGCAATACTACACCTTGTATATGTAGCAGCGAAGTGATGAATACGTGCAGTGATGTTAGATTTAGTTTGCAGCAAATCAAACAGTGCCACATAAATATCCGCAGCTTGAGAGCTGCTTGAACATGCCAAAGATTGCTCCATGACCTCCTCTCACGATCCACAGCCAAATGGGTGGGTGAGGCTGATTATCTTTCCTTCCAGCTCATACAAGAGGCATATCCAGATTGTACTATGTATCGACTGTTAAGAGTATGCGCCTAGATCAACTTATCAAGGGATCCTCGGCTGCTTAAAGGAATGTTTTGTACACGACCAACATCTATATGGTGTAGGAGAGCAGATAAAGTGGCGGAATTCCATGCTCCCATTAACCTATCAATAAGAGTTAAAATCCTAGCATCCTCATAAATAAGGGACGGAGCTTGGAGGAAGGGTCGAAAGTCATGCTGCCTAGGCAGCCAATTGTCCTCCCAAATGTTGATAGATTGCCCATTACAAACCCTCCATATAGGACCTAGCCAAACTCACTCCCAACCAGTAGACTTCTCCAAATGAGGTAGGGTACTACCCATAGTAGGCAAAAAAGATTAGTAAGGGTGGTATTTGCACCTGAAAATTCAAGCAATTAGTGAGGTAGGGGCCTGTACAATTTGCCATCCTTGCTCTATTAAGAGGGAAAGGTTAAAGCCCTCCAAGTCTCAAAACCCTAATCAACCTTGACCGTTATGTTTGCATAGGGCTCGCATGCACGCCAATATGTCCTACGACCTACATCCTCCTCATGCCACCAAAACTGCCAAACTATTGTTGTGATGGCGTACCTTGTAATCTTTGGAAGCAAAAAACATGATATTAGGAAAGTGGGGATAAACTACAACACTACCTTCATCAGGCATTCATTTCCTACCTGAGTAAGGAGCTTCTTTTTACAGCCATTGATTTTCCTCCAAAGTTTATCAACAAAAGACTGGAAGACCTTCTTCTTGTTGCTACTTGTAAGAAAAGGCAGTCTGAGGTACTTTCCATTGACAACGCCCTCACCATACCCATTTCGGAGAGTACGGTATGCTTGTTTGCCACTTCAAGCTACCTTGCTAACAAATATCTAGTTCTTAGCATAATTGATGCATTGTGGTGATTAAGTTTCATAAGTCCTATGCACTCCTCAGATTGCCTCAATATTTGCATGATTGGCCTCAACAAAAAGAATGTTGTCATTCGCAAAATGTGAGAGAAGCAAGGTCCCTCACTGTCAAAGGAGAAACGACGCAGGATTCCATCCCACTCAGCCTTCCTAATTAAAGCAGATAGTCCTTCTAAGCACAAAGTGAACAAGTACATTGAGAGTGGATCCCCTTACCTAATCCCTCTAGAAGGTTAGAAAGGTTCCGTAGGGGTGATAAGAATTGAAAAAGAAGCAGTGCGAAGGCATTACATAATGAGTCCTGCTATCTTTAGAGGAAACCTTAGAGTTTGCATCACCACCTCAAGGTAGTTCCCATTCTACACGATTGAAAGCCTTGTTCATCTCTAACTTGATAGCCATGTGGTATGACCCCTCATCTTGAGTCTAGAATCTTTGAAAGATCTCAAAGGTAGCGATGGCATTGTTTGTGATCCGCCTATCTTTTAGGAAGGCGCATTGCACATCGTCAATGATATGGTTAATTATCATCTTCAGTCTGTTGACAATAACTTTAGAAACCAATTTGTAAGTAACATTACAAAGAGATATAGGCCTATAATTAGAAATAGAAATAGATGCCTTTGCTTTAGGCATAAGAATGATATGGGTACTATTGTAGACCTGCAATGCTAGTACTATCATTCAAGATGCTCATGACAATATTAGTGACTTTTGGACCACAAATATGCCAAAGTTTCTATAAGAAGCAAGCTTGCATGCCAGTAAGTCCAGGTGCTTTCATTGGAGCAATCTGCATGAGAGTTGTCTATACCGCTAGGGACGTGAAGGGCTTATTAAGAGTGGAGATGGACCGATCAGATAGATTGCAGCTAAAGAGGTTCGCTTGGACATTCTCTGAACTGGGGCTTCTGGAATTATGAAAAAGCTGCTGGAAGTAACTCCTTGAAACTCCAGCAATGGAAACTTCTGAAGTCAGTGTTTGGTTCTGCTCATTCTGAAGTCAATGTTTGGTTATGCTCATTTGGTTTATATCTTGGGCCAAGAAATGTTACTCCCAAACCAAAAAATTTTCCTCCAATCATCACTAGAAAATAAAAACATACAATAACATTTCCTCTTCCTCCAAAAAATTGCAATAGTAAATTTTTGAGTGATTAGTTACAGTAATCACTTTGAATAATCGATTATTCATATAAAGTAATTGATTATTGCGAAGAATTATGAGTAATTACTTTGGGCAATCGATTATTTATAGAGAGCAATCGATTATTTATAGTAGACGATGTGAAGAATTCTGAGTAATCACTATGGATAATCGATTATTCATATAGAATAATCGATTATTCATAATAAACGACATGAAAAATTTTGAATAACTACTTTGAGTAATCGATTATTCATAATAAATGACATGAAGAATTTTGAATAATCGATTTTTCATATAGAATAATCGATTATTCATATAGAATAATCAATTATTCATAGTAAACCACATAAAGAATTCTGATTAACTACTTTAAATAATCGATTATTCGTACTTTTTTGTACGGTTATTTTTTCCTCCAGTTGAGTTTTGCATGGTTAATTAATTTAAAATCATATTTTATTTAAATTTGAATTATGTTGAAGACTGAAATTTTTGTTAGAAAAGATTCACTTTTGTTTTCTAATCCAAGTGATTTAAATTTTTTAACTTCAAAATTAATTTTAAAATTTAAATTTTTAAATTTCCCACCCTCTCCACCTTAAGGGCGGGCAAAAAAAAAAATCTCTCCTTACCTCAAAATCTAATCCAAAGAGAAAGAAAACAGTATATAGTTGGAGGGCATTTTCTCTAACTATTAAGACAATTCTGACAACAAAATTTGTTTTYCTAAGACAACGCAGTTGTATGGTTCATTTTTGTTCCCCTTCTATGTCCTAGCCAACTCTTAATGAAATGAGGTGTCTCGTTGATGTAAACTCAATTCTTATACATAACCAATGGCTGAGCCGTAGCCAGCTGAGCAGGAACCCAACTCAATTTTTTTTTTTTTCCCTCTTTGTTATATTATCTTTTACAAATAAAGTTAAAGTAATTATAATATTAAGACTTACAACAGATTATTCACATCCCATTCATCAAAATAGCGAATAACTTTCAATTCTAATTTTTCAGTTTTCAATTCTTTCTTTCTCCATAAAAGAGTAAATTTCGTCTACTTTATTAAATTCCAAATCTGATTATTTAAATATTAGTKTCATTATTCTTTATATTCTATTTCTTTAAGTTTTTTATTTCAGATTTTAATAAACAATATTTAACTTTTTATAGTTAAAAATAAATAAAAAATAAGAAGAATTGATTCTATTTTTTTTTTTCCTATTTTGAAAGGAAAACATATAGCATTAATAACTCAAAGTGACAACAAATTATTTTGAAAGGCAATAAGAAGAAATATTAATTATTGAGCGTATAAATTTTTGTTTAAATGTTTTGACTTTTTATTTCTAAAGAATAATGTTCTAAAACTATTTTTCAAGATATATAGGAATAATCTATTTGTAAAAAATATATTAAAAATGTATTTTTTTGAAAAGTAAAATTAAATATTTAAAAAATTATTTGAATGACCATATTCTATTAGCAAACCTAAAGGTTTGGTGAGTGTGTACTTCATGCGTGACATGTGGATTCCTTGGACCCACTRATCAACCGATGAACATCACTTCCATCCCCTCTTAAATGGTTCTCAGGGCTGGAGCCATTAGGCCAAAACTTTCTCAGGGCTGGAGCCATTAGGCCAAAACTTTCTGTTGTATTTTAAGATTTTGAGTTACAGTTGTAATTGCAAGTTGGAATTTATGCAAGAATTCTGGATAGTCCAAACAAGAAACTGATCACAGCCACTGCAAAATTACCAAGATATCCAAAATAGCAATGAACGATTCCACAAATCCATATATTTCAGAACACGAAATCTTAACTATTCAAAGTAAACCAAAATGATCCTCGAACTGCTGCACATATCCTGCCGACTTTCATTTTCTAAGAGATTTGGTATACACAAAAAATGACTTGAATAATCTGCTCATGCATTGACAATATGTTTMTCTTGTGAAGTACTGCTATAATTTTCTGCATCTTCCCTTTGAAGCATATACATAAGCCCAGCTGATCAACCATTTCCACAAGTTCCTACATGTTATTGTGCAGTTGGAGAATTAACATATTAGGCACTGATATTGCTGTTCGATCACGAGTTCTGGAAGCACGCGATGGCTGCATAAGATGAGGAGATAGCATTAGATTCATTTAAAGATCAAACTTGAGAATTTGGCAGAAACAAACCACAATAAATATCCTAAGGGGCGTCCTTTCGTAAGAGTTTTGGTATGGAAAGTCTACCAAATCTGATCTGCCATTGTGCCACTCCGTCAACATAATTTAACAAACTTGAATAATCTGTTATTGAGAAATATGTTTCACTCGCAAGACGGGGACATCAGAGGTATTGGATATCTGTTCTACATTCAGCATCTCCATCATACTTTGCAGAGCTGTTCAAAGCCAGTTACGTATAAGTAAAAGAGATGCTCCAATGATCTCTTACAAGACTTTCTGATCGGAGGARATCCATTACTCTTCAGACAATARAACTTTCACAAGATTACAACTGTATCACGTAATTAATTGAGAAAATCCCCCAAGATGTGACCATTCTTGAACTAGGAGCAACAACAGAAAGGACAATCAAACAGTATCRTTTCATTCATTTTGTTGTTACTCTTCCTTACTGATGTTTACATCAAAGATGCCCAGAAAACTTTTGGCGGCCAACCACTGAAAGAATCATTCAAAACGTGGAACCAGAAAATCTTGGATTCTAAACTTTGATTTAAAGTAATTGAATAATGAAATTGTTCATAATTACCAATTGAGAGAAAACTGATGTAAATAAATAATGATTGTAAGAAAAAGATTAATCTCAAAAGTTCACTTAGCCGACATCTGTAGCTATCATGCAAGAAAAACTATTCATTTAGTCAAATGAAAAAAGAAAAACGTCTAAAAAACAACCCAAACATGATATGCATTCAGAGAAACGTTAAAGTTTAAGATATCACGTTCTTGAACTAGGAATAAAAACAAAAGGGAAAATCATAGTATCATCACATCCATTTTGTTGTTACTCTTCCTTTTAAGCAACAGCCTCAGTGGACTCTAGATCAAAGATCTGGTATTGAATGAGGAAATCTTTAGACAACCACTGAATCCCCGAAAGAATCAGATAATGTTGAATTCTAACAAAATTTGGTTCTACTTTTACGACTTCTCTTTAGTAATTGAATTAGGTTGGGAAACTCATACATCTATTGATGGAACCATCCCGTGATTAGATTAACTCTAAACAATTCCACCAAAGACTGCTAAATGTATGACAAAGCCACTCGGTTTGGGATATGATGAGGTGAAGTGGGATGCGATCTTATTTGCAGAATCAAGGGTCCAAAGATCAATCTTTTTATTGATTTTTGGAGTGATCCATGACAATATATATATGAAGAAACTGGACTGGCAGGTTTGTGTTTTCTTGTTCCTGACTCTTGAATTTAGCAGAATTCAAACATCTTAAAGTATTCAACAAGTTCATAATGCGTACACTAATTAACTCATGAAACACGCAAGGATGTAATAAAGAAATTAAAACAGCGAAAAAGACTAACACCAGAAAATCTCGTACCCAACTTCTGTGACTATAATCGAGCAAAAAAACTATTCATTTATTCCGACCATGAAAGAAAAACATGTCAGAAACCACGTAAACCAAAGGATGATGCATTGAAGATCTCTTAGCTGATCAAGATGCATTACGTATGAGAATCTAGTAAAAAATTCATCCAAATCCTATTGACTCCCAATTTGATGGTAACCTCAGAAATACTTCAATAGGCCAAATGGTCAGATTCAAGTAGCAGGGACCAATTCAAAAGAAGAAACTCAAGAAACTGATCTCAAGAATGATAAAATCGAGGGCCGATTCTAGATCTTCTTTGTTGAAAAATCCTAAACCATTTGGCTATCATGCAGCCTCCGTATCCTAAACAAGATTTTCAGACAAATTTAAAACTATGTCAATATGCTTATGTGTAGTAAAAACAAACATCATTTGGCTAAAGTACATGAGAAAAGTGAGACAGAAGCATTTGTTTATGATGCATAATTCACTGAATTTGCTTTTTTACTACAAAAAGTCGAATGACATGAGATAAGTTCTCTAATAAGTCTCCTTAAAATAGAAGAATAATGTTTGGCAGATAAAAAACAATGCCGCCTAAGCACAAGTCTCCATCAAAGTAAAGATTAAACATAGTAGAACTGGAAACTTTGGAAGAAGACCAATATCTGTATATAATACTCCATCTTGATCACCTTTCTTTTTCCAGTGGTATAGGAAAAGATTAACCAAATCAAAATGGGAAAAAATGCACCAAATCTGATTGGAGTGAGACCAGAAATGAGATCAAGGCAGTCAGATTTAGATGTCAATTATTTGTGAAAGGGTGATCAACGAATGTGACAGCGTTGTATAAAATAGATCCCTCTTATAGTGGTCGTCGGAGGGACAAAGCAACTTTTGGGACTTCACTTTGCTCAATCATCCATGTCTTACCATATTAACTATTGCCTTTGAAAGTACAGTGGATGTCTTTTTGAGCACAAGTGGAAAATCAAGCGACACAAATACTTTAAGAAAAGAAATGTTTTTTTTTTTTGAGGAATTTAAGAAAACAAATGTTGCATGCTGCTGCCTTCAATTAGTATCTGGATATATATGCTTTCACCATTTYTACCAGCTCTTTAGTCCTTTTTAATGCTTATATATATTCTAATGCTACAATCTTTTTATTATATCAATCACAGCATGATGAATATATATATTTGAATTCTTTAATATCTCATCTCCTCTATTTTAGAAGAGTTAATTAAATATTCATAAAATATCGTTCTTTGATTGGTATAATCAAAAACATATAACAGTAGATGTATYAAGATCTAAAATCCTTTTTTACYCGATTAGATTTGCATTTGAATAAGAAAAAAAATATATTATTTGGAGAGAGAGAAGCAGCAGAAGAATGGTGGTAACCAAAGCATCTATATACAACTAGGGTGGATTTTCTTTCTTTTCGTTTTCAGTTAAGAGATCCAAGTGCATTATTTAATAATCAATGTGGATGTGGTTGCAAGGGGGTGATTTTCAGCCCAAACTAGAGTAGATTTGGTTAGTCTAAAAGCATTTACAAATTTTTCTTTTATTTGAAATTTATCCATTGGAAAACTTAAATAATGGACCTTAAATTTTATATAATTTTAAATATCGTTTCGAGATATAGTGCACGAAACTATATCCTTGCCATTATAATCAATGAATAAATTTATATTACTAAATAAAGATAATACATAATACATAAATATTAAATTATATTTATTTAGTTCTTTATATTTTAGTAATTATAATAAATAGTTATTATTCTTTTTAAGAATTTACAAACTTAAAGAAATAAGCAAAAAGAATAAATTTTGCAAAAATGACAATATTCATGATTTTGCTAGATTGGTTAACAAATTTCTAACTAWATTCAGCATTAAGATTCAAATATTAGAAAATAAATCTTAATGTCAAGTAATTTAATTATTTATTMGACTTCAATTTTATGTAATATGACCTGACTCGATATTGGCAAGGAATTATAATGCTTCCGACTATGTGCAATTGCTGTGGGACTATAGTCTATAGGCATGCAGAAGGGCTGTGGATTCGAAAATGGTGCTGGCCACCTCCAYTGAACATTCTTATTAATTTTTACTTTGAAGCATCTCAAGATAAATGTTCACTTTTTTTCTAAACTAAGCATAATTTCCCTCTAAAGCTTTCATAAGGCACCAACCTACATTTAACAAATATAAGTTTCACTAACACATTCTCCTATAGACTGACCACCTTCGGTTCCGTCCTCGCCGGCGTTCAATGTTCTCCCAAATCTTTATACCTAGTCAAAATAGGACATGCACTTTGAGAGTGAAAGATTTTTTTACTTGCGATAGTTAAATTTAAAAATATGATATTATTACTATATATATTAAACAGAATATGCGAATATTCAATTTGACAGAGAAAGAGAATTTATTATTTATGATAATTAAAACTAAGAACGACGACATATTATTATTATATATATTAAAYAAACTATACGAACATTCAATTTGAGAGAGAAAGAGAATTTATTATTTATGATAATTAAAACTAAGAACATCATATTATTATTATATATATTAAACAAAATATGCGGACATTCCACTCAAAATGATCTAATAAGAGAGACGTGGCCTATTGGACTTATATTACATATTTATTTTTATTTTTAATTTACATATTTTTTATAATTTCTCCAATTAAAGATTGATAATATTTTTTATTTATCTAAAATTATATTTTTTAAATATGATTACTTCGACGAATTTGAAATTGAGCCAAGTCAAATTAAGATGACGAATTTGAAAATATTTTATATTTTATATTTATTTTCAATTTAAATAAATTTTGTTTTTTATTTTGTATTTATGTATATTTTAATTGAAAACATTCAAAATAAACTATTATTATTTTCTATTTTATATATAATTTTTTTTAAAATGCATTTGCAAAATGGATAGAGAACACATTTCGAGTATTGAAAAACTTAAAATAGAAAAAGGCCTGAAAATTAAAAGAGTACGAGATTAAAACATACTCAAAAAGGGAGGAAAAAAAAGGTTAAAGAAATATAAAAGAAAATTTTTAATCAAAAAAGAAAATAAAAATTTGAAGGCTCTAAAAAATGACTATCCTTTTTGTTAAAAAATATTCAAATTTCATTTAATAGGTAAAATTAAATTATGATAAAACCCTTTTTCTAAAATTAAAAAAAAAAAAAGGACCCTGATAAACCCATATTCGAATTGGTGTATAGATATTCCTCTTTGAATCTTGAACTGAGCCTACGGTTCTCACTGAAGAGGAAGAAGCAACTAGAGATTCTGTATTTATCTTGGAAACGTAGAATGGGGAACCCAAAGAAGCCATCAACGGGAGCAAGAATCRCWGCARACGARGAGCTACACACAGCAGCTCGTTCAGGGGACCTTGAGGCTGTGCAGAGAATATGTAGCGCCAACCCTCTTGCGATCAACTCCAGAGACAGACACTCCCGTACACCGTATCCTTCCTTTTCTGTTTATTTTCTTTTACAGATTTTTAAGCCTATTCCTTCTATGGTTATTTACTGATTACAGGTATATGGATGTTTATGTGGTTTTGTGTTTTGCTTCTTTTTTTTTGGCAATTTGAGAATTGCTTATTGCTGAAATCCTCCTTCTGAGGGTGGCATTTGTTGTTAGAAATGTTTCGGGTTTTAGCCACTACCAGAAACTGGACTTTTGGAATTGCCTCTGGGAAACATTTGGTGGTAAAGAACCGAAAGATTGAGCATAAAAAGGAAAAGCAGTGTCAACTTTATGTTTTGAGTTGAACATTATTATGCTCTTATGCATTTTCAAACTATGGAAATTAGAGTCAATTTAACTGCAGTAATTTAAAAAGGAAAATGGGTGAAAGCAAAGTATAAATTTGCCGTCAGGTTAATCCCAATAACAATGGCTTGAGTGAAGGAACCCATATGCTTTCTTGTGTTGAATATTGAGGAAAACTGAGAACATTTCTTTCCTTAGGGTCATATGATGGATGTTTATTCTTGACGAGTCCAAAAGAGTAATTTCCATTAAATAATAAATTTTCTTAATTTTGATTTGGAATAACCAGTTAAATTAATAATTTTAATAAAATAATAAGATAATGAAATTTTCAAAACTTTATCAAACTCTTTGATCTCATTCATATCATAAATTAATAGTTCATCAATATTTCATATATAATTTCCTGATATATGTATCTTAYTGTTTTCATCCTGATTATCTTATACACATTATACTTTTAAATTTGTTGTGTGTATTTAATATAATGGATTTGGACATATATTATTTAATAATCCTAATTTTTTGTAATAGAAAAATGATATATACTGAATACGTTTTCAGAAATTAAAATTATATTTGGAAATGAGTAGATAAGGATTGTTTTATATTCATTAGACTTTTAGCCTTCTTTTACTTATAAAACACTTGATGTTTTTGTAAATAAAATATTAGCTAGTTAACTAGTGTTTGTTTGTACTATGAACACACTCAATAAATCAATAAATTATTAATTTAACTATTAATTAATACATTTCTAAATTAATAGAATTAATATAATCTCAGCGTTAATTCTATAGAACTCTCTCTCTCTCTCTCTCTCTCTCTCTCTCTCTCTCTCTCTTATATATATATAACCGGCAACAACAATGTGAGGTGAGAAGAATACATGTTCTTGCTCGGATTTAAAAGTGGTTATCCACTAATTAATTTGCAAATTTTAGTTGAGGGATGATGCATTTTCTATTAATTAATTAGCAGTTAGAGCAAGTTATCAGAGTTGACTTCCATCTTTCATAAAAAACAAATTGTGGTAGAAGTTTCTTTATGGGCTTGAAGTAAAAGTCAAATGCACTGAATTTCAGCTAATTAATTCACCAAAATTAATAAATATTATCAGGTCAAATGAATTCGGTGATTTCATTGTCCAAAGCATGCACGTTTAATGGAAATAAGATAACGGCACCGTTTGGTATTTAGCTTAATGGGATATCACTTATTAGCTCCACATTTTTATATTTCCTGTTCACCGGTGATTGAATGGTAAATTACAATAACATTTTAAACACTATTTGAAGCTGGTTTCTTTTTCCATCTCTCTTTGTCCATTTTGGACAAAAATCTTTGTAATCACCTCCTTCAATCCAAACATAATGGATTCGACAAATTTTTTTTTTTTAATCCCTTATGCTTCTCCATTTCCCACTTCCCATTCTCCATATACGCACTGCAATTTTAAAGACTGAACAGAAATCTAATCTGAAGTGTGAACCAGCCAATAACCAATTGTATCCATATCCCCACATAGAAGAAATGAAATCATCTCTAATGCCAAAATGGTCCCACCCCCACCCAACTCTTAAGTAAATCAAAAAGGACAGATACCATCATGGCACCATTTGAGATTTCAATTGCTCATTTGAAAAGGACAATAAGAACAAAGAATCAGCTCACTGGCTGTCACCACTTGTTCTGATATGGACTACTATTTCCTCATCATAAAACTGCACAGTAGGAACCTTCCATCCCTCCCATCAAGAGTATCCACAGTCGAATACTTCATTTTGTAATGTAAAACAATTCGATGAAATTTTATTATGAGAAATCACATTTCGACATATAAAACAAACTTGTTGCAAATATCCCAAAATCGAATAGTTTGATACTAACTATTATGATTGAGTTGAATCATCAAGACTTTTACGAGTCTATGTACAATATATGAAGATTTGAGACATTTTCTGATGTCCATTTTAGGTTATGCTAATAAGAGCACAACATTTGTATATGTTTAACTTTTCTAGAGCTATATAAATATATACATATCGTTTTATAATTAATATAACATGAAGTATTTAGTAGAAAATATACTAAAAGATTTATAATCATAAATAACGTGCAACTTGCATATGCTCGGAGGATATTTAGGTAATCTTGTACTCCTAGAACATTGTAAAGCAATAAATTTTTGTATACCTAGAAGGGATGATTCTGTTTTGGAAACTTACCCAAAACAACAAAAGACAATCCCTTGGAGTTACCTTAAATTCCTTTTTCCCCTCTTGCTGATCAATTACAGAAAAGATTCTCATTATATATCTTTGGCATTTGTTTTTTTATCGACCAAAAATTCTATTGCACGTGTAAAAGTTGGATCAGATCAAATGCCTCGGATTCTCAAATATGGGTCCTTTAGTGGGGTTTCTCATCACTTCAGAGATTTCAATATGGATGGAATTTAATGTTGTACCTCGGACATTTTGATTTTGCTGATATGCTTACTCTCCTTAAAAAATAAAAAGTAAAAATAAAAATATCATTTATAATAAGTCAACTTGAGAATTCTGATTGAGCCAATAATTCGTAAATAAGCTGACGAATTCGTTTTAATTTCCATAAATCATGTATTGGATACTTATACTTGTTAAAAGAATATAAATTTCTTAATATGTATATAATATTTTACGTCAAATACTTGTTATTGTGATTTATATTTATCAAAACTAGTTAATCGGATCATATTTTATTTTTACATTTTCAACTTGACATTGAAAACATATAGAGACTGTGTATTTCTAATTTTTAATGTATAATATTATATTTCTAATTTTCACATAGAAATCGTTCCAAAACAAAATACTTGGATATAAAATGGGAAGAAAGGAGCAGATATTAATATGGCAAGAAATGCAAAGACAAAATGGATAATTTTGCACATATGTCAATGACTTTAGCCTCTCATGATTTTCTTTTTCTTTTTTTTTTTTTGGGTGCACAATCAAATCAAACGCAAAACAACTAAAATGGTCGCATCTTTGTCCAATCTTTTTCTGCCAATTCAGTTGTAGCAAATCAATCCTCAGACTAGACTAAGAGCTTAGTTGGAAAGATTATTAAAGATAAAGAGGACAAATAATTGGAGATCACTTTATAGAACAATCATACTACAAACAAAAATATCATCTTGTGAAGGTGAAATTATTTGTCTTATGACCTTAACAAATGTGAATATCTAACACTTTTTGAAAAATTATGTATGACGTTATTATTGAGACAATAGTTTAATAATCGAGTATCTGATTAATAATTTTTAAGAGAATAATGATTTGAGTCACACGTTGTATATATATTCAAAATGTGGAACTAGAAATGGACAAATTGGAACAACATTTTGCACTTTTCTTGGGTCATTGGAGAAAGGAAAGGGAGACGAGTGAACAACTTTGCTTCTCTGGCCTTTAATCATTCTATGCACTTTAACGGGAGTTTTGTTTATTGCTATTAGAGTCTCGACWGGCTCTGCCTTTCAATTTTAAAATGCCCAAATCAACCCTTACTGCAAACTATTGTCTAGTTATTGTGTGATCGATTTTTCAGTTTTATGATACTTTGGCCAAGGAGGGAACCAAAGTGTAATCCCTATATTCGTGATTTATAAGTCAAGATCTTATCGGTTAAATTATTATCTCAATTATTTATTCGTTATTTTTCTATTATAAATAAAATAATGATATATAAAATGTCATTCATGTCAAATTATTTTTAGTAGTAAAGCGAAAGTGAAACTCAAAATTAATTTTAATACATAATGTCTACGTACTCTAATCTTGTCGTTGTGATATTTATTTTTTAAATAAAATAATATAAAAATAAATTTTATATTTGAAAGTTATATTTATATAACTTTTATACTCAAAGAACTATTTATATAGCTTTGACACCGTTGACATTTATTATTTTTATATCGATATAATATACCTAAAAGCATTATACATTAAAGATAAAATTAACCCTCCAGTATTATAGATACTCATATATTTGACGAAAATGGATACGATTTATTGTGATATAAAAGTCCCCCAGTCAAAATCAATATTAGAGTCAGTGGCAGAGCCACAGCTAGACGAGAGTGGGTACTACGCACCAGACCCCACTRAAATTTTTTTCACTCTTTGATATTTTCTTTAAATAAAGTTAAAATTTATAGTTAATGTAAGGACCCCATTATTGACTTCTTATCCCCCACTTACTAAAATACCAAATGACTTTCAATTTCAACTTTAGCACCTCTTATTAAACTTTCTATCTGATTATTTAAAGGTTAGTCTCATCATTCATTATGCTATATTCTTCTTTTTTAAGTTTTATATCTTAATTTAAAGATAAAAAATATATATGAAAAGAAGAAAAAATATTTTTTATTATATAAACTTTTATTTAAATTTTTAACTTTAAAACTTATATTCTAATTATATGTTTTTTGATTTGATTGTAAAGATTTTAACTTTTTTTAAAAAATTTATGTTCTAAGTAATTATTTATATAAAAAAATTCTAGGAACTAGCTACATAAATCCTTTAAAAGGGAAATAATATTAGATGGATGACAATCTTTCTTTAAACGAATACTTTTATAGTTTAATAGTTTTTAATGTATTAAAAATATAAAATTTATCTTGATAGAGTGCTTAATTAGTGACCCAAGAGGTTGAAATTTGTGTATAAAAATAAAAGATGTATAGAGATTTAGAAGTAAGCAGTTGGCTGGTGAATATGAAAGTTTTGGGATACATGTTTGCACCGCCTTGTTAATCTAGCTAGAAAAATAACGGAGTAATGGGTACGTTTTAGTACACCGAAGGACTTTAAAAAAATAATAATAAATTATACAACAATTAAATCTTCTTTTTTTTTTTTAATTAATGATATAATTGTTGCTCTTCTTTTAAGCAACGAAACCTAAAATGATAATGCAAACTACGGACTCCGTTTGGTGGGATTCAATGACGCTGGCAAGAGGGAAACACGTTCTGGTTGACTTTTTTTTTTTTTCCCCTTCTTCTCAATTGAAATATAGTTGACCTCCGCTCTATTTGCCTCAAAGCTAAAATCTTAACATATTTGAGAATAATTAATAGACTTAAATAGAGAGAAGCATTTAAAAATAATTAATTGTGAAGTATCTATTTCATTATTTCAAATATCATATATAACTATGGAGCACTATTAGTTTCAATTCACATAGTATATGACTTGGAAAGTCAACAGTGGATTTAAGAAAACAATTTGTGCCAAAAGTCAACCTTTTTTTATAAAATTCAAACTGCAAAAAACAATATGGGAGGAATTTAAAATGAGAAGCCTGCAATGGGAATTAATTTTAATAAATATAAAAGTATATTTCTCATGCGTGGCACATCATAAGGAGGGTGTAGGCGGTTACATGGGAAAGATAATTCTTCCTATTTCCAAATTTGAGAAATATATGGGAAGTGGCAGACACTAGAGGAAGACGATAGGATCACTGCGTCAACAGGATATTGAAAAGCTGATATATGACGTCAATATTAATACCTCAATCTTTTATTATTTTTTTATTTCCATAAATTAATCACCATCCCAGAAATTCCATCCCCCGCCGCTATTTAACTCCCCATTCTAAACCTCCGCAATGAACCCATACCAAAATTATAGAAAGAGCAACAGACCCCTCTGCCACCCGCCCCCCACCACCAATAACACCACCGTCCCCAACGGACGAGTCCCTGTCTCTTCATCATATATTAAACACCTTTTGACTATACATAATTTGATAGAAAAAGGACGAAAAAGAAAATTTTATTTGTGAACCGGCGGCGAGGAACAACCATGATAGCCTGTTTGGAGAGGGTATCAAATTCAATACCAGAAGGTCCAGAGCCCAACAACAATGAAGATGACGACGTTCTAATTTTGCGGAAAGGTTTAGAAGACCTGCAACTACAAGGCAACATCGAACTTGGGTTCACTGGCTCGGCCGGCAAAGACTTCGGCGGCATGCATTCCACGAAGCCGTTGGCCGTGATAAGACCATCGGGTAGCGAAGACATAGCTAAAGCGATCAAGCTGGCGTCGCGGACACCAAATCTGGCGGTAGCAGCGAGAGGAAATGGGCACTCCATCAACGGCCAAGCCATGGCCCATAAAGGCCTTGTCATCGACATGAAATCAATGGACAATTACAATAGAATCGAGGTCCACCAAAGTTTTAGCCCCACTGACACCCCTTATGCGGACGTGGGTGGTGGGACATTGTGGGCTGACGTGTTGAAACGCTGCCTCTCCTTTGGTTTGGCCCCCAGGTCTTGGACGGATTATCTTGATTTAACGGTGGGTGGCACGCTTTCTAACGCCGGCGTCAGCGGCCAAGCCTTCCGTTACGGCCCTCAAACTTCCAACGTAATGGAGCTGGAAGTCGTCACCGGGATAGGTGATATTCTCACATGCTCAAAAAACCAAAATTCTGAACTTTTCTTTAGCGTTCTTGGTGGTCTTGGCCAGTTCGGTATCATCACCAGAGCAAAGGTTCCTCTGCAAACCGCCCCTGACATGGTTCGTTTTTTTTCATTTCCAGACAAATAATTTTATTATTTTTCTTGTGCATGAATGACATGTTTGTGGAAGCTAGATTTTGTACTAATAATTTATTTCCAAGTTTTTCTGTTGATTTAACAATAATGTATTGTTTTCTGACATTAGGTAAGGTGGATAAGGGTAGTGTACAGTGAATTCAGCGAGTACACTCGGAACGCTGAGTTACTCGTGACTCGGGAGGCTGGGGAATCCTTCGACTACGTTGAAGGATTTGTCTTCGCGAACAGTGATGACCCAGTCAACGGCTGGCCGTCTGTTCCCTTGGATCCAAATCAAAATTTCGACCCGGCCCTCATCCCTCGCTCCGCTGGCCCTGTTCTCTATTGCCTTGAGGTGGCCTTGCATTACCGGAAAAATGACAATCTTTCTACCATCGATATGGTAAATCCTTCCCTTTGATTTATAATTCCGGCGGATTAMATCTTAAATTTCGCAAACTTCTCGTATCTCAAGAATGAAAGACGGAGTAGATTGTTTTGGACATCCTCAAAGATAGCTAAACAAGGGAACGGAGACTTTCTATTTTGGCCTTTGCATAGATTAGGACCAATCATGAGGGATATTTGAAAATTTTATTTTCCCTATGAAATGCCAAAATTGAGCATAAAATGAACTAATTAAATATTAATAAAATACGACGGACTTTGGGTTTGCATAGATTTGCTGAATTTTTTCTGTCGTTGAGAAATAGAATGGTCTTTTGGGCGGGGAGAATAGAAACAGAATTTGTGGGCCCACTTCGGTAACGGGACTATGTAGGAGGAAGGGACTTCAGTTTTGACCTAGGTGGCTGCTAATCATCGACCCCACCCTTGTGCTGTTGACCATCACCCAGAGGGTCCCACTTTCCCTCCCGCTACAGTAAAAAGTCAAAAAATTTACTCCCCAAAAAATTTTAGTTATATGAATAAGTTTTACTACAGAAAGAAGGTGGGGTCAGCAGACCAGCGTAGGGAAAGGGCGGGGGGGGTGCCGAAGGTGTGAAGGTTGGAGGGATCACACGATCACAGGGGATTATATGTATACGGTAACTATCTTAGTTGAACATTGAAAGCTGACCACACGGTGTGTAATGTATCTCCCATTGGATTTTCTGACACTAGCATCGTGTGGAAAAGTGGACACAAAATCGCCCCTTTATTACGAGATTGACACCGTACTTCCCTCTGATGTCTCTGGTCGTAAAGGACAAATATAGTCAGGGGCTCAAACAGTAAAGTTAGCATCACCCAGCTGTCCTTTTGCTGATCATTACAGATTTCGGTGACGTTCATCGGTCCGGCGGTCCCCCACACTCATTCTTTTCCCGAATAGTCCAGTCCTTTTATTAGAATGACATTTCCGTCCTCTTCTTCTTTTTCTTTCTTTCATCTTCATTTCATTAATRACATTTTTCTTTTTCTACTGGTGGGTAGGTGGTTGATAGACTGCTGGGACAGCTAGGATATTGCAAGAATTTGAGGTTCCAAGTGGACACGAGCTACGTGGACTTCCTTTTGCGTGTAAAGGTAGCCGAGCAACAAGCTAAAGCCAATGGCATATGGGATGCACCCCATCCTTGGCTCAACATCTTCGTCTCCAAAAAGGACATTGCCACTTTCGATCGTCTGGTTTTTCAAAACATCTTGAACCATGGTGTCGGCGGCCCCATGCTTGTCTACCCCCTCCTCCGCTCCAAGTAAGTATTCATTCTATGTGCGAGTCTATGTATTGAGCTCCAAATAAGCTTGTAATAGTGAACGGGAAAGCTCGACACCTGGCATTCCTGTAAACAGATGGACCCCGCTTTTAAGTGCTGAATCTGATGTCTCATTTAGCCGATTGTAGTATAGAAAACGGACCACCTCTCTTGAATCTGTTGGTTAGGTCGCGTTTATTATTTCCTTATATGATGGGTCCCTTTAGGATTAACTATTTATTAATATTATGATATCAACCATAAGCTTTAAAAGAATTGTATTCGAGTTAGGAGCAGAACAGTGAGGTAGCATGATTCGTAGTTTCGGACAAAGATCTGGTGGGTCCCATGACTTGATTTTGATTCTTTAATGCCATTCGTCACGGTAGGACAAGTGAGATGCTAAATCCAAGTCGGGTCGGGGATTACTTTCCGAATAAATGGTGGGTGGATATCATTTATATGGGAATATAAGTAGGTCTTTCTGAATCCATCTTTTTGTAGAAAGCGAGATTTAGCGAAGTAGCTTTCGGGGTCAGTTTTTGCTAGGCGAGTAAGGACACTAGAATTAATCTGCCAACCCAGATACAGCGATGCCCTTATTTGTCTCTGCCTCTTAACAAAATTCATGTGAAACGTACAACTTCTGGAGCTCATAGAACAAGTATTTGATGCATTAGACTGACAAGTCACCATCCCTGAAAATGATCCTCGTAGAATGTCAGTCTGCATTGCTAATTTCAATAGGGTTGCCAATCTGCTTCATTTTCCTGATCTGGATTCTTGTATGCTAGTTTGATCTGACTTAATTCTTTTTCTCTATATTAGGTGGGATAATCGGACATCGGTTGTCTTGCCGGAAGGGGATATCTTCTACTTGGTGGCATTACTACGGTTTAGTCCTCCCTATCCAAAAGGTCCTCCGGTGGAAGATTTGGTTGCGCAGAATCGTGATATTATTCAGTGCTGCAAGAAAAATGGCTTAAACTTCAAGTTGTACCTCCCCCATTACAACTCTAAGGTGGAATGGGAGCGGCATTTTGGAGATCAGTGGACAAGATTCGTTGACAGAAAAGCTTCTTTTGATCCAATGGCCATACTTGCTCCTGGGCAGAAGATCTTCATAAGGAAACATCAGCCCTAGTTGTATTCATTGATATACTAGTTCCTCCACTTTTCTATCTCTTCTTCTTTCTTTCTTGTTTTTACTTCCCATTTTATTGGTTAATTGCAATTATCGGCAATGTACATGAATATGTTTAGTAAAGTTTTTTCCTACCTTTCTCCGCCATCCAAAATGAGAAACAGAATTGAAAATCAGTAACAAATATTAGCTTGAATCCAAATCACAGAAAGAAGACATTCATCGGATCACAGTATGATCGAGCAAAGATTCCAAAGAAGAACAGAGAATGCAAACAAAACAAAATGATCTTATGATGTTCATTAATTGTTTAGCTTAGTGTAGAATCTATAAGTCTTTGGATTATCGTCCTCGAGTATAACTTTTGCGAGTCCAAATCACAGTCCATTTGAGAAAGCACATTCTATCATACAAATGAGAATTCATTTACTGGTACGTCCGTTCTCCGAATGCATAGTTGGAAAAGAATCATCCTGAACGGCCTATCAATTCCTACTGATATCTCGCACCAGTACTCCTCCTAATGTACATTGATTATTTCTGCATGTAACATGCAAGAAGGCATCAGATTCTCTCTTCATGCAAAAGAAGAACAGAGACAAAAGCTTTAGTTTTTCTAGACGATTTGGTTCTTTGTTCCCTCGGGCAATGCTTAGTTCCATGCAAGAAATCAAATCTACTTGGTTTCAACGACGTCCTTAAGTCGTCTCAGTTACTTTTCTCTCCTCCTTTCTTTTTCCTTTTACTTTACCATAAAAAGTAGAGAAAAGTTTGAACAGAAGAAATGAGCAGAGATCGAYGGTGGTAGAGATAGATGGAGTTGCTTTTGAATAAGCAATGATAAGATCATGATTTCTTGTAAGATGTACCCACGAATCAAACAAGTCTCTTCGTTTAGTTCCATGCAAAGCATCCGATACTGCAATCCCCGATTACTGTGTCATGCACCGACGTCCTTTTTCTTTCTGCTACAATTCTAAATTCTGTGGGTGGAAGAAGATTCAGGACTCCGTCAACTTCCGCTCGTAATTTAGTTGCCAATGTGTGCTGAGAAGAATAACCTGTTTTAATTTTCATTTAAGATTAAAATTATGGCTTAAAAGATATTCTTCAAAACCGTCTTTTCTTTACTTATCAAAATTGTTGGGCTGAGGAAGGAGGAGGCTCTGTTATTGAATTCATCGGTCCCGATAGAGAACGTTGGATGCCAAACTCACTGAATGGGTAGATTCATTGCTAAAACATCAAAAGCACTCTTTTTAATAGTTCAAAAATGCTCTGACAACCAAAAACATACTCATCGGATGACAATTAGAATTTAAACCGTGATTCTTGTTTCTCTCAGAAAATATCTGAAAGATTAGCTTATTTTCTCTTTATGTTTTTTTGTTACTTATTGATGCTCCAACTGGATAACAACTTTTCCCTGTAGAATTTAATATATCGCAATAGTAAAGATATCAAAAAAAGGCTAGCTTTTCCTTCTTTTCAGGAAACAAAGACGGGGAAAAAGTCCATAGATTACATATGGCATCCAGCTAGCTTGAATATTCACTTGTTGGATGTTTCCATTCATAAATTGGTCGATGTTTCGAGTCTTTTGATCAATTCCTTTAGCACTTTCCTTAACATTGTCTAAGAAAGTTGTTGTAGGAACACAAACTAGGGTTTCCCATTTATGTAGGGGAGAAATCGAAAGAAACTTATCCGTAATAATTTATATGTGAGACTGAGGTTTTTTAAATATCTAAATAATATTTAACGAATTATTATTATATTATTAACTATCTATTAAGATTGTAAACTTTACATAGCCTTCTATCAAAATGTATACTCATTTATTAGTGTACTTTTCAATAACGAGATTCACTTTGGTGCACTGTGTCAAAACTAGGGTGGGGGTGACAGAATTTTTTAAATTCCATCTCTTCCCATTAAAAGAATATCTTTCTTCTCAAAAAAGTCCTCTACATTTTATTTTTCGATTCAAAATAATYTATTCAAAAACTTCGCATTGTTCTCTAAGATATATTTTCCTATAACTTGTCTCCCAACTTCAAATTCGTGGTTTTATCTCTCGTTATAAAGTAAATTTTGTACATATATTTTGCATGTTATGCCTTTTATAGAACAGATAATACAACTTTTCCATGCATGTGGTACACAAAAACCAAATTTCTCTAAGTATTTTTTAAGAAATTTACTTGGGCTCTTCTAAGATATCGATGTTTTTCACTTTTGTTTCCACGTGTGGGAAGAGAGGGAAGGAAAAAGAGAATTTATTTAACAAAAACTTTTTAGTTCTTCGAAGTATAATTCTTAGCCATTCATTGCCGTACCACATGAACGAAAATATAAGTTTCTCTTTCGAAATTCGAAGTATGGATGGTAAAGTTTACATTTTTCTTGATCTTTCTTTTGAACTTGAAAACTAAAGTTAAAAAAGATTACTTTTTACCCTTTTTTCACCCTCTTCCATGTTCTTTCCTACTAAACTTTTTTGCCCTCTGGTTTTTCTTTTTCTTTTTCTACCCATTTAACTTTTTCCTGTTTCATGCATTTTCTAAAATGACACAGATCAATTATTATTAATTGAATCTTTAATTGTGTACGTTACATCTCGATTATGCATATTATATTGTTATTGGATATGAAACAATGTACGTAAATGTCGTTTAGCAGAGATAAAAATCTCTTCTTATAGAACTCCTTCGGTTAAAAGAGATGCAAAAAATTTTTTTTTTTTCTTGGATATATTAAGAGGGTAAAGATGTAAATTGAACCCATGACTTACTACTTCACATGAACTATCCCATTTGTTGTTGGATCATCGGCGTATTTGCGTTGTGGATGTTTTGGCCCTGAAATTATGGGCTCATATTTGATTTGGCCCAGAACACTAAGACTGCTTCCTGTTTTATTGAAACGGCCCTTTTGCTTATTGGACTTGGGGCATTGTTTCTTTTACAGAACCCGTTATCTGTATTTTTGCTATCTTGGGCCTCCCTTCTCTAATAGTTTTCCGGATGACATTGCTTTTCAGAGYGCGACAAGGTTAGGAGATCATAGTCATTCCAAACAATATGAAGGCATCCACGACCAGTAGATTAAATTATTAAAGAATTAAAATTAAAAAAGGAAATAGTAGAGTCCACTTGACCATCATATGCACCGTTTTAAATCCAGTGCGGTACTTTGATAGCCAGTTACAGAACCGGGATGCGTGAAGTAGTCAACTGTCGGCCACCTGGTTTCTGACTGTCAAGGATTTGCTGGACCGCATGATCCTATTTTACCATGTTTTAACAGCCATCGATTCCCCCGGTGGGCCCACATGTTTCACCTCAGGGGGGCCAGTTCGCCAGGTCTTAATTGCAATGCTTATCCTGCTCCTAATCATTCTTAAGCATTAAAGTTCCTCATTAATTAAAAACAAATCCAGACATTAAGCCCACAAAAACACTTGTCCTTTTTTTAATTTAAATTTTTTCCGAGTGTGTCTTTAGCCCCACTCCTGGAGACAACTTCGCTGATGGGTACCTGAAAAATACTCGTGTGTTTTTATTAATAGTACACTAATTTAATTAATAAAAAGAATTTTGTATTCAATAAATAAATCTCGAATTTGATCCATTCAGTTCATTTTGTTCCATCTTTTTTATCCTTCTAAGTTTTTAATACTCCACAAGAGGGAATTATGGAATGGAGCTGGAATTTCAGTGTACAAACGAATAGTATTTTATAAATAAATTATTAATTCGAGATAATAATTTTCTCTTGTTCATTTTCTGTATCATTTTCTTCCCTTTCCATCCTTGATATAAATTACTAGATTGAATGTGAAAGCTATTGCATGATAGAGATGGTTTCTGACCAACTGAATTATCACAGTTTGATTCAATTTTGGTTTTGCTATATGTTTGAATCTTTACATGTGTAAGGGGGGGGAAAAAAAAAAAACCAAGTATTGTTCTGGTGACATCAGTTGTTGGTCTTGGGCTTACATAGACAGACCCGAAGTCTAAGAATTTCTTATACCAGCCCAATTTTAGACGGGCTGCTTGCAAATGAAGAACGGAGATATGGCTAAAAGTTTTGGTCAAATTACGTCAGCAACTTGGATTTTTTTAATCTTTCTTTTTTCCTTTAAAAGAAGTTAATTACATTTATTATACATATATATATATATATATCTATAAATCTTGCATAAGCTTATAGGAAATCCCCATCATCTAACGACATTTTTATTTATTTTTTATTTTTTTTGGAAATGAGTGCCTATCCATGTAAAGTGGATATATTTCAACTTTTTTGGGAGACATATTTAGTACAAATGTAAATTTTTCCTGACATGGAGATTAAAAAACACCCATCTCAATTCACCAAAAAAATAAAAAGGACAATCCTAAAAAGAACATCTCATTCGTGACTAAAAGTGATTTAAATAAGTAATGAAATATGAGAAATAATATTGTAATATTAATAGTCGAAAGATCAATAAACATACTAAAGATTAATATCTATTAAATAGTTTGTAAACTATGAATAATAGATAATTACTTATAATATGAATATTGAACTATATAATTGAATTTCTTTTTGCTTTTGTTCTCTAGAGTGTGATATTAGAGTCATTATTAAATTTTCTTTTTGAAGAATAGAGTAATTATCGTATTGATCACGTTTTTTAGCATTGATTTATAATATTTCATTCTAATAAAATTAACATTCACTTGGATAATAATTTAATTTATTGAAATTTCAAAATTACTAGTACTCTATTTATTTTTTAAGGTATATAATACATAGATTAATGAATAAATTGGTCTAAAATTATTATTAAATGATATAGTTATTTTTAATTAAAAAATTAATTTACTAAGAAAAAAATTAATTTAAATTAATATAAATAATGATAAAAAATATTTATCAGTATTATTAATTAAAATTAAATAATGATAATAATTAAAAATTAATATTTAATAATGGTTTTAGACAAAATATGACATATTTTAAAAAAATCTTTTGAGACATTCTTTAAGAAATTAGAGGGAGGTATTATTTATTTATTTTAAGAGGAAATGTTTACTGTCTGCCCGGAAAATTGATTCAAGTACCGTAACTGACCCATAGAGCGAGAAAGTTTGAGAGAGTCTACCACCGGGGAGAGAGACAGAGAAGAGAAGGCGAAAAAATAGAAAAAGAGAGAAAAAGTTGAATCTCCTCTGCCATTACCGCCGATCTTTTCAAAGCATCAGCCATAAAGCAGCAGCACACTCAGTCACTCCTCTGAAGATCCGATCAGATCTTTCTATATAAACATGCTTATATGTTGAGTCGTCTCTCTCTGTGACTACACATACATTTCTAATCATTTTCTTTTTCTTTTTTTGGGGGATTCGCCTTCGTCTTCGTCTTCGATTTTTCGGAATAAAAATGTATTGTTTATAGAGATTTTTCACCAATTTGATGCGTCAATTCTAGGGCTTAGTTGCCCTTTTCCCCAATTTGTTGTAATTCTGTGCAAATTAGGGTTTTGGGTTGGGGAAATGTGAGAGATTGCAGCTAGGGTTTATAAAAGTCTGAGGTTGTGGTTTCTGTTGTGTGTAATTGTATGGGCGTTTCTAATTGTGTGTATGAAGATTTGGTGTTTCCTATGTTTTGGAGAAGAAGAGGACAATAACAAGAACAACAAAAGTGTCGAGAATAATAGCACTATGAGTGAAGGAGTTTCAGGAAATGTGATTGAGGGTGCTGCTGGAGACATGGGAAAGGATGAATCTGAGGGTTTTGGACTAGGGTTTACACCCCGGGGCTGCGGTACAGGGACAGAAGAGGAGGCAGGGTCAGTTTCGGACTCACAGGTGGGTGTTATGAAACTTGATGTCGTAGGGAATGAGGGCTTGGTAAATGAGGACGGAAATGGGAATTGGGACGGAGCTGAGGTTAAAGTTGGGAATGTGCAGCTTGTTGATCAGTTGGGATCAACTCCTAGTCAGGACACGATGGAGGTGAATTTGCATTTGGGGCTAAGCGATGAGCCTTCGTCATCGTCATCCTCTTTAATTCCTATTGCATTGGATAGAGAGGAGTTTGATCGTGACTCGCAGAACAAGCGGCCCAAAGTTCACTCTTTTTCTCTGTAAGTTTTCTTCTGTTTCAGTCTTCTTACCTTGTGTTTTTGTGCATGTGTATTCTTACTGCATTGCATATATGTTCGTGCTATTTACATAGCCCAATGATCTTTGCCGATTTTGAACTCTAGGATGGCCTTTGGTTCTGTTGTGATATGATTCTATATGGAAAATACTCCTTACTTTTGAATAGTCAGTTACATTTTGGAGTTCTTCTCATAGTCCAAGTGTTCGTTGGACTTCTGAGCTTTTCTACTTTTGAGAATGATGATACTGAAACCCATGCAGTGACTGGGGCTCTCATTTTGAGAATGAGACTTGTTACCTGTTACCTATGTGTGAAGATGGTGCTGTTGATAACCTGCCTGATCCTACTGGTAGCATAACTAATGATGAAGGAAATGATAGCATCACCTCAGCAGTGGAGGATTTCGAAGTTCGAATGGATCTTACTGATGATTTATTGCACATGGTATATACTTTTGTCATAAATATGAAAAGATGTTCTTTTTTTTTTTTTTAAATGTTTACGTTTGAGGAAGGAGAAATACTCAATACTTGTTCTCATTCAAATTGTTTCTCATTTATACCTATGATTTGTGCTCTGATTCTTAGGTTTTCTCTTTCTTGGACCATATTGATCTTTGTCGAGCTTCAAGGGTTTGTAGGCAGTGGAGGGCAGCTAGTTCTCATGAAGACTTCTGGCGGCATTTCAATTTTGAGAACATGCAAATAACTTTGCAGCAGTGTGAGTATATTTATGAATTAGCACACATGGTTCTCATGTATATTCTATTATTAAGGTGATGTGATCAAAAGATGGGGTATGCGTTAAACTACAGAATTACATGATTTCTAATCATTGCTGTTTTTTTTATACATGTCAAATGATAATCATTGAGGAGGCACTTAAATTTGTAACAATCGACTTCCGTATTGATGTTTTCTTCTTTAAAAATGTTAAAATGTGAATATAATCAGTATGCTTTTAATACTAGGCAGTTAGAGGGACCTTAGGGACCTTATAATAGCTGAGGAAATGAACTTTTAGAACATGTTTCTACTGTGGATTCTTTCATTTGTTTCAATCATAGACATATTTTGGTGGATGCCTAAAACTTGACTATTCCTAATAGATTCAGAACTTATCAAGATGCCATCTTCCTTAGCAGGGATCAGTATATACAATATATGCTCGAGTGCTATCCTCCATTCTCATTGGGATTTGTACAAGAGCCCTCTAAATCCTGTCTTGACTACCATTTTTATTGTAGTTAGTTATTTTCCCATTAATATTTGGTGCAAAATAAAGCAATTTGCAAGGTCAGCTCTTTTGTAGAGCTTATAGATCCTTTATTAAAATGTGGCTCTTAGTGGAACAATGTTTCAAAAAAAAGTGTTTTGGAGAACACATTATCTGACAACCGGGGGGGAAAAAAAAGAGGAGGGTTTTCTCAATTATATGGCTTTCAATGACCCTAAGAAAGATAATATTTTGCAATGTCTTCCATCTGTGTTTAGTAATAAAAGCTTTTTTTGAACTTAGTACTTAATTCACATATAAAACACTGAAGCATAATTGTGGTTGAGCCTTTCATTTTTATTCTTCATTTATCTGGTTAATTGAGTCTATTATTGGTTTATGGATGGTATTCTTGACTAAAGTTGTTGTATTCACTCGGTTCATGTTCCTTAATGTAAATGCATAAGATAAAACTAATATTTAACTATGTTCAATTGTTTCAGTAGAGGATATGTGTCATCGATATCCAAATGCTACTGCAGTAAACATCTATAATACTCCCAACATACACTCACTTGTGATGAAAGCAATTTCTTCCTTAAGGTATTTGGCATCTCATATTTTCGKTCTTAAGCCATATTTCTATTATTGAACTGCTACTTACCAATCTGCTTGTCCCCAGAAATCTTGAGGTTTTGACATTGGGCAGAGGCCAACTTGCTGAGACCTTCTTCCAGGCTCTGACAGACTGTCAGATGTTAAGGAGTTTGACCATTAATGATGCAACTCTTGGTAATGGCATTCAGGAGATACCTATATACCATGAACGATTGCGTCTTCTTCAAGTTGTGAAATGTCGTGTTCTCCGCATTTCTATCAAGTATGTAATATTTATTAAATTGAAAGCGTACACGGTTCTTTTGATGTTATACTGAGGTTTTGGGTCTTGCAGGTGCCCCCAATTGGAAACCCTGTCACTGAAACGCAGTAGCATGCCACATGTTGTGCTTAATTGCCCCCTTCTGCATGACCTGGATATAGCCTCTTGCCATAAGCTTACTGATGCTGCAATACGCTCTGCAGCTACATCATGCCCTCTCTTAGAGTCCTTGGATATGTCAAACTGTTCATCTGTTAGTGATGAGACACTGCGTGAAATAGCTCAAACTTGCGGGAATCTACATATCCTTGATGCATCGTACTGCCCAAATATCTCTTTGGAGGTAATTTTTTTTTTCTTTTAAATTTTACTCCTAGTTTCTGTTAATTTGAGTGATATGACCAGGGATATAATTTTTTGACATGTCTTTGCCCCCTTTTCCTCGGAAGTCTGTAAGATTGGTAATGTTGACGGTCCTGAAGCTGCACAGTTGTGAAGGGATTACTTCTGCTTCAATGGCTGCTATAGCTTATAGTGATATGCTAGAGGTTTGTGCTACCTTTTCATTTTGTCATTTCTTTTTAGCATCTGCTTTAAACTTTCTGCATGTTAATATCTGAATTTGTGATTTACCGTAGGTTCTGGAGCTAGATAATTGCAGCTTACTGACATCAGTGTCCTTGTATCTTCCCCGCTTGAAGAACATTAGACTTGTACATTGTCGCAAGTATGATAGACTTCTGTGAGGCTTACTTTATATTTGGTTCTTTTGTGGGAACTAATTTCTACCTTAATGTGCCTGCAGATTTGTTGATTTAAATTTACAAAGTAGCATGCTATCATCGATCACAGTTTCCAATTGTCCTTCTCTTCAGAGAATCAATATCACTTCGAGCAGCCTTAAAGTATGTCTCTATTAGTTCCTGTTATTTGTTTTTTTATAGTCCTTGTTGGTTAAATTCTTCAAGAAGTAATCATCTTTTCCTTTAACAAATTAATGCAGAAATTGGTTTTGCAAAAGCAAGAAAGCTTGACCACATTGGGATTGCAATGTCAGTCTTTGCAAGAGGTAGACCTCACTGAATGTGAATCTCTTACAAATTCTATTTGTGAAGTTTTCAGCGATGGTGGTGGCTGCCCAGTTCTGAAATCACTAGTTCTTGACAATTGCGAGGTTTGCCACTTTCCTTTGTTTGTTGTACCTATTTTACATTTAAAACTGTTTTGGCTTGTAAGGGGAAGCTAATTTCTTTATGATTTGGGGTGTACCTACCATTTTGAGTCTTTGAGTCACAAAATGTTTTCTTCAACTAAAATGAAAAAGCACTTCAACTCATGGGCAACCATGTTTTTCCATCTTGATGGACTAGGTCGTTGGTTCTCATAGTAGGAGATGATAAGACCTGCATGTTAACTTGTTAGGCTGTTTCATTAAACAACTTGCTTTGGAGCTTCCTCTGCCAGTTTCCTCTTTCATATTTTTTATTTTAGTAAGGGAAGTGGGCTATTTTCCCAGCCTGGATTTTAAACCGTTATAAAAGAAAATCCTTGAACAAGGAAAAAACTGAGATGAGAATATGGTAACATATTTCAACTGTAGATAATGGTTGGTCAAAGCATAGGCAAAGAATATTGAAGGAAGCATGGAGAAAGTGTAGAGTCTGGATTTTAGAATTGGGTGTTTGCCAGATTCTTTAGAGATCTTTGTTCATGCACAGAAAGTCTGCTTGGGAATGTCAGTCATGCCAATTTTAACCCCAAGGTTAATCCATTCTTAGTTGGACCATTTGTGCAACGGGAGGCGAGAAGCAGAGCAAGTCTTTGTCATTTGATGTGTGGTGAAAAGATTGAAGAATAAATCAGTCTTTTCTAYGTGTATTTAGGGCCTTTTGGTGTTTCCTTTCCATCTCTCTCCCTCATGTTTTATGAAATTTTAGGGGTTTCCCAGAGGTCTCCTAGCAGGACAGCATCCCCTATTTTCCTATCTCCAAATCATTGAGGGCCACATTTTTCAATAGGAAATACTTGTCTAGACCTATGGACTGTTGCCTTGATAATCAATACTGCTCTCATTCTATGTTGTACCTTAAGAAAATACAAGTTTGTAATGCACATCGTCTACAATGATCAGGTCTTTGTAAGTAATTTCCTTTCTGTTGTAATTGCAGATGTGGTTTCTATATCATGCTTAACCGACTGTTGATGGATAAAGCTTCCTAAAGTTACATTAAGGATTATTTTTGTCGTTCCTTACTATAAAGTCGAACAGTTGTAACATATACACTTATAATCTATACGGATCATGTTCTAATATCGGATCATGTTCTAATATCAAATTCTGGTTTTCTCTTGTTCCCAGAACTTGACAGCAGTGAGTTTCTGCAGTTCATCTTTAATTAGTCTCTCTCTTGCGGGTTGCCGTGCTATAACTTCTCTTGAACTCGAATGCCCTTATCTTGAACAAGTTTCACTAGATGGCTGTGATCATCTTGAAAGAGCATCATTTTGTCCGGTAACAATTTTATCTTATCCACTGTTTACTTTTCTCCATTTCTGTTAGTCCTGGTCATGCCTTTTGTTACATTAGTCATGCAGGATATTTATATCCAAGTGCWTSTCTTTGAATCCGCTGTATTAGTTGGATGAACTGGCTGTTTTTTTCTTTCTGAGCATTTTGACCTAGTTTGCTTTGATTTATATGACTTTCATTTCTCTTATTTAGATAATTTTGTGTCGGGATACTTATTTTATTTCTGTAAGACTCCCTCCATTTTAAAATGACATCTCAAAATTGACTTTGCGCAAAAATTTAGAACATTTTACTACTAACAAATTTTCACTTTACCTTTCGCTAGTTAGTACTTGTTATGAATCTCATCTATGAGGAAGGTTCCAAATGTATTTCTTTTCAAGTGGTGATAATGTTGTTAGAGCAAATTCATTTATTTCAAGAAAATGGACATTGTCTTGCCAGAAAAAGGAATGAGGGCATTGATTTTTAAAGGGAGGTCATATATGATCTGGAATAATCTGTTGGATCTGTTAGTGTTCTTGCGTTACAAAATGTTGCATGTTGCTGTTGCAGGTTGGTCTCAGGTCACTTAATTTGGGGATATGCCCTAAACTAAATGCACTTGATATTGAAGCTCCGCAAATGGCATCCCTTGAATTGAAGGGTTGTGGTGTGCTGTCTGAAGCAGCTCTTAACTGCCCACTCTTAACATCTTTGGATGCTTCCTTTTGCAGGTCTGTTATTAGTATTCTTTTTCATGGTGTCATTTTCGCTGGTCTGAATTAGTTTCCATCTTCTATTGTTGATTTTCAAGTATTATTTACTGTTGCTGGCTCTTTTCCCTATATTGTATGTTGTCTTACTCTAAGCCTTGTATCCACAGCCAACTGAAGGATGATTGCCTGTCAGCCACAACTGCTTCATGCCCTCTCATTGAATCATTAGTGTTGATGTCATGCCCATCTGTTGGTTCTGATGGACTTTTGTCTCTTCACTGGCTTCCAAATTTGACCTATCTTGATTTATCCTACACCTTCTTGGTAAATTTGCATCCTGTTTTCGAGTCATGCTTGCATTTAAAGGTAATGATTTGGCCTCTGTTCTAATGTTCAGCAAATCTTTGCTGTTTCCTATGTTGCTTTTCTATGTACCATATTGATAATTGCTTAAACTACTAAGCATTGATTTGAGGATGTTGCTGCTATAATCTTTTTGCCGTTATGAAGCCCCAAAGAGAAATCTCATGCAGGGATTTGTGTTGGCTCAAAAAGTGTTAAATATTAGGAAATTCTCCCTGGCTAGACCTAAACAATATTTTTCATCCTTAACTTCTCTTTTCATTCTTTCAACTGAAATCTAGGATTAGTTGTCTACAGAATATGCTTATGCATGCATGTGTTATCCTGTCCTATGTTCCACTGAAGAAGTTTTCAATTCATTTAAGGTATAGATAGATGGAGACCAACTGGAACTCTTGTTAGTGAAAAGCTATCCCCTAGTTGCAATGTTTGTCATGCTATAAAAATCCAACCTCTTTTAATTCCTTATTTTTCTATTGGCATATTGGTCTTCAGGCTTCACTTTACTTCGGATATACTTCTTTTGTTCTGAAATTCCCCATTGTTGCATCGTCCTTGATTCCCATTTTGACATATGGTCCTCTATTTTGACATTTCATTCATCACGTGTTCATTGATGGATGACATTGGATCACATGGAGTCTGATGATGTAATTCCCTTGCAGGTTTTGAAATTGCAAGCGTGCAAGTACCTTGCTGACTCATCATTGGAACCTTTATACAAAGAAGGTGCTCTCCCAGCCTTATGTGAGTTGGACTTGTCATATGGAACCCTGTGCCAGTCTGCCATTGAGGAGCTGCTTGCTTGCTGCACTCATCTAACCCATGTTAGCTTGAATGGGTGTATTAATATGCATGACTTGGATTGGGGTTTTAACGACTCTCAGATTCCTGAAATATCTTATTCACATTCGTTGTCTGACACATCTTTCTTGGATGATGTCCAATTACAAAATAAGCAACCCAGTCGTTTGCTGCAACACCTGACTTGCGTTGGCTGTCCAAATATAAAGAAGGTTGTGATTCCTCCTACAGCTCAATGTTTCTTTTTGTCATCATTAAACCTCTCCCTGTCAGCAAATCTTAAAGAAGTTGACGTTGCTTGTTCCAACTTGTGTTTTCTCAATTTGAGGTACAAGTTTGGAAACTTCATCTTTAAATACTGTTAATTTTCATTTTGGAACCTCTTATGCCAATCAAGGTGGTGATTTATTTTCCTCCCTTGTTCAGTAACTGTTGTTCCTTGGAAATTTTGAAGCTTGAGTGTCCAAGATTAACCAGCCTCTTTCTTCAGGTACACTTTCAACCTTCATCTTTCATGCCTTGTTTATGTTTCTTGCATTAGAAGTCAGAATTGCATTATGATTGGTCAGGGTGAGAAGTGAAGGGACATGGAAAGTGGGGTTGTAGGGGTAATACAAGGTAAATGGGCCATTTCAATCGGTTGGTATGTGAAAATCAGGAAGAGAATGTAGTGCGTTTAGGATTCCACCAATTCAGCTTTTTCAATGTTTTTATTTCATTATTTATTCTTGCATTCCTGTTTATGTTTGATGTGCTTACTGTGATTTGTGGCTTATTTATTGTCATTCTATGTTTTCAGTCTTGCAACATTGATGAGGAAGCAGTTGAAGCTGCCATAACTACCTGTGGTATGTTGGAGACACTTGATGTCCGCTTTTGCCCGAAGGTAAGAGAGGAGCTTGTAATTCCATAGAGTTATCTGTACGACCATCGATTGATTCATCTTCTAATGTGCTTCTGGTATGGTGCAGATATGCCCAGTAAGCATGGGAAGGCTACGTGCTGCATGTCCTAGCTTGAAACGCATCTTCAGCAGCCTTGCACCCTCTTAATATCATCAGAGGTTGTTTGTCATTTTGATGTTGGCTTGCCTTTCATAGGGTTCGTAGGGGTTTTCTGTTAGTTAACTAGCTATATTGGCATTTGTATAGCAAGATCCATCTCCCGAATGTTGTGACGTTGTCTGGTGTCTTGGCGAATTAATGAGGTTTTTTAGCCGATATAATAAACCACCTTCGTGATATATTTATATATTTATTTATTTTCTCGTCTATTCATCTTTTCTATGTACATGTCTCTGTTAAGTTTAGCATTCTGCAGATAATGAGCGATATTAGGAGGTGGAAGAGCTGCTCTTTTTAAGATGCTGGTATTGATAAATTTGAATGAGTTCATTTTGTCGAGGGTGTTTAGCTGCAAGTACTATTTGAGCTTATAAAATGATGCCTTAATGCATAGTCCTATATTTAGGGAAAAAAAGTTAAATTTAAATCATTGGAGGCAAATAATAAGTGTTGTAATGATTGTTATCCAATCTAAAACATCTTGGATATGGTTTGGATAAAGAGAGGTTAGGAGACTGATATATCTATTAACGGGAAGATGTGTGTATATACCTCCTACAGAATTCATGGTATTGTTCGACTATTTTCTCTCTGTCGTACTAATTTTGTATTTGTATCTAAATTAAACCACAAATAACCTTTATCCCCGGGCATCAAAATTTTGCCGATCAGGATGGTTAAAAGCACGCGTCWCGTTTATCTTTTTTKGGGCATATAGGTTTCCTATTATTCAACAAACCCTTGTAGGCCACGACATAATACCAAATGACTGTTGGCATTCCTCATAACCTTCAGCAGGAAAGATGGGAAACAACGGCAAAGAACTCTTCTCCTAGAACTATCAATCCTAATAATCATCCCGGATAGAACCATTAGACCACGGCAAAACTCGATAACAGCTAAATCTTGTTTCTGTGATGGTTTATTGTTCTGGTATAAGCTGTTGGGAAGGTGGAAGCTGCATAGCAACAGTTCCAAGATCATAAGGACTAGAATTTCCTGAGGCATTGATGTGGGCAGGGAGCAATGCTTTTATTTTAACCTTGTTTAACTAAAGCAGATTATTTTAGGTTTTTTTTTTCTTTTTTATCAACATACATGCTATTTGGCTAGACTACCAACCACTGTAGTTTCAATTAGGCTACATCGAGGCTCTCATTAGCCTATGGCAACTTGTCTTTCTGATATTGGTAAGTGACATTCTATGTATAATAGTGTGCGTATTAGGCTTGGCAGTTAATACGGGTGGAAGACTAAAACTTGCACAAACCACCTCAGCGAGTTAACGTCAATTCCGAAAAAAATGCACTCTGGCCAGTAATATTTCCAGAGAAAAGTCCTCAGAATGCTCTATCAAGTATACATGGATTGAACTGGATTGAACTGTCTCGCAACGTTCTGATTTTGAAATTTCTTTTTAGTTCAGGGTCTTGGCTTCTTAGCGTCAGCATCCTTTTAGAGTCGGAAAAAGAAGAGGGGAAAAAAAAAAAAAAAAAAGGAACTGAACGAACGGGCAGTTTACAGCTGAAAGTTTAGATCCGTAGAAAGGAAAAGTAAGCAGCAGATATGAAAATGCTCTAATTCTTGGATCAATTCAAATGTCTGAGTATAATAATATTCTTCTCAAGTTCATATTATGGATTCCAGTTGCTTTATCTCTGGATCCAGGTTCCCAGGGTTTACATCATCCTCGGGGGTGAGATATGCATCAGCTATAACCTTTCCCTTCTCTAGAATGTCAGAAGGAACAGTTTTGAGAAGTCTGCAGTTCACAAAAATCTCAGAATTATGAACTCTCCGAGTTACCCAACATCTCATGAGTGAAGCCGAAAAACTTAAAAGTGCTGCTATTTGAGTATAGAAATAAATGATAAGTTTCAAAGATACCTGTCCAACGCATCAAGAGCAGTATCAATTTTGGCTTTCATTGATTTGATTGAGGCATCCGGCTCATTTCTTGATGCATGCAAAAGCAGGGAATCAAGTTCTTCCAAGGACCTTCAAAATGAAAGAAAGCTACAAGAATGACAACACTATGAAAATTGTCATCAAGTCTAGTTAAAATTAAGGGAAGTGGAACCATTTATTGGTTTGAAAAGGTCAAGATTTCCATTGTTGAAAGTAAATGATGAAGATGAAACAAAACTTTATTGTGATATTGAGTCCATGAAGAAGCATGCAGCACTTTAATATGTTTCCGTGATATAATTATTGAATGATGGATTTAAAGCAAAAAATGCACTAGACTGATGATGAGAAAATCAAAAGAACAAAATAAGCAACCAAAACATCATTGACAGGTTATGTTTAAGAAATGCTATAGGATGATGTGACAAGCAAAGCAAATTAAAAAAAAGGTATAAAGAAACAAATATCATGAAGCATGAAGCAGCAGAGGTGGCAAATCCTACTTAGATGACAGCACATGCACCCTATAGTTTGACATTACTCATCTGGGATGTGCTTTGACTGTGGGCTATGGGAGGGGCTGCGAAGATCTCAAGAAAAATGCTCAATCTGAATATTTACTTGCACGCGGTAGCCAAGGACCAACTTGCAAATATTAGTATTCTGGTTTTTATTTTAGTTCGTTTTAGTTGTAGTGGGGAATTGATGGGTGAGCTGGAAATGTCCCAGCATCAACCCTTCTTAAAATATATTGTGGCCCCAAACCAGCTCCTGCATCTTGTATGTACAGCGCCCTCTTTTGAGGGGCTTGGAGACTATACTTCTGTTTTAATGCACAATAGTATTCTAGTTTTATTTTTATCCCACATAAGCTTCCATCTTTATCTGTATCCGCATGACCGCATGAACCTTGCTGAAGAATCTAATAGCCCTATGAGTATCTTAGGAAGAGTTGTACCTCAGACATTGATCAACATTATCGAAAGCAGATTTGTTATTGCTATCATCTAATGCATATTGTGCTACCTGCAAGTCAAGCAGCAGAATCAATTGATATACACATAGGCATAATAATTCTATCTTTAAAAATTCAGCTAAATGTTAAAATCATGAATTTTGATGCAGAATCAAGTATTGGGTCCCTTATTTTGAAAGTGGATGCATGTATTGAAGTTAGTTGATCATTCATAAAGCTCAATAGATGGACACTTGCACAAAAGAAAGGAGGCATGCATCTGAACTGAATGTAAAGACAAGGGGAGGGGATAGAAAGACATCTAGTTAAGGGGATTGCAAGATGGCCCTTGATCAAAACAGTTTGCTCATGACTTTCCTCCTTAATCATCCTCTCATCAACAGCCTAGCTTCTGTTTTATTTTCCTTTTCTTTCATTTTTTTTTCTGCAATAAAGTTCTATATACTTCCTGAGTCCCGGCTGACCTCTTAACTCATAATGATCTCATTCATTTCTTCCTCAAGTACAGTACCAAAGGCATTGAAGTGGCTTGATATCAATAAAGCTTTAAATTAGCTTGTATTATTGTAACCTCGTCAACCGGAACGTAGCTCCACTTTACTTTCCAGTCTTGTCCATCATTGGAAGAAAATATGGGTACATCCAGATAACCTATCCCTAACCAATGACTTATGCGCTTCAACCAGGCAGTAATTTCTAAACTACCGGTTTACCCATGCAAATTGTCTAATTTTGTGCCCATCCAAGTACAATCATTCTCAGTATCTCCTTTAAGCCATCTATTACTTCATATAAAACCTATGTTATTCATCACCTCTACTAAAACTAGTAAAAGATGATACTGTTAAATCCAGATTTATCTAACACAAGCAAGTTCCAACATTCATATCAGCTAAGGGATGGTATTCACCAATGCACTTAAGTAGATGTAATACAATGTCCCGGCGATTATTTAGAAGCAGATTGACCACACTATATTTAATAAGAAACACAGAGAAACCTTGACTTACAGCTCGAATATTAACACGAAGAGATGCTGCAGGACCAGAACGTAATAGATTCCGGCAGTCAGCATATTTAGGTTGTTCAACCTCCAAAGATTTTCCTTTATTTAAAGGTGAAGAAAATATCACTCACAACCATACAATTTTTAAGATTTGAGATAAAAAGTTATAGAAAAAAACAAATAAACCTAAATGAGTAGTTTAAGTGCAAAAAGTACACTTGAAAAATGAAACTAGCATATCAATAGCAATGCTAAAGATTCAAACTTAAAAGCCAATGGGAGTTAGTATTAATTTACCAGATTTATGCAGGTGTTTCATCCACGAAATGTAGCTGAAATGATAGCTAAAAGTAAAAGTTGGTAAGTAATCTCAAGATAATTAAAGTTATTATTTATATGCCTCTATGACTTGGTTAAATACTTAGAAAGTGTAATCTCTGACAGTGGAAAGACTCAGATAAATTTAAAAGCCAATTGAAGCAGTCATCATATCACGATTTACCAGATTCGTGTCAGTGTTTAATCTGCGTAAGGCATTTGAGATGGTAAAGAAAAGTACAGTTGTTCAGTCGTCTGAAGATATAAAATCAAACAAATAGGCCTGTAACTACAGTAAATCCTCAGAAAGTTTTCTCCCAGACAATGGAAAGAATTGGTCCAGACCTAATACAAGCTTAGTTGTTCAAGGAAATTTGTGGCCAAGATGGATTTCGAGGGAAGGAAAGGAGGTATAACAGTCAGCATCTAGCAGAAAACATTGATAACAATTCTCAGTTCTCCCCAGCTAACTTCTGATTTAAAAATTTCCTGGTGAACCACAACTATCAGAATGGACATGAAAATGCCAGAGATTTGCCGCTGTGCACAAATGATTGAGTAGGATATACCAGAGGGCAAGGAAGACCAGGAAGACCATTGAACCACCCCAAATACAAGGTCAAATTTCTCCACTGTTCCTATGAGTCTCTCAAGTTAAGTCATTTTTATTTTCTAACATTGATTATAGTACAGGGATGTCCCAAACTTTAAGTAACTTTTTAACAATAGGAATGCTTTAACTTATCGTCCAGCTACCGCTCAAGTCAAGGGAGTTGGAGTACTTGACCTATCCATTCTTTATCTCTCTCGTATTTGTGGCGACCGTTGGATGCTTTTCATAGTGTAGGTCAGTGGCCATCATTACACTCACTGACAGATTTTAACCTGAAGCAATGTGGTGTGAGAAATGGCACTTGATGCCACTCTTTGGTTGATTAGATATGTCCTCGTGGCTAGAGCTTATCAAAGAAGGACATGTYAGCTGCATTTTAGGTGTCTCTGGCACATAAAAGAAAGGACTGATGATCCATAAACCACACAACCAAGATCTACATATATTTACCACTTTCACATATCTAAAGGAAAGACAATATTATACTTTACTGGTATAAACTGAGCCAATCGTAATACCTTCAAGCTAGAAGGATGGGCATTACCTAATTCTTTAATCTGCATCTCTGTCAGTAAAACAGCCGGTATATACGCCTCCAATGGATCTAGCTTTTTCCTGTCAACAAACAAAACAAGAATCAGTGAAAAAGTTTGACAGGGACAATTGAAGCAGAATATATAATTCAACCAACAAGCTTGCGACAGAGCATCAATCTGAAATCCCAGTTCGCATTCATGGGCATCCAGTTCAAAGATATTGATGCAAAAGTTCCAAAATCAGCAATTTTCAAGAACATAAAAGATCCTGCGTCCTTTGGACTAAACAATTAGTAGCTTCCTGCTACCATGGCTGAACTTCCTGAATGATTTCAATTATAACCTAGAAACTTTTCTTTTTCCTATTTTTTGTGCCTTCTATAAAGAGAACATATCCACAAAGAGATCAAGGGTTTTTCCTCGCAAAAGTAAAAAGACACTGAATGCTCGGGTCCCCTTCAATGTGATTGCTTAAACTATTTCCACTGCCTAACATTTGAAGTACAACAACAACCACAACTAACAGTCCAATTAGATAACAAAATAATCTTTTAACTCGCGATAGCATATAACTACACTAATGAAGTCATATAGTTTAACATAATCAAAACCAGAAAGCAATTATCCACCTCCATTTCTTACACCTACACATGGTTCAACCACAAAAAATAAAACCATTACTAAAGAAGTCGTTTCAAGTTCTCACCTTTTCAAATACTTGTCGAAAATGGTAGCCCCTATAGCATCTGAAACCAAGAAAATCATTTATCCAATTAATTTCTATCCAGAGCCGTTTAGTAAAATTATCTTTTTTCTCTATAAATATTAAACTTTGATGTGTTTTTTCATGGTTAAAGGTGCTACTTTTCTTCTATCCGCGCATATTAGCAATTTCACTTGAACGGTGACGTACCTTTCGCTAGAGAGACACAGCGCAGAAAGATTAGAGTTAGTGAGACCAATCTTCTGCTCTCTCGCCTTTCTTGTTGCAATGATGCGCACCCTACCTTAAAAGTGCGTTGCCTTTGCTTCGACTTCAAGCTAAAGGTGGACACGCATGCAGGAGAAATCATGGAACTGAAAATATCCATGCTAACATGCGCACTGGTGTGTGAGGTCGCCATCTTCGGAGCTCCGTTCTGAGCAAGATAGCTAAGCAGTGAGAGATGGTGTCTTATCCAACTCCTTTTTTTCCCCACTCTTCTCTCTCTCCCTCTGTAATTTTCCTAAAGGACCTCCAGAATAGAAATTTTCAGTTTAGTTCCTTAAAAATTCTATTATTTTCTTTTATAAATTTAAAATTCTGAAATGTTCCATAATTTGACTATATATGGGAAGAAAAGGTTCCCAATTTGTTCTAGTTCCCAACGGCCAACGATTCTCTTTGACTGAACAAATTCAATGTTTGAAATTAATTGAATTAAAATTTTATTGAATTAAGATCATTTACTCTAATTTGTAATGTATTATACATTAAATGCTTATTAAATCCTTCTAGTTCAAATATAGGAGTTACAAAATAAATCTTTCAAACTTAAAATTTAGTTACTTTTCAAACTTCATGGTCAGATTACTTTAGTTTATCAAAGGGGCTAGTCGTGTGTTTTGAAATTATAAGGTCAATACCAAGCATTTTAGGGTCAGAATAAAGAATAAGGTCTCGTTGGATAAAATTTAAGTTTAAAACTAAGGTTGTATTTGGATTGCATTTTCCTCTAAAAAATCTCCCTACTTCGTTAGGGAATTCATTTTTTTTGCTTTTCCAATGAAACACAAAGTTTTATTTCCACAAAAAAACTCACTGTATTGCTTTTTCACTGAAAAATTATTGCTTCAATGAAAAAAGAAAAAATCACTACCAAAAAAAATCTATCGTAAACATTTCTTCCACAAAATTACAATCTCATCTTTCCAATTCAAATGAATTCAAAGAGGTTCGGAAATTCATTGTGTATTCTCATTCACATGATTCATTTATATACAAGTGTATAAACTCCAATTTAGTAGTTTAGAACCTTAATCTAAATAATACATTAAAGTCTAAGATCTTATAAATATGCTATAATTACAATTATCAAGTAGAACTTACAGGATCAAGTAATTCTGATTGATAATCACTTTGAGAGAATCATGAAGATGCCTTAATACTCCCCTGCAAAATCTGGTGATTTTGAACAGACAAGATTTGAGCGAAGAAAGTGAAATCACGGAGTTCAGGGTCCCTTTTTGAAAATATCAGCAACCTGATATGGGATGGAACAAACTGTACTCGATAAATTTCATAAACAATGTATTGACGAATATAATGATAGTCAAGCCTGATATGTTTCGTACGAGCATGAAAAATTGGATTAGAGGCCATGTATGTAGCACTAAGGTTATCACAAAACAAGGTGATGGGCCATGGAGGAGTGAGTAGAAGCTCATTGAGAAGATATGATATCCAAATGATATCAGCACAAGCATCGGCAAGGACGTCATACTTTGCCCAGCAGATGCTCAAGGGATGACCTTTTGCTTCTTTGCACACCAAGTGATGAGTTCTGGGCCCAAAAAGACACAAAGATTTGCGGTAGATCATCAAGAGTTAGGACAACCGACCCAGTCTGTATCTGAATAGGCACTTATTGTGAGAGAAGTCAAAGATCGTTGAAATAAGAAGCCAATGTCTAAAGTCTCGTTGAGATAGCGTAGTATACGCTTGGTAGCAATCAGATGGGGAGCGTGAGGAGAACTCATAAATTGAGCAACATGATTGATGTAAGTACATCAGTTTTGGTTCTTATAAGAATATTTGGATTTTGAATTCATTCGTGCATTATCATTAATATCATGATCTCAAAGTATATGATCATTGATTATTGATTATCAAGACTTATGATTATCTTATGGATGAGTTATCATAATTATCTTTTTAGAAAGGATTTCCTAACCTTTTAGAAATTTGATTATTGATTTTTCTCTTATCTTGATTCCTGCTAGATCAACTATATAACTAAGCTCATTAGTCTAGACTTGGTTAATAAATACAGAGAGCAATGTTCATGCTATCTTATATTGATATATTAAGTATTTGTTCATAAGTAAATATTGAGAAATGTTTACTCAATGTATTTTTGTTGGAATTTATTTTGGTTGTTGATTAAACCTACTATTGGGAGTTCTTCCTATCCTGAGAAGATTCAGGAAGCTAGAGGAAAGAATTTCTAGCAGCAAGAATAAGACATTGTTCAATCTTTTACGTCAACAGAYAATTTAGCAATCTATCAACGACTACAAGATTCAACACAGAGAGAGTTTTTATTTTATTAAAAGCTTTAATTTATTGAATGATTGATATGTAAGTCTCTAGAACTCATCGATTTGGTGAATTGTGTTTGACATCTGAACATGGTCCTATGGTTGTAGGCATTTATGTCGAACCATATTAAATAGTGTCTTTACCAAATTTATTGTGGTTTGACTTATTTATATCCAATAAGTGAATTACAAAGTAACACACTAAAAGAAGTAGTAATCAACAACAACAAGTGGTATGAAAGCGGGTTATTTTTCCATTATATTATATCTAAATAGTGTTAGTCGTTTAGCTTCTAAGTGTATCATGATAATCTTTTGGATTGATTTATCACACGTTCTATTTTTCCTTCTGACTATGAACGCATCCGTTTCTGTATGCACACACTGATACTACTGTCTTTTTATAAATGGATGAGTTTCATGACTTTTGTGAAGGAGGTTCCACCCATAGACCTCCCTTGTTAGATAAAACTAATTATCCCATGTGAAAAGTCAGAATGAGGGCCTTTTTAAAGGCCATAAATGAACGTGTCTGGATTTCTATAGTTACAGGCTATAGCTTCCTTTCAATTACTAAGGATGGCATTACTATTGTTAAATTAGTATCTGAATGGGATACTAATGAACTTGATAAGGTTAACTGGAACTCTAAAGCTTTGCATGCTATATTTAATGTTGTTACTCTAAAATAGATACAAGTCATTACTACTTGTGAAATTGCTAAAGAAGCATGAGATAATTTAGAAATAAAAAATGAAAGGGACTGATCAAGTTAAAAGGTCAAGTTGAGAAGTCTTACAACTGAAATTTGAAATATGTCTATGTCCGCGAATGAATCTATTACTGATTTTCATGGAAAATTATGTAATTTATCAAATGAATGTTATGCTCTTGGTGAAAATTACTCTAATGCTAAACTTGTCAGGAAAGTTTTGTGCTCACTTTCGAAGAGATCYAAAGCAAAGGTTACATCTATTGAAGAATGCCTAGATATTGACAAGATTGATTTGGATGAACTAATAGGTTCATTATAAACATATGAGCATAATTTAAATAGATGGAACAAAGGYAAGCAGGTAAAGAATGATAAGAGGTCTCATATATATGGTGATAATATTTCAAGTTCAATCAATCTGAAAATTTTCGATGAGGATACAATTGCATTGCTCACAAAACTACAATAAATACATGTGAAGGAATATCAAGAAAAATTCCCAGCCTCGCAAAGGAAATACACCTTCATACAGAAATGGTTTTCAAAATTCTTCTCCTTTGTTTCCTTCAAAAAGAGCGAGAAAGGTACAAAAAGACCAAAGGCATCCAATGTAATGAATATGAGGGTATAATTTGATTGTGCCAAAACTCTTAAAAATAAAGGACACGTCATGAAAATATCATGGAGTGACAGTGATGAAGAATCATCAAAAAATCCTAATTGTAAACATGAACAAAGTTTTTTTGGCTATTATGGTGAAAAAAGAAATGGTCAAATATTTAGCATGGAGGATGAAGAAGAACAATCAAACATAGATGTAGAGGACCTTCAAAAGGCCTACGATAATATGTATAYTCAGTGGTTAAAGTCTGTAAAACAAATCAACGCCACACAAATAGAGAATCTTTAACTCGTTAAGGACAATCGTGGGTTAATTGAGAAAACTAAATCATTAGAAGAAGAGCTCATTACAACTCAAGTTAAGTTGGTTCAATCATTGAAAGATCTGAAAATGTGAACAACATTCTAAACAAATTTTAGAGAAGCACTTCAAAGCTTGAAAATCCAGYTGGTGACAAATTTGGAAATAGCTTGTAGAGTGACCACACAGATCTGAGTATAGCCACAATGATCGCAGAAAGAAGGTTCAGCAAGGAAAAGAACTCTATAAGGTACCCAACTTTATTTCTACTTGTCATTTTTATGGTAAAGAGGGACATATTAGGCCAAAGTGTTATAAAATTACGCTTCTATGTGCATAGAATGTTTCATGAAGAAAAGACTACATCTAGAAAATACCTTGTGATTAAAACTAGATGGACATCTAAGGCAACTACTTGTCATGTTGCACACACATCACTACTTGCCTATAATTCTAATCAATGGCATTTTGATAGTGGATGTTCTAGGTATATGTCTAGAAATTTAGATTTATTAACGAATGTTGAATCTTTTACTAATAGTTTTGTAACTTTTGGTGATGGTAAAAAGGGAAAAATACTTGGCAAAGGTATTTTCTAGCCATGCAAGATCTTATAAGCATGAAGGATGTGCTCTATGTTGAAGGTTTAAAGGCCAATCTTATCAGCATAAGCCAAGTCTGTAATGATGAACATACTGTTCTTTTTTTCCAAGAACAAGTGTCAAGTTCTCAATGATCAGGGAATAAGCATACTAAATGGAGAAAGATCTGGTGACAAYTGCTATCTTTCAAATTCCTCAACTATATATCACAGATCTACTATAAAGGCAGCTAAAGTTTTGCATCCCAAAAATGAGTTATTTAAATTATTGAGACATCTCAAACCTATTAAAGAATGATGCTATTATGGGAGTTACTAAAGTTAAAATCAATATCCAAAAAGTATGCGGACCATGTCAACTAGGGAAACAGATTAAAATAAAACATCTTCCTACTACACATTTGGCAACAACACATGCATTAGAGCTTTTACACATGGATCTCATGGGACCAATGCAAACTGAAAGCATTGGAAGAAAAAGGTATGTGTATGTTTGTCTTGATGATTTTTGTAGGTTTACTTGGATTGACTTTATTAAAGAAAAATCTGATGCTTTTAATGCATTTAAGCCATTGTGCTTAAGGTTACAGGTAGAAAAGGGGCAAAACATTGTCAAAAATGTTCAGATACGAAGTAACCATGATAAGAAATTTGAAAACTCTTCATATACTAACTTTTGCAATGACTAAGGTATTTCCCATGAGTTTTCAGCTCCTAAAATGCCGCAGCAAAATGTAATTGCAGAAAGAAAGAATCAAACCATTCAAGAGATGGTTAGGGTGATGTTAAATGCAAAGAAACTGCCTATGCGACATGGGCAGAGGAAATGAATACAACATGCTATATTAACAATCGAGTTCATTTTCGGAATGAAATAAAACAAACTTGTTACGAATTGTGAAGGAAGGCGACCTAATCTCTCTTATTCTCATGTTTTTGGATACAAGTGTTATGTACTTCGAGACAGAGAACATTTAGGAAAACTTGATGCTAAAAGTAAAGAAGGAATTTTCGCCAGATATTCTACAAACAACCGAGCCTATAGAGTATACTTATCTTTACTAGACAGATACTCGAGACTATCAATGTCATTTTCTATGATGAGAAAGAATTTACAAAAACTATATCTGAAGATGAAACAGAGCCCAGTGTGCCCACAATCAGTCTGAATGTGCTTACAATCACTGCTCATCAAGATATTTTTCTGGGAATGATGCCAAAAGCAATACAGTTGATGAAGAAGCAGAGATGGATAATCAAACTACAGAAGAAGGACTAGTTAGCAAGCTCAAAGGACCACCATCTTAGATACGAAAGGCTCATCCTCTCACAAAAGTCATTGTAGATCCTCAAGAGAATATGGTAACTAGAAGAAAAAGTAATTCAAATGAAATTGCTAATTCTTGCTATATCTCCTGTGTAGAACCTAAAACAACAAAAGTAGCAGTTCAAGATAAATTTTGGATAGCAATAATGTAAGATAAATTAGGGCAATTTAAATGCCATAAAATTTGGAGTCTCACTTCAAGACCATCACATGCCAATATAATTGGTACAAAATAGATATTCAAAAATAAAATAGTAAATAGGYCAAGTTGTAAGGAACAAACCAAGACTTGTTGCTCAGGGTTACACTTAAGCCGAACGCTTCAACTTTGAAGAAACTTTCGCTCCTGTAGCTCGTCTTGAATTAATTCGGCTTTTACTTGCTGTTGCATGTTATCTAAATATCAAATTGTACCAGATGGATGTGAAAAGCGATTTCCTGAATGGTGTACTCATTGAAGAAGCATACATTGAACAACCCAAAGGGTTTGAGGATCCTTATCATCCTGAGTATGTGTACAAGCTTCACAAAGCATCATATGGATTAAAGCAAGCCCCACGTGCATAGTATTTTCACCTAACTACTTTTGTCCTATACAATGGGTTTATACGAGGTAACTCAGACAAAACTCTATTAAGTATGTGGGTTAGGGTATTATGGTAGCTAAAATATATATTGATGCCATAGTTTTTGGTTCCACATGTACGTCACATATTAATGAGTTCATTACTCTCATGCAAGATGAATTTGAAATGAACATGGTACGAGAGTTGCCATATTTCTTAGATCTTCAAATAAAACAACTAGCAAAAGGCATGTTTATATATCAAACTAAATATGCAAAGAATGATTAAAAATTTTGGTCTTGAGAATGCGAAAGTTGCAAAAACACATATGAGGACTTCTGTTCATCTAGGAAAAGATGAAAAAGGATAAAAAGTTGATTTGATCCAACTCTATTTAGAAGCATAATAGGAAGCTTGCTATATCTCACTGCAAGTCGTCCTGATATATGTTTTAGTGTAGGAGTGTGTGCTCAATATCAAGCTAATGCTATGGAGTCACATCTTACTGCTATTAAAAGGATCCTTAAATGTATTGCTAGAACAAGTGAATTTGGAATATTTTACTCTTTTGGTACTAATTTTATATTAGTGGGTTGTAGTGATGCCTATTGCGCAGGTAACATGGATGATAGAAAAAGCACTTTAGGTGGGTGTTTCTATGTGGGCGTAAATTTGGTATCTTGGCATAGTAAAAAACAGAACTCCATCTCATTGTCTACAGCCGAGGTAGAATATATAACAGCAAGAGTAGTTGAACTCAACTTTTATGGATAAAATACGTGCTAAATGATTATGATATTTCTCAACAAACCATCACTCTTTATTTAATAATACTAGTGTTGTTAACATGTCAAAGAATCCTATTCAGCATTCTCTTACTAAACATATTGATATTAGATATCACTTATYTTGTTGAAAACAAAATCATTTCCATTTAACATGTTTCTACTAAGGATCAACTAGCCGATATTTTTACAAAAGATCTTCCATATCATATTTTTCTGGATTTAAGGAAGTCCATTGGAGTTTGTTCACCAATGTGAAGAAATCTTATTGAAAATAATCATTATGTTCTAGTGCTTCATGTTATATCCCTGGATGCAAATTATTTTTTTAGTGTGTGTGGCGTTTCATTTTTCTGTGTGCCCACAATGACTTAAGTATTCTATTTTCCATTGCCATTGAGACTCATACTTTACTTAGAAGGTTTAGTGGACACTTTACTTGCTAATAGTTCTACACTCCCTACAAAATCACTTCACTGGATGGGTACCACTTTTTGTTGAGTGAAAGCCGCCGTGTAGTGATACTTATCCTACAACTACTCTACCATGGAAAAGGCTATCACAATTTGTGAGTGAAAGTCACAGTTTGAGAAATTGAGTGTTTAAACAATTGTTCATTGTACATCTATTGCCAATTTTTTTGGTAATATCTCATGACATCTTTGTGCTTTTATTGAGAGAAGGGACATTATAACTTTTTCCCTTGAGGACACATACACAGACCAATATTATATGGATGAAGTGGTGATCTATATCCTGTACTTGTGTCTTCCTTTTCAATCTTCTCTGTTGTGCATAAATCTCATGACACATTGGCTTTAAGAACTTGCTCATTGGTCACCTTAAGTCTGAAATTCTGTTTCTTCTGGTTATAACTTGTTTCTACTTTGACTTTGCGTAATTTTCTATTTAATTTTCTTTATTGGAGGATAAAATCCTTTGGATGTTTCTTGTTTTCCACAAAGATAATTTTGATTTTTTATTTAAAGAAAAGAGAAAATAATTTCTCTCCATTCTCAACATTTGTATCTCTTTGGGTCCTTAAGATCGATACATTCTAAGTTGAGGGAGTTTCATGTATTTATTTATAAGTTTACCAACTTAATTGACGTCATTATTCTCCTAGTGGATTGATTTGCATCTTTATCTAAGTTTATGGAATGAATTGCTAAATCCTATTCTTTGAGGAATGTTTTTAGTTATCCTATAGAGTTCTAGGACTTGGCTATAAATATATAAAAAATATTTAAATTTTTGGTCAAGATTTCTTTCCTTTCTTTTTCCTTCTTCTCTTCTTCTTGAATCTTCTTCTTTAGGTTTCACTCCCCATTGTTGTCTGCCCAATCGCCCTCTAACTGCCATGGTGGCTACTCGTCTTGTCGCCACTACGGCGTCACCATTTCGTTGAGGAAAGAAATTGGCCTCCTCTCTACAGGAAAGACARTCGCAATCTACCCCATCATTGCCTCGGCATCGAAACTCGACACCATCTATCACTGGTTCACTACGCCGTCGGAATCTAACGGCTTCAGACTAGCACCGTCTGTCTCTGGTTCATTGGGCTCTTCTCTACTCGAGTCATCCCTCCCGCCTAGATGAAAACGGTTTGCTCTGTCTCGGGATTTCATAGGCTCACCGGAATCTTCTTCCACCGGTGATGATGTCACATTTCATGACCTTGCCACTGCTTCCTCAAGACCTTCGAACCTAAAAATCACTTCTCCTCTGAATGTCAGTACGCACCCACATTCTGGTAACCTACGACACCAACCCCATTGCAAGGATAAATTCATCTTTGTTGCTCATCGAACTATCTACCAATCTAAGTTCAGTAGAAACCTATATTTACTGAAATTCTTGTGAATGTTGATATTTTGGGGAATTTGATTGGAACAATCTGCTATACCTAAGGGTTGGGATAGAATTGTTACTGGACTTCATGCACTATCTGTCACATTAATTCATGAATTTCTATGCTCATGTAGACAAGAATATTGAGTCCTGGTGATTCCCAATTTCTATTTTTTGTCGGGGTCATTGGATTACTTTTAGTCCTTTACTCATTGCTTATGTATTACATATAACTAGTACATTAAGTGGTAATTCTATCCATGTATGGCCTGATTCTGATGCTTTTTTTGTCACTTATCTTACACCATTTTATAGACTTCTTCATTGAATTTCACTAACCAATTGGATGCCTTCTTGGCATAGTGCCACTGTTAGGGCTGATAGTGCTAAATTTATGTATGCTATAAGGACTAGAATGACTATAGATTTGGCCACTCTCATTTTTCATAGGATTTTGAGTGAATCTCAAAGTGAGGGTGATAAACGTGTTTTACCTTTTCCCTGTTTGATTCACCACCTCACTGTTAGTCAAAGATTAAAGGCTTCTCCTAATGAAACTTATTTGAGTGTGAAAATATTGGACTCAAAACCCCATAGGATCTATCAAGGTCAGCCACCTCTTCCTGATTCCTTTTGTATTCCACCAGTTCTACCAGTTTATTCTCCTAATAGCTAGAAATATCAAGCATGTTTTTAAAGTTTGACAAATTACAGTAAGCCCATACTAGTCTTCAGAAGAGTCATGCTCATCTTTAGCAAAGCCACATCCAACTTCAACAGTGACATGCCCGTTTTGAACGCCAAACCCTGTCTAAATTGACTGATATTCTAGCTACTTTGCATCGTCTGGCTGGTGCTTCACCAGTGGTGCCTTCACTTATATCTCCTATTCCTGCTTTTGTTTCCTCTGACCCTTCAACTTCTCAGGGGGAGCATCCGGAATCCCCAACAGTCGGACTTACATCTTCTAGAGGAGATTCTCTAGTTATCATACACAGCACTGCTCCTCCGCCAAGTCAGGCTGTTATTCCATATGGCAGTGTTCGTCAGTCTGCCCGCCTTTGTCATCATGGTTGATTCTATTTTGGTTATTCATTTGAACCACAAAGGGGGAGTAATGGTAATGGTAATGGTAATGGTAATATGGATATATTTTGTTGGATATGTACTTGTGGATATATTTTGCTAGATATGTATTTACATTGATGATAATGGATATATTTTGTTGGATATGTACTTGGTTGCTTGATATTAATATTGGTTGATATTACTGGATGTTGATAATATATATTTTTATTTGTGTGCTAGTTATCTAATTTTGCTTAAGGGATGTTTCGCTAGCTAAATGATGTTGATGTTAATGTTGATAGACTCATGGATTATTTCATTATTTATGGTTACAAGATGGTTATTATTTCTATGGTGTTCGTGTTAATGATGATGAGTTTATGGATTATATCATTAATTATTCAATTTTGTTTCTCATGGGAATATCTTGTTGTTTATTGAACTTGGTAGATAAATAAGTTTCGTGCAGGATCACTAATGAATGAGTGTTTTTGTGTTCATATGAAAATCAAAATGGGGGAGATTTTAAGTACATAAGTTTTGGTTCTCATGAGAATATTTGAATTTTGATTTCATTCCTACATTTTCATTAATGACATGATCTCAAAGTATTTGATTATTGATTATCAATACTTATRATTATCTTGTAGATGAGTTATCATAATTATCTTTTTAGATAAGGATTTTCAAACCTTTTAGAAATTTGATTATTGATTTCTTTTATCTTAGGTCCYGCAAGATCAACTATATAACTAGGCTCATTAGACTGGACTTGGTTAACAAATACAAAAAGTAATGTTCATGCTATGTTAGATTGATATACTAAATATTTGTTCATAAGTAAATATTGAAAAATGTTTACTCAATGTATTTTTGTTGCAATTTATTTTGGCTATTGATTAAACCTACTATAGAGAGTTCTTTCTATCTTGAGAAAATTCAGGAAGCTAGTTGAAAGAATTTTTAGCAACAAGAATAAGACATCGTTCAATCTTCTATCTCAACAGACAATTCAGCAATCTATCGACGACTATAAGATTCAACATAAAGTGAGTTTTTTATTTTGTTAAATGCTTTAATTTATTAAATGATTGATGTATAAGTCTCTTGAACTCATTGATTTAGTGAATTGTGTTTGATATMTGGATGTGGTCCCATGGATTTAGGCATTTACGCTAAACCATGTTAAATTGTGTCCCTGCCAAATTTATTGTGGTTTACTTATTTATATCCAATAAGTGATTATAAAGCAACACACTAAAAGAAGTAGTAATCAACACCAACAATGGACAACATAGGTATCAAAGTGAGTGAAAATTGAGATATTGAGGTACCAGAGATCAGTCTATACTCAGTGCCATCAGGTAAAAGGTCAAAATCCAAATGAGAGAGTTGACTAGTAGAACAAATTGGTGTAGCACAACGTTTGCAGTCAGTCATAAAATAAAAGTGAAGAAGTTTAAGAGTGTATTTGGTCTGAGAGAGACGAAGACCGGTAAAAGTAGGAGTTGCCTCGAGTCTTAGAAAGTAAGATAGTGAACCAAGATTAGTGATTTTGAACTCTTGATTAATAGTGCTAATGAATCAGAAGGGCATAGTAGGTTTATTCCCTATCAATATGATGTCATCCACATAGAGAAGAAACAGCATAATATGTAAGCCGATCTGAAACATAAACAATGATGGATCAGCTTATCTTTGAATAAAACCAAGATGGATAAGAAAATCACTCAAGCGATGAAACCAAGCTCGAGGAGCCTGCTTGAGATCATATATTGCTTCGTTGAATCGAAAAACATGATGAGAACGATCTAGATTTGCAAAACCTAGATGTTGGCTCTTGCAGACAATTTTAGAAAGAATATCATGAATAAATGCATTCTTCACATCTAATTAGTGAAAAGTCCATCCAAAAGAGACAACCAGTGCAAGAATTGTCTAGATTATAGTATGACACACAATAGGACTAAAGGTACTCATTCAAGTTGATGCCAGGATGGAATCCCTTGGCAACAAGACAGGCTTTGTAGCACCTAATAGTCCCATCCAATTTCCATTTCACTTTAAACACCCGTTTACATCTAACTATATGATAACAACGATCAGGAGGAACAAGAGCCCATGTGAGATTTTCCAGAAGAGCATAAATTTAGATGTCATAGCTTGACGCCATTCAGGAACTCGAACCGCTTGAGTTAAACAAGTAGGCTCAATAAGAGCAGTGTTAGTTTGGGCTAGAAGAGCCTTGGGAAAAGGATAAAGAACTGAGCCATCAATTCGTTATCCTTTTCAAGCACCGTCTTTCTTCCTGGTAATCATGGATGAATTTTAAGAGGTGGAGGGAGAGTCTTGTGGCAATGCTGATAAGTGCATGATAGAGCTAAAGGAGGCGGTCACACTAGTGGGGCCAATGGAGGTTGAGAAACTGAAGAAACCTCATGAGATTGATTAATAGAAGGAGCATAAGAGGCTTGAGGAACTGGTGGGGATAAATGTGTCTGTATTTCCTAGGAAGACTATGCAATAGATGGTGATTCCGCATAGTAGTAGTGGGAATAAAGGTCTACTCATAGGATGGGAGGTTGAGGAGGAAGTCTCTTATGCAAATGGAAATGAGTTGTCATCAAAGTGAACATGTCTTCAGATGTAGACTAAGTTAGTCATTTGTTCAAGGCACTTGTAACCTTTATGCTATAAATTGTAACCTAGAAACCCACACTCAACAATTTAGGTAAAAGTTTGTTAGTAATATAAGCTCCCAAATGAGGAAAACATGCACGACCAAGGACTCTCAACTCAGAATATGTAGAATTAATGCTATAAAGATAAGTGTATGGGAAAGACCAATGAAAAAGTGATGAGGGAAGGCGGTTAATAAGATAAACTATTGTGGACACCACATCAACCCAATGACGAAGAGGAACGTGACTAGTAAGAAATAGTTTCCGAGCCATGTTAGCAATGTGTCTATGCTTACGGTCGGTGTTGAGGTGTGTGAGGGCAAGAGAAATAGTGATGAATTCCAAGAGAAGAGCAAACATATTTAAAAGTATTGTTATCATATTCTTTACCCCCATCACTTTGGAATTCCTAAGCACTAGAAGAGAATTGGTTGTGTACATAGTTTAGGAAGTCTTGAAAGTGGTGAAAAACCTCAAATTTGTGTTTCATAAGTACAACTATGTGAAGCATGTGTAATCATCAGGAAAAAGTACATAATACTTATAATTTCTAGTTGAGGAGTCAGGAGATTGCCAAACATCAAAATGCACAAGTTGGAAAGGAGATTGAGTTTTTATTGTATTAGAAGAARAAAATGAAAGTTGTGTAGATTTTCCTAAAGCACAACCTTTACAGAAATTTCTATTTATTTTAAAGRAAGAAGACAAGAACTTATTTTTTTTCCTAAATAAGACATAACCTTGCTAGACTGATGGCATAGACGATTGTGTCATAAGGAGGGTAACTCTAAGGATGCTGATAAAAGCTTGAAGACTTGATGAAAGAGAGGATAATTTGTAGAGAACATTTCTACATAGGCCTTTAAATAGAAGGCAACCACTAGAACGATCGAAAATATAGAAATGGTAAGAATCAAAAGCATAAAGCACGTGATTGTTAATGCAAAATTGAGCAATAGAAAGAAAATTTTTATGCATGAAAGGAATGACATAAACATTATACAACCTATATGAGTTGGAGTGAACGAAGAGTGATAGTTACCTGTATAGGTGATTGGCATCTAATCACCATTGCCCAACTAACAGATTCTGAACCAGCATGCGGTTGACGTTATTGTAGGAGAGCTGGGTTTCTAGTCATATGGGTAGAGGCACCAGTATCTGGATACCAAGCAGTATCATGAGGAGTTTGTCCAACAATCTATAGACCAACAAAGGTAGTAGGAAGAGAGTTGGGAACGGTTGGACAAGTAAAATGGTGGATCATAGGACAAGTTGGAACCAAGTGACCTATCCCTTGACATAACTGACACTGGTTGTAGCCCTAGAGTTTCTTGCAGCAGAAGACATATCACAAGGCTAGAGCGATCAAGAGACCAATGTTTGCAAGGAAAGGCTAGTGGGCAACGATAGAGAGAAATAGAGAAAAGAACTATGAGACAAAAAGGGATCTTTGCTCTAATACCATAAAAGGGTTTGGAAATTCACCATGTGTATTCTCATTCACATGATTCGTTTATATAGAAGTGTAGAAGCTTCAATTAGGAGTTTAGATCCTTAATCATAGCAAAGAATTAAAGTATAAGATCTTATAAATATGCTATAATTACAATTATCAATTAGAATTGAGAGGATCATTCTCTAGTAATTCTGATTGATAATCATTTTAAGAGAATCATGGAGATGCCTTAATAGAATTCTTTTAACAAAAAATATATTTTTTTAAGAAACAAATTCAAAATATTTAAGATATTCATTGTTTTGCTTATTTTGTTAAAAGAATTTCCACAAAAAGTCAATCCAAATACGTCTAAATTTTAAAAACTAAAGCTTGAAAAATAGATGAATTTTTGTAAAACTGCAAATTTAGCTATACACTCTTGAACCTAAATGCTTGAATTTTGAATATGGCTAAGATCGTCGGGTAATCAATTTAGTAAAATTCTTAATAGTGTCATTTTTATTTTTTTATTTCTTTAAATTTATATTAGAGTCAATTTATACCGATAGTAGTATAGGTAAAGAGAATATGGCTAATTTTGTCTAGTAGATAAAAATTTATTAAAATTATGCGTCTGAATGTAGTGAGTGATAAGTGTAAAATCAATATCATCTTATCAAGATATATGTAAAGATGCAAGAGATACTTAAAATATTAAGACATTTTAAATTATGTTATCAAACCATTTTAATCTAATGAACTCTTAATAGATTCAAGTTTAAGTATTGAATTTCATTATCCAACAGATCATAAATAATTGGGAAAAAAACTTACAATTTAAATGCTTATAGATATAACTAGAGTGGCAATACAATAGCTTCATTACCGTCTTTTAGGAATAAAAGCTACAACACTTACTTTATATGTGCCAAACGTGAAACCTGTATCTTAATAAAGGTTTTCATAATTAAGTTACTATGAAAACAAATAGGGTGTTTTAATATTTTTTGGCTGGGTTGATTAACGAGAAAAGAAAATTATACCTAATTAAAATTTGTGGAAGATAAATCCTCAAAGATTTCTTGATCTTGTTTGAAAGGTATAAAAATGTCAACTAGAAAAAAAATAAAGAATTCTTTATTATACGTGCCTGATGTAAGATGATATAATTAAGAACAAAACTTATATTTGCATTAAATTATTTAAATTAATCCAATGAATAAATGTAATAAAATGTAAACCAACAAAGCTCGAGACCAAGTAAGAATAAGTCACTTTGTTATATTATTAAAATATGATCAATTCAACATAATTTTATGTCCATGAAATAATTAAATGTAATTAATTAATTTATACTAAATTAATTATATAAAATTCCACTATACAAGGAGGATTTTTTTTTTTGGAAAAAAAACCAAATACATGACTTATTAAGTTCAAAATATCAGCCATTTCAAAGTAACAAAATCATTTTGAATAGAAAAATATCAAATATTTTCTCATATTTTTCTTATATATAAAGAGAGATGAAAATAAATTTATATTTGCATGGGGAAAAATGATTGACAATGCCAGCATTTTTTTTTCTACAAATGCAACAAAGTTAAAATTATAGGGGTCCCAATCAATGTATTAAGTGTCAAGAATTAAAAAAGAAATAATTTATTTTTCCATTTTCATTATCATATACTTAATATAATGATCGTAGAAAAGTCAAAATGCCCTAAATAAAAAACACACGGATATGTATGAATAATCAATCAAAAAAAGAAATTATCATCTTTCACGTGAATTCATGTACAAAAAAAATCAAGTTTTTGAATATGTAGAAATGAATTATCTTGAGAAAGAGAGTAATAAAATTAACCCTTAAGCAGATGATTTTTGTAAAAGTCATAAAAGGAATCATAATATTTTCCCGAATGCATTATCCCCAAAAATCGAACAAAGCTTTAGTACTAAAGATCACTAATGGGTATAATCATTGGGGTTTAACCATTAGAGAATGAGATGAAAGGGATTAAATTGAAACTTCTTGATAAAATGCATACCTTTAATTGAAAAAATTAATAAAACTTGAGATCATAGATTGAGATTTTATAATATTTTCATTAACCACTTTTTTCGCTAGCTAAAGTGTACAAAGTCGCCAAATCAATAAAATATTATAAATTCAAATACTTAGGGATGTCTTTATAATTACACTAACTGGAAGTGGTAACTAGTAAATCTGATTTATCTTTTCCTTCTGATCTCTTTTTCCTTTTTCTTTTTCTTTTTCTTTTTCCTTTTCTTTTTAGAGATAAAAGTTTCCACCAGTTGTTCGCTGGCAATGGCTAATTACATATTACCCCTTACAGCATTGGCCTGTGAACGTAGTATCTTGGATAACTTTGTCATTTCAGGTTTGCGGCATGTCGGTTGTTAATATTGAAGGAGTTCAGTAAAGAGTCAGATCAAGTCGACAAACTAACAGCACAAGGCTGGAGTCGTCCATTAAACTTCGCTGCCACAGCTCATACTTCTATGAGTTATCTGTGACCTTCATCATCACCTCTCTCCTCCATCTCTTTTCTCCAGCGGTTGCAACAATGGCATTTCAAAGATGGTTTTCTCTTGGTTTCTGCATTTTCTTCATTTCAGCTTCTGCTACTGTTCGGAGTAAGTTCTTGTACTATGATTGCTTATTGTTTCTGAATATGTTCTTGTTTAAACATGTTTGGCTCTGGTCCACTGCTATATTTGATTTGGATTTGGAAGCTTGTATGTGCATTTGTGAATGTAATGTAGTAAATGACTGCATTTGCTTAAATTTGTTGATCTGCTGATGGGGTTTAGTTCTTTAGTTAGATTCTCTGGTAATAATGGACTTATAATCCTGCAATGATATTATTTATTTGCACTTTCAATGGAAAACGTGAAGTGGGGTGCAGTTATTGTGGACGTTTGTTTACTTTTCCTGTTTGGGTTCTTGCTCAAGATTTAGATCTTTAAGCTCCATATGATTGAATATCTTGGGTGCATACCATTTGAATGTGATGTTTTTTTGGCAACTTTACATTGCTAAAGCTAAGTAATTGTGCAGTTTCTTCCGTTAGCTGGTCCAGTAGATTTACTTTAGAACGGTTGGAGATGAGTTGGGTTTTCTCCCTCTCACCTTTCCTGCTTGCCCCCTCCCTCGCTCTCCTCTCTTCAGAGTTGTCCTTATTGTAAATGATCATTACTTCTTTCTTATCTAACGTTCTTAATTTCTCTAGTGAGAAATTTTTTACATGAAAACTTCTATAGTTTGTGCTCCTTATTCAGAGTGGTTCTTTCCCTTTTCTGTTCATAGTCGGAAAATCTTATGAAAGATTTCAGATATTTCATTCTGATCATCAGGTATTGTTATTATGAGGAGAAAGTTTTCTTCTTTTTGACTTCTAAGATGTTGAATAACTCTGTTGGAGATGTTCCTGACCTAAAAAGTTTCTGATACGTACAATTTTGTCACTTGACTTTTTCGTCAAGTGCGAGATACATGCTTCTGACTATTTGGATTTGGTAACTTGTGAATGCGCTTTTCCAAACTTGAGATGCAATTCTGGTTGAAACCAGATTTTAATTGTGTCAGTTGGTTTAAGCACGGTCAAAATTATATCCTCGATAAATTTCACATCCAAATTGAACGGTTTTGTTTTCCATTTTGTCTTTTGTTATGAGAAGCACATGAGGCTTCGTGTACAATTTTGTCACTTGATGTTTTTCTGTTGACTGCGAGACACGTACTTCTACTTTTTCGACGTGGTAGCTTGTGAATGCTTTTCCATACTTGAGATGCATTTCTGGTTCAAGCCAGATTTGAATTGTATCAGTTGATTTAAGTACCATGGAAGCATTACCCCAAATAAATTTACTCGCATCCAAATCCAATGGTGTAGTTTCCATTTTGTCTTTTGTTAGGAGAAGCATATGATACTTTATGTACAATTTTGTCACTTCACCTTTTCGCTGACTGCGAGACACATTCTTCTGACTGTTTTGATTTGATAGCTTGTGAATGCTTCCCCAAACTTGAGATGCATTTCTGGTTGAAACGAGATTTTAGTTGTGTTGGTTGATTTAAGCACCGGGAAAGCAGAATCCTCAATAAGTTTACTTGCATCCAAATTCAGTGGTTTTGATTTCCATTTCATCTTTTGTTATGAGAGGCATATGGAACTTTATGTACAATTTTGTCACTGACCTTTTTGTTGACTGCGAGATACATGCTTCTGAATATTTGGTTTTTTTTTAAAACCAGATTTTGATTCCATCGGTTGATATAAGCACCGTGAAGGCAGTATCCTCAGTAAATTTATTGACATCCAAATTCAATGTTGTTGTTTTCCATTTTGTCTTTTGTTTTGAGAAGCATATGAAACTTTTTGGAAACCTGTATGGTCAATTTGGAAATTTAGGGCCTCGCTATATGTTACCTTCTAGATTACTCAAATGATATTACAAAACTGATTCTAAGGAGGAGACCAAACATAATTAATCTTTTCCCTTGAGTTTTGATTTGAGTATCAGATAAACTCCCTACTAGAATCCAGTTCCTCTATCTAGGGATCACAAAGAGATGCATTGTATGCATAGCAGGATCACATGATGCTTTTCTTCTTTTGCTAGTTCATTTTCACTTGTCTTGAAACTCTTACCACCTTGAATTATATATCAGCTGAGGTCCTACTAATCGAACATTTGTCATGTTATAGGGCTATTATAAACTCAAGAGAAACCAACCCCCCCTCCCCCCGTACTATTATCTCCATAGTGCTTTGAGCTTCTTTTGGTTAACGACTATGACTCATGGTTCAAGTATTGAAGTTCGCTTTCGCCTAGGAATGGCATGAATTGCCAATAGCTTTTAAAAAATAAAAGTTGACGTGTAGGATAAGGATACTGAACAACATACAAGTGGATTTTGGCATGAAAGCTGGTCTTCAATAATATCTTGACCTTCATACTTAGCTGGTATCTTCAAGTGAGATGTACATGATTCTGCTCTAGAGTGGGGTATCTGCTTGACTTGAGTTTTTACTAGAAAATGGGATGGTATTAGTATCCAGATCTCTTAGTTCTCTTTTTGGAATTAATCGAGAATATGATTATTCTAAAGAAACATGATTCCCCTACGAGTATTTTCCCAAGACATTAATTGGCAGAACATGGAAGGTTTGGCTTGCACATGGCCTTTGGCTCTATATTTCGGTGGATCTATCATCCATTTGTTTTTCTTTACTTTGGATTTTTCCTACATAAAGTCGCCACTAAACCTCTTTTCTTTTTCTCACCAAATTTTGGTTGCCAGTGTATTGACTATATATTCAATTTATCTTTTGATGGGCTGGGGACTCTGTGGGTGTTTATGTCCAGCATAACATGATCGCTTGTTGTCACTTCTTCTAATACCCATAGATCCTTTAGTCCAGATTATATCATACACAAATTTTTCTGTTTGGGGATTTCATTCAAAGAATTATATCTCTTGGCAACTGCTAATTTCATTACTCATCCAAAAGTATGCATCCCTATTCTGCTAAAGGAACTTGTTAATAATTAGTTAATTTTTCTCCTGGTCCATGTTAAGTATTATTATGCTATATAAGTAGAGGCCAAATTTCCCCAAAAAAAGAGAAAAAAGAGAGTGGCTGAATATGGATGGAGAAAGGACTAAGAACTTGCATATATGCACTTGAATATCTACTCTTATTTGGGTTTAGCTATGTGGATAGTCTGCATATCTCTTTTTAGATGTATATAATTTGATGAATTAAGAAGTCATGCTCATCCTCTTACAGAATTGCTATTTCCTTAAAACAGATAAAGTTACAGATAACCCTGCTGACCAGTTAGTAGCTGTGTTGAATAGTAATCGGACAGCTCATAAATCTAAAGCTCTTTACAGCAACCCGGGGCTGGCATGCATAGCTCTACAGTACATAAAAGCGTACCAAGGTGATTGTGGTGCTGTGGGAGACGGAAAGAAACCTTTTAATTCTCAATTTGCCGAGACATTTGCACCCAATTGCGGGGTTGAGCTTAAGACACTTGGCCCAATTACTGGCCGTTTACTAGGATGCGAAACCAAGTATATTAAGCCTTCTGATGCATTCTCAGACATTCTAATGAAAAATGGTAAGAGTTTGGAGATACTCTACGGTAATCACACCGAAGTTGGTGCTGCTGTAAGTAGCTCTGCTGGGAGTTCCCCATACTTCTGGTGTGTACTCTTTAGCAATGGCACATCCAACAGCAGCTTTGTCTTGGAGGGAGGTGCGGCTAAGATAAGTAGGCCTGGATGTTTTAGTGGTGCAAATGATGATTGCAGTAGTGGTAATGCATTGTCTCAAACTGCAATTCTCTGGTGGGTTGCATTTGGAGCTTTAGTCATTCTGCTTTCTGGCATTCGAGTTTAACTGGTGCCATGTATTGTTTTGGCCTGACTTAAGGACTTCTTTATTGTTTTAGTGATACCCTAGAGGTTGAATGTAAACAAACAAAATGATTATTGGATATGTTTTGTACATATTATGCTTTCCAAGTTATAACTCATTGAAAACATCAGGTTCTTTCTTTCTCAGGTTTTACGTTTAGCACAAAGCTATTAGGGATACTTTCTGCTTCAGTTGTACTAATCTTTCTTGTATACCTACTGAGATATTTCTGTCAGAAGTGAAAAGTATAAGTAGTATCAAAGGGCTTTTAAGCTAAAAGGTGATGTATTGACTTGCTGATAGAGTTGCAGTAGTTTGAATGTTAGTTCATTGAGGTTTGGCATAAAGTGAACAAAGTTCTAAATGAAGCTGCTTTCAGATTGGAAGCAAGGTTTTCTGTTTTTTTTTTTTCCCCCTCTCTTTGAAAATAAACGAATTGAAGAACAAAAAAGTAGAAGAGGAGATTGGCAAGAAAGAAGAAAAAGCTCAAAAGCAATGTCCAATTGTATAAGCACTACTGTAACGGAGATACACGTCAAATGGTTTAAGGACAGTGAAATATGCAACCAAAAAGGTCRGCTTTGAACTTAAAAGGTAATCATATTGGGAGCAACTGTAAAATTAGTTCCCAAGCAACATTATAATAACTTCGGCTTTAGCATTTCGTACGAGTACTTCAGATGAGGATACTTCAACTCGTGTATTTCAGGCCATTTTTATTGGCATGTCATTCCAATAAAACTAAAAAAAAAAAAAAAAGGAAAGGATCTGGTAGAGTAGTTTGTAAATAAATCAAACCATTATTCCCCCGAGATTATTTTATGAGTTTAATGAGAAATTAGAATACTTAAACTAATACTTTCATCATATATAATATAAATTTCACTTATTTCACTTCTTACCCTATAATAACGTATTATAATCGATAACGTATTTATTACAAAATTTTCACTTCTTACATTATAATCGATACCTAGGTCATGCACATAGGGTAAGAAACTTGTAAAGATTACAAAATTTTAAATCAAAATGACTAAAATAAGCTTATTAATTTCATCAAAAAATACTACCTTAATTCTTTGTCTACTCCTTCCCCCTTCTTCTTTGTTGAAAATGAAAAATTTTTACTAGTTGAAAGTAATAGGCTAATAAGTCAAGGGGAATGTCATTCGTAGCATAATACTCATTGTACAACACAATTGATTTTGTACACTTTACTTTTTTGCCATTTCATCCTCTCTCTACTTCATCCATCTAAAAACATTAGCTGACTTCTCTCTAAAAAAATTGAAAAACATTCAAATGGATTTCTCATTTGATCTAAATTACATATCATTTGAGGTATATGTCATTTTTCGAATTTTTATTAAGTGTTATTAATTAATTTTCTTATAGGATGATAATCTTCATGACGCACAAGAACAACAGTTTTTGGCATGACTTCAGTAACAATTTGCTATAAATATGGTATTTAATGGAGGATTTGGATGAGATGGCCAGCTGGATAGATGAGGAGTTAGGCTGGAGWGCATGGCCMGGGTTAGGACCGTTATGCTTCCCAAGTACACTAATTTTCAGGAGCCACGTGTAKGATCGAAGTTGTGCTCGAAGAATCGTGAGAAATTCAAGTGGGAATATRGGGAGAAGATGTACATACAGAAGGTGAAGGCAGCTAGATCATCTAATGGAGGTTGATCATCCTCGTCCACTCGGAGTCACGATTAATCTAGTGAATCATTATGTGGGTGGAAGTCCATTTATTTTACTAATATTTATTTTTCTATTCTTACTCTCTTTGATATGAGCACTTCATTGTGTTATTTTATCTTTTAACATTGACTAATTTCATTTAGGTAACATTATTATTGTCAAAATGTGAAATTGTAGAATTCATGAGCTTTTATTGAATTTAAATACCTTATTTTGTAGGAAAATAATTCTACATTTGAATAATTGTGTTACTTAAAAAAGAAGAAAGAAAGTCAAATTCAGCAATAACACTGTAGCAATCGAAAATCTTGGAGAATGATGCAGGAAACGACAAATGAAAAAGGAGAGTTGCCATGTCGAAAAAACTATCTTTGAAAGCCAAAAAACATAAATAACAAATATCATAAACCTTAAATGATAAATGACAAGTGGTCTKCTTAACACATATAAATAAGTGACAAGTTTCTTACTTTATGATAGAACTTTAGGGCAACAACTAYCTTAGCTTCCAAGAGAAGGACTAAGAGTCATAACTAAGACTAAGAGTCRTAACTATTCTTACATTCACACACACACACAGAGTAGGCGTACAAAAGGAGAAGAAGAAATAAATTAAGCAAAAATGCAAGAAGACGCCATCGGACAACAGAAAAAGAAGGGACCAAGGGTTCTTCACCAAAGGGCTCAAGATTCTACCCTTAGGCTTTGTTTCTCTACTTCTTTATTCATATTTAGAGATGTTGAACAATGAAATATTTGTACTTTTTAGTATTTAGAGCATGAACTATCTTTGTAAAGTTAAAGTTAGTGATGAACTTATGTATTTAATGGGTTATTGAATGTTATGAGCAAAATTTACATATCTGTCATACTTTATTCAAGTATACTTCTTGTTATATATTTATTACTACTTGATTATTAATGGTGAATGTAAAGCTATTAGAGGGTTGAAAGACATTAAAACAGTGGACTCTTTAAACGAATGTAGATTTTAGGTATCTTTTGGTATTCCATTTATAGACACTATAGACATATATGTTTACCCCATAAACCTTAGAGACTTGTGCATTATTTGGTAGATAATGCCGAAAGGTTAGCCAACCTAATGAAATGGAACTGAGGACCAACAAAYTGAAAGGGTGAGRTCACRAATTATCTTGATTTACGTGTTTGGTGTTGTAGCTTTCATATGGTGATGTTGTGGATTGCTGTCGCATTGCATGACCATTAGTACATTAGGAATTCAWTAACTCTAACTCTTTTTTATAATCTCAATCATCTTTTATGAGGTTTTTGTTGTGATTATTTACCACCCTTAGTGATTAGTGAACTTTTATTATTATTTTTATATTAGTGACAATTAATCATAAAACMAACTTGTGATTTATTAGACATTTGTGCTACTACTTTTCACGCTATCAATCCTCGTTGGACGATACTCTTACTTYGTATTACTTACAGATTATGTATACTTGCACATTTGAAGTCAATTGTCGTATGTAATTTTATCTATTCGTATACTCTGACTCATTATGACGTCTCCCAGTTATACTCCAAGATATCAGGTCCCACATGATGGCGATCTTCCAGCAATTGTTTATGAGTATGTTACTCATTTTGTTGATATTGTTGGAGATGAGAATTGCAGTTTTAGGGTCATCTCTCATTTTGTGTTCGGTAGTGAGATTGTTTGATCAAATTTGTGTTAGTTGATGGTCGAAGAATTATAGAACATATCTCATTTATATGGATGGAGTGGAGCGATTGACACGATTGGGTGATGATAGCCACAGCGTGGAGTTCCGTGGTTTGTTTGATCACCATACAAGGGAGTGTGACGTTTGCCTTTGACTCTTGAGTTAGTCACAGTGCAGCAACATGTATATACCATCTCATACGAGTACTTGAGAGAGCATCAATACTTCATAGAATTGGAGTTGGTAGTCAATAGTTTTCTATCTCTCTCGTATTCAAGTTGGGAGAGATCTTGTCATCCTTACGTCTATGGTTGGGATCGGTTGAAAGATGATTGCCTTCAAATATGAACTCTTACATGATGCATTAGATGTATACGTTGATGTTGTAATATATAATATATTTGTCTTTTGTTGTTATATTTATTAGATAATTTACTTAGTTTCACATTATTTATCAAAATTTTAATTTGTTGAGTACTTCACTTAAATCCATGTCATTTCTGTACATAAATAACACAAATTACAATTACATAGATCACAATCGATAATACATATATTGATAACACATTTATTTCCATACATGGATAAAACATACATCACACACACTCTCCTATGCCTATATGCTGGGGTGTTTGTCCTGGCGTCAGTAGGTGCCTCATCATCAAGTGCTTTCTTGCAGAGAGCGGCGGACGTGCAGGCGTGTTCCAACTGCTCTTAGATGGTGAGCATCCCGCACTGACGACCAGAAATGATGCAAATGAGATGCTATTTGGGCTAACCCTATGGTATTAGAATACGTATTACAATGTGTACTAAAATATGATAATATGGTATTAAAATGTGTAATTCAAAAGCGATTTATCGCTGGCGTAGGGTGTAAGGTAGAGGCACGGGGATGTAACTCGGTGGGCAAATATTAGGTGGTGCATGTGTCATAGAAGAAATATGAAGCACAAATTAAGAGAAATAGTCCAATTGAWATATATTATGTCTTGCCGTTGACGTGATTGTGAATTAAGGATATAGAAAAAATTTATTAAATACTCAATTGATATTTTAGATCAACACATTGAAATTTTTTTTTTCAAATATGATATTAAATTTTGAAATGAAAGTAGTATTTATTATTCAAAAATAGTTACTCGATATCCAACTTAGATTGAGATTGAATTGACATATTCATTGATTTTGGCACAAATCGTAAAAGATAGTCCAATTGATATGTATCATGTCCTATAATTAACAATTTTGTAAATTAAGGATATYGATAAAATTTAATAATTACTCAATTGATATTTTAATGCACTACATAATTTTAAAACATTTTTTTAAATATGATATTAAATTTTGAAATGGAAATAGTATTTACTATTTAAAATTAGTTACTTAAAGTCCAACTTAGACCGGGATTGAATTGACATAAATAGGCTTGTTGATTTTGGATTGTGTTTAAATTTTGATTTAGCAAAAGAATTGATCAAATTTTCACTTGTATCCTTACATCTTCTTTTGATTTTATTTTCTTAAAAAGAAAAACATAGTAATAATTTAAAATACGGGTTAGATATGCTRCCGAGTAATTTATTGAAGTGCAGAAGAAAGCTATAAATAGGAGTTCTTCCTTTCACACGGTTCAATGATGTGTGCGCAAGACTGGGAGGGGCCAACCAACTCTGTTAAAAGAAAAGCAGAGTAGCCTTTTGGCCTTGGCACAACAGATACTTTCAAGGCTCCAAGTCTTCGATAATGAAGAGCTCAGATTCTCCACAWACCATATATGTTTATACTTTAACAACATCATTAATTACTTCCATTATCATTATCACATACCTTGTATGCTYACACAAAATCGTTACAAATGAGGGGGCACGTTCTTTTGTTCTCTCATCAAGTTTTATTCAGTTCTTGTCATCATTCTTGCAAATCCCTCCTCATTCTCTCGTTTTTCTTGGTTTTTTTTGGGTGAATGTTGATGGGAAGTCTTCATTCTTTTCATACTTTTTCATTGAAAAGGGATTTCTTTCTCCTTTCTTTTGTTTTGTTTGCCTGCTGATGAAGACCCTGAATTTTTCCTTTTTTCTTTGAAACCTTGGGGTTTTAGTATCCCTCTCTAGAAATTGAGTCTTTCTTTGGTTGATATGGGGTCTATTCGCGAAGACGAAGGCGGTAGAGAGGCAGTATTGAATTCGAGTAAAAGGTTGAACGAGGAAATTGAGGGGACAGATTCTAAGAGTAAAAGACTTAGAATCCCTGAACCAGTTTATCAAGGTTCTGGGGTTTCAAAAGTTATTGAAAGCGCAAAGAAGGCAACAATTGAAAATGGGGTGATTGGTTCCGATAAAGAGATGAATTTGAATGTAACGGCAGTTTCCTGCAGTGATGGATTGAATTCCGCCAATGGCGAAAAAATGGATTTTGACCTTAATGTTGGATTTTGGGGTACGGAGAATGATGAATTTGTAGCTGTAGTTGCTGAGAGGAAGGTAGAAATTATCGACATTGCATCTGACGAGGATGACGATGACGATGTACAAATAGTTTATGTGAAAGATGTCAATGGAAGGAGCAAGCAGATCGAGAAAGAGAATGTTGATGAGGATATGAAGAATTTTGATCTCAGGTTGGGGGGATTAATGCATACAGGTTTTGGTACAAGTAGTTCAGTGAGTGTTGAGAGGCGATACACCAGAGAAGAGAAAGGGAAGGCCAAAGTCTCTGATTCTCGTTTGTCGCTTAGCTTAAATGGTGAACATAGCCCTACCTTCAGAGACTTGACTTTTAGAATAGAAGAGGAGCTAAGAATTGAAGAATATGATGCTCACCTGGAGGAGAATGATGATAAAAAAACGTTAGATTTCTTAAATAGTGAAGAACAATGTGATGATTTCCCTAATCAGGACAAATTGGCAGCGGATCATAGTAATTCTTATTATAGCTGGAAAGAACTTCGTCGTCGTCTAACTGCCCGTAGATTTGCAAGGCCACGATATAGTGAGGCACCTCCCAATAGGGTAAAAACACCCATTGGAGATGATAAGCTATTAGGGAAATGCCCTGGTGCTTTTGCTGCTGCACTGAAGATGGTTCGAGAACGAAAGACAAGGTCGCCTGAGCAACTTATCGAATGGGAACCGTCAAATAAAAGCTGCAATGGCAGATGCACTGTACCTTCATTGCTGGACCTTTCATTGGAATCACTTGCACAGAATGCTGAGGCCATAGTTTCACTTGAGCTTCTGCCTGATATCTTACGACAAAGACTCACTGACTTGCTCTGTGATCTTCGCAGAATGAATGTTCTCACTTTAGAACTTCTTGTAAAAGGATCTCCAACAGAAATACGTATAAAGGACGCTTCATGGTTAATAGAAGAACAGTTCTCTGAAACATTTGGGAATCTCGATGCAAAGAATTTGACAGTAACTCTTCTTTTCTTTTCATTTTATAATATTTTTATGCAATATTAAGGTTTTATTACCGCTTCCTGTCAGTTCATCTTTTTAAAATTATGATTAGTGTATTTGAAGTTGCAAACCTCCATACTAAGTGTCAATTTGATGATTTCTTCAGTTATCCTCTATATTAGCCTCAAAGTTATGGACAGCTTTCCAGAAGTTCCAAAGTCTTTTATTATCTATGCTGCTTGTATTTGAGTATCTTTTAAGTTCTAGTTGCTTTGCTGTAATTTGAAAAATGTATAATCTTCCGATAGATAATTTGTCTTATTGCCATAAGGATTACTTGCATTTGTCATCTTCTCTGTTCGATTATGACTAGTGTATTTGAAGTTGCAAGCCTCCATACCTACTATCAATTTGATGATTTCTTCAGTTATCCTCTATATTAGCCTCAAAGTTATAGACGGCTTTCCAAAAGTTCCCCAGTCTTTCATTATCTATGCTGCTCGCATTTGAGTATCTTTTAAGTGCTAGTTGCTTTGCTGTAATTTGAAAAATGTATAATCTTCCAATAGATAATTTGTCTTATTGCCATAAGGATTACTTGCATTTGTCATCTTCTTTGTTCGATTATGACTTGCGTATTTGAAGTTGCAAGCCTCATACCTAGTGTCGGATTGATGATTTCTTCAGTTACCCTCTATATTAGCTTCAAAGTCATAGACGGCTTTCCAAAAGTTCCCCAGTCTTTTATTATCTATGCTGCTTGTATTTGAGTGTCTTTTGAGTGCTAGTTGCTTTGCTGTAATTTGAAAAATGTATAATCTTCCAATAGATAATTTGTCTATTGCCATAAGGATTACTTGCATTTATCGTCTTCTTTGTTCAATTCTGACTAGTCTATTTTAAATTATGACTAGTGTATTTGATGTTGCAAGCCTCCATACTAAGTGTCAGTTTAATGACTTCTTCAGTTATCCTCTATATTAGCCTCAAAGTTATTGACGGCTTTCTAAAAGTTCCCCTGTCTTTTATTAACTATGCTGCTCGTATTTGAGCATCTCTTAAGGGCTAGTTGCTTTGCTGTAATTTGAAAAATGTATGATCTTCCAATAGATAATTTGTCTTATTGCCATAAGGATTACTTGAATTAGTCATCTTCTTTGTTCGATCATTACTTGCATTTAGATATAAGTTCTATGGCTCCTTCAATTCCAGATCTTCCAGAAGAGTACCTTTTCCTTTTTGCCAAGTGGGGGCCTGGAGGGGATTTATTTCTTGTATGTGAATTATGCATTTTTACGGTCTTTGGCTACTGATACACAATTCATGTCCTGGATTTTCCTAGGAAGAAATTTGAACTTGTGTGGACACTCAAAAATATAACCTATGTGTTTTTTGGTGTTGTGAAAGCAGGTGCTGCAGATTGACCTATGTGGGCAATGTAATCTTGATTACTTGATAGAGAAATCCTTCGCTCAGTTTGCCAACAACTTGCCTAAATTAGGCATTATCTCCCTGAAGGGAGCTTGTCGTTTTTCTGATAACGGACTAAAAGCACTTCTTATATCAGCACCTAGTCTACAGTCTATAAATTTGAGCCAGTGTTCCCTTCTTACACATGCTGGCATCAATGTCTTAGCCACCTCTTTGGGATCAATTCTAAAGGAGCTCTACATTGATGACTGCCTGAAAATAGATGCAATCCTTGCTCTACCTGCACTGAAAAAATTTGAACATTTGGAAGTCTTGTCTGTTGCTGGAATCCAGACTGTAACTGATCAATTTGTTCATGACCTGATGGCAGCATGTGGGCACACGATAAAGGAGCTTGATTTGGGCAATTGTCGGTAAGTCAATTTATCTGCTCTGATTCTTAACCAAGGGTAGAGTGAAGTTCATCTTGTCCAGAATTTAATTAGTTTTGAATGGTTATCTGCTTATCTTTGGATGCAGGGCTTTGACCAATTATTCTCTCAGAGTTATTGGGGATGCAAGCACTAATTTGCATTCCCTAAACGTTTCTAACCTGGAACAGTTGACGGACCTTGGATTAAAATTTCTAGCTGATGGTTGTAGATCAATTGAAACGCTCAAATTTTCTCGCAATAATTTCAGGTCTCTATTATCTTGCTACTGATGCTATATTTGTTTCGTTCTCAAAGTAATTTAAGTGTTGATGGCAGCTAAGTTTGTGTCCTGGAATACATGATCTTCTTTATGTGGCAAACAAACTAGCCCATCAAGCTTCTACTTTAATGAGTAACTATCCTGAAAAATGTTGTTTGCTCATATGGGGCTTACTGAATTGTATTGGACTATAAACTGATCATGCCAAGTGTAGTTAAGCATATTAGTATCACTACAAAAGCTAAAGCTTTTAGGAAATGCTAGAAGTACCTTCTTCAAACTTTTAACCCAAGACATTCTCTTGAGAAGATAGAGCAGTCACAGAAGCTGAACCATTTGTACCTGGGATTAGAAAAGCATGCTCATGGTCTGCTTCTGACCCACATTTATTAGAAGAAAGCTGTTTATTAAGATATGCATCTGCATACACCGTTGGCATAGGAATGTGCCTTTCTTTTTTTTCTTTTTCCTTTTTTTTTTTTTTGGTTATATGAAAATCAAAACTAGATCTAGCTTGTTAGTGGATACAACTATGAATTGTCACAGCTGATATATGAAAAAGAAGCAAAATTGGATTTCTTAATCCCTCTGAATTAGTTAAGTGGTGCCCCCTGATAAGCTATCTTTCGAGGCTGCTGAATATGCAATGCTGATTTTGGACCTGTTTCAATTAGGTTGAAGTATTTAATGGTGATTTTGGATAGCTAGACTTAATCCTATAAGTTGGGTAACCTTTAGTATATATTTTACTTTGACTTGTTTGCAACTGGCATAAGAAGGTATAAAGGTAGAGGATAATTTGTTTAGACTATTAGTATTCAGTCAATTAGTCATTTCTCTGAGTTGCTATCATGTAAAAAAGTCATTTCTTTTCTTGTTTCTAAATTCTAACGATTTGATCGGAGTTTCTTTGATTTGCTAGTGATGAAGCAATTGCTGCATTCTTGGAAGCTTCTGGGCAGTCTTTGAAGGATCTTTCACTGAATAATGTTACTTTGGTATGAATAATAGTTTATGACCGACATACTAATCACGAGTTCTGAAATATCATTCCTCCTACAGTAATAGTTGTTTTGATAAGCATTTTGGTGCAAATGATATTTCAGAACTCGTGAATAGTGTGGATTTCGGTCACAAGTTCTGAAATATCATTCCTCTTACCGTAATAGTTGTTTTGATAAGCATTTTGTTGCAAAATGYACTAATAGTTTATGACYGACATACTATTCACGAGTTCTGAAATATCATTCCTCCTACAGTAATAGTTGTTTTGATAAGCATTTTGGTGCAAATGATATTTCAGAACTCGTGAATAGTGTGGATTTCGGTCACGAGTTCTGAAATATCATTCCTCTTACAGTAATAGTTGTTTTGATAAGCATTTTGTTGCAAAATGCACCTCATAAGTCTCTCCTTTTCGGGTTTCTCCTTTGTTCCTCATGGATACGATGAGGCTGCCTGTTCACTATACATGTCCATGCCTATTTTATGACATGTACTTCTGATTTAGGATTATAAAAGTTTCTCCTAATTTGAAACTTGAGAAATCAGTAAATTATGCTTGCCTGATTTGTTGTTATGTATGGTCACACATTGGACGGTTTGCAGAAAAATTGGAACCTGCACTGGAGTGTTGCATTTAAGATGTTATCCTGTGCTAAATATAGTGACTTGGAAGTTATAATTCTTTGCTAAATTAATCAAGTTTCTGGTTGCATTTGGCATTTTTCATTCACTTTGTGGGTATTTTCTTTTATTATTATGTTTTTTGCCTTCTGTAGTTGCCTATTGCTATTTGCTAAAAGCAGCTCATGATGTTCAACAGGTTGGCCCCTGCACTGCCATTTCACTCGCCAAATGTTCAAGAAAGTTGTTGAGCTTGGATCTATCCTGGTGTCGCAAACTAACGGATGAGGCACTGGGATTGATTGTTGACAATTGCATTTCACTTAAGCTGGTCAAACTCTTTGGTTGTACACAGGTATCCATATCTGTCTGCTGATAATTTTAGAAACTCTGAATGGCTTAAAAATGATGCATAACTTGATGTTTACTTGCGGCCAGAGTTATACATTCTAGACCGCCTTTCTTTTAGTCTTCAGATTAGCTAACTATGAAAACAACCTTAACACTTAACCGTGTGAATCTTATTAGATGGTTTGGCTGCTATAGAATTTTCAGATTTGCCTCTTTTTGTGTTGATGAATCACATTCACACAATCTAGAGTTGCTTCCCGAGGTCATATTGTGCATCTGGATACCAACTGCATTTTTATCTCCATATTTGCTTTCTTAACTGCTTCAAGCTTGAATAGATTGGAACAGCTTAAGTACAGTTGAATGCAGGCTATCTACCACTTGTGCTTTGGAGAACCGTTTGTGTGTTATATCTTCAAACTTTTATTTCACAATCTTGAATTTCTTGATGATAGCTTAATCCTCGAAATTGATAATACCCTGTTCATTTCAATGGTCTATGTAGTTTGCCAAATATTTTCTGTTCATTGCAATAGTCTATGTAGATTTGGTTTTATTAGTTTGAACAAAGGAAAAGTTGAAATCCTTTTCTAATGGGCTCCTTTAATTTGTGCCTATACTTGGAAGGAAGATTTGGTGAATTTGTTTAGCAAGCTCATCAGACCGAATTGCATAATTCCGGAAAGATAAATTTTTAAATCATGTCCAAAATTCTTCTTTCTCTCTTGTTAAATGATATCCAAAATTCTTGTTTCATCCCCCCCCCCCCCCCTCCCCCTTCTCCCACACACATACAAAAAAAATGAAGGAAAGAAAAGCCAGAAGAAGGATCAGGATTTCATTATTGAGTTGACCGTCAGAGGCTATTATGCAGGATTTCAGTCACTTTCTTAGAAAACTGACATATGTAGGTGCGAAAGGACCGACTTTAGAAATTAGAATGCATCAGATCTCACAACATGAAGTTTGCGTTCAGATTTCTCATGGAACATGATTACCTTGTGTAAACAGAAATATATTTGCCGCATATACATTCATTAAGTTGGGTACCAGAGCTGATCTTGTATATTGTGTTGCTTCTGCAGATCACAGATATTTTTGTGAATGGACACTCAAATCCACAATTAAAGATACTTGGACTGATGTGGACTCCGATACTGCAAAACACCAACATGAGCAAACCTCATAGTGTTCTATTGCGCTATTCACCTCTTGCATCTTTATCTGAATCTTATTGATATGAATGGACAGATTGATTCATTTACATTCCTATTAGGTAAAAGATAGGCTTTTGAATTAGTATAGTTCTATCATCTGCTAGCCTTGACCTTATATGATTACTGTAGCATCAAATGCATTTCTTTCTGAGTTGAAAACAAAAAGCATAATGCTTAAAAACTCTCTAGTTTTTCTATACGGCTAATAGCCGTTAAGAGTATTTTTCTTCTTATTTCCTGCATGATCGAGTTTGGCTAAAACGTTACAATTGAAAGTGAAGCCAAGGAGCTCCTGCAGAATGTACCTTCCACAGTTATTTATTATCTTCTAGGGTCTTTTGGTTGAGCAACCCTCTGCAGAAAACTTTTGAGGCAAAAAGATATTTTCCTTCTTGAGGAATAGAGGAGGCTGGGACATGGGACAGATTGAGATTGAGCAGAGAAAAAGGTTGGATCTTGTTCGGGAAAAAAATGGTGCTGCGGAGGGTTCACACTGACACTATCTTATCCCCTTGGATCCAGAGGTATGTTTCTCCTAAGATCAAAAAATTCTGAAGGAAAAGCTCCATTTGGATTTCTAGAAACTTGATTCAAAAGAGAAGAAAGAGATCAGCAGTTTTACGTATCAACTCCTGGACATGATTGATGCCATTGATCTTTCTAATACACATGCTCATTCATGTGCTCTGAACTACTCGGCCCAAACTAAAGTGATTTACACTTCAAAACGAACGCAAGAATCAACAGAACAATGRTAATCCCAGTAGAAGAACCACAGACCCTGTATATCCAGTTAGGATCGAACCTGCTAAAACCGCGATCCAAGAAACKTGAAAGTACAATGGCCATAATCAAAATCAACAGCAGCAGAGGTAGATAGGAAGAGAAGTTGAAGGGCTGCGCATCGAGCTCCGGGTCCATCGCCTTTCTACGGTCAATGTACAGGGGTGAGATTACAGCAACCGCTGCCAAGCATATGGCTACGACCCTTTGATCATATGATGAATATCTGCTCTTACTGCTGCGTGCAGCTTCCTGCTCCATCTGTGAAGCTTGTTTTCCTGAGGAAGRAACGTCTCTCCTTGCAGTTATTGAACTTGGTTCCACTTGGACCATGTCAAGGGCGTCATCATATTCCCTATTCCTTTGAGTTTTCAAATGCTCTTTTCCTTTGCTTTTCCTGAAAGCTCGTCCTTCGTCAACTTTTTAGTCTTTCCTCTTAGATTGATTAAGGCATATACTCGGAGCTTCACTGCCACTCGCTAATTTCGAATCTTCATTCATTATATGGGAGAAATGTTCTTTATAAGCATTTCAATCCAAGACATGATTATGTTAATCTTTGATCATTCATCACCTTCTTGGAGATCTGTTGATATTCATACAGTTTAAGGATTCGCAGAAGGTCTTTTTTTGAAGTCCTATATTGGAATCATCCCAATTCTGTTGTAAACAATAGATGCACTTGTCAACTCCCATCTACAAGTACATTAGGGAAAATAAGTTTTATATCAATAACTGCACCTTATCGTTCTAAGGCACGCTAACAAGTTAATAAAAATGGGAACTGAGCTGCTGAATGGCAACTCTACTGGATCATGTTAACAAGCCCAAAGAGAATTAAAGAAAGTAGTGATATTTTGGAAGTAAGAAACGGAAGCTTGCAAGTCAAGGTCATTGAGTTGGGTTGTCTGGATGAGATTGAGGCATCAAGGGACACAATCTTCCACTTTTAGTATCAATGCAGGTGCCAGAGGCATAAAAGACTTTGAATCTGATTCTTTCTGCAGAAATAAAGACTAACCTGCTAGACTAGTGGCYAAACGATTAGAAGCTTTAATGAGGAGATCAATCACACTAAAATTCGGTTGAAATCTAAAGTCAATTCTTTAAAGAAAATCATAAAGTTGGGCTGGGCAAGAAGTATCTTTGGCGATTATCTTGAACGACTGAAATTCCAATGAGCCTCAGTAACACCAGAAGCTAAAGAGAGATTGAGATAGAAGCCAGAACCAGGTAATGACAGACTGTCAGCACCAGAGCATCTGATAGGGCCAATGGAAAATAACAATTGAGGAAGAGCTTTAATCCCTGCAAGCTCAAGGTAACAAACCTTTTATCAGTGTCCTTTTATACATAACACTATTGAGGGTATTCTTTTAAATATCTGCTAATTTTGTCTCTGGTTTTTCCACGGCTTCTGGAACACAAGAGCCATAGTTGAAAATGAAAAAAATGCTCAAAGAGTAAAGATCAAATAATTCCTCCCTTTTCATCACTGACAATATACCTGGAGTTACGGAATCAATCTTCTTATAATTCTATTGATTACATATCTTAACCCACAATGCACATAGATAGTAGAAAAATTAAGGGGGAAAAACATATGAAAAGAGAAGCAAGTTTTAAGATTTATGTAGTTCAGCTATAAATTCCAACATAAGTTACATGTATGGCATTATCAGCAGTCCCAGGTCAACAGTGCATGGGAGGAGGAAAGGGGTGGTGGAACTGGAACCAGTAACCTCACATTGTCTTATCTGATTCTCTTACTCACCTACCTCTTTTTGCTTGAAATGATATCAAAACTTCACTGCACGTAACTTGAAAATCAAAATGTCTGAGATGGCAATTTTCATGATTTCAGATTAAAGATTTACCTGCAATTCTAAATGAATTGATATTATGTGAACGAAATAGTAAAGAAACATTGGCATATTACTTTTTACTCTGAAATTGAAAGAAATGCATCAATCATGGAATTCCAGAGACATACAAGACCAAAATTAGCAGAACACCATGTATAACTTAATTTTCACCAGACTGGCTCTTTGACTTGTCACCAGCAACCCTTCTTATCCATTTTCTTTGTGATGTGGTAAGATTTGTTGTATCAGATGGAATATTCTGAGATGCTCCAGTTTTGGGAAGTTCAGCTGGAAGTGCAGCAGCTGCACTGGTGAAGGCATTTAGAACTAGGAATGCCAGAATTGGGGAGAGGTCTAGAGTTCCTCCAAGAGGTGGAATAATCCCTCGAAATATATTCAAGTATGGATCGCATAAAGTACTGAAAATGAGTAGAACACTTGTCAAGACTCCGCATTTCCCAAAACTGAGTGGTGATGTAAATGGAAAATTACAACGGGTTTCTCCTGTTATCACAAGAGAACTCAAAGATCGCAACAACTTTGGCCATAGATTCCAACTTTTACATTTCAGTCTAACTTGAATTTCATGTAGTGACAAACACAAATGAATGGTTTTCTGAAAAGACCATTATAAGTAACAGACTCAAAATGCCAAGGGAAGGGGAAAAAAAAAAAAAAAAAGAAATAACACATTCTAGACCTAAAGTTCAAAACAACAAACCCCACTGTACTTTTTGTTCTTTTTTAATCTTAATTCCATGGTTTTATGCAGAAAATCAATTACGTTTTATACAAATTCCAATGGGTAAAGTATGTTTTTCCAGATGTTAGAAGAACCCGTGAATACCAATGGGTAAAGTATGTTGTTCCATATGTTAGAAGAACCCCGTCCTGCTCTTAAAATATGATGGTGAAAGATTCTAAAATGCAAGAGCTCAAATTGCAAATCTTCATCATTCTAGCTGAGCTGCAGTGATATATATATTTTTTTTCATTGCATGGTTATCAAGTTGTAGGATTTAGTTTTGGAGGATAAAGGAATAAAAACAATGAACAGGAATCTATTGAAGGATCTTGTACAACTATTTCTAGAATATTACGCTGTAATCCCATAAAGCAAAATGACTCAAAAACTTGGCATTCGGTAAGAAGTGGTCTTAGTTGTAGAATTTATACCATTCAAACAGCTGTTTTTCACATATTAATTTCTGGGTACATGGATTACTGGAGATTTTGTTAAATTGGTGTACTGTAGTGTGGTCAAATGCATTAGAGACAGTACGAAGTTTTAAGACAAACCTGAGAGGACTAACAATGGCCRGAGGAGCATTAGGAAACCAGGTCAGAACAAGTCTTACAACTAACAGTGTATTATATATGTTAAGGAAGTTCAGAATTCCATTTGTAACCACAACTCCAGCAACTGAATCACCCGGTAAGATGGCAGCAAAAAAATTATGATTGAGCCTGTTATCCAAAGTTCCAAAGTTTCTGCAAGGAACCTGTAGGTAGATTTAAATCAAGTACACAGGTTAATTGGCTTAACAACGAAAGCTCCCTTAGTTCATGAAAGTTGGCTAGAATCAACCATTTGCTCGAGAGCAAAAAGGAAAAGAAATTAGAGAGAAGAAAAAAAAAAAAAAAAAAAGAGAGGAAAAAATGGAAGAGAGGTGAATTCAGCGTGCTGTAATCTTCACGGAAAACTTCATTATGTATCTTAGTAACGACACAAAATCTTAATCAAGAATCGAGATTAAGCGTGGTATACTGTAACTAAACTTTTACAGGGGCCTCAACCATTGTGTCCTGATAATACTGACACGTATGCATAYTTTGCATAAGCTACATCGTACAAAGCAATAAAATCATCCTCACTATGAGTCTGAAGAATTTATATACAGAACGTCCAGATACTCATAAGACCTTCCACTGAACATAACATATTAACATATATCAAGAAAACTTGGACAAACAAATATAACTCTGACCAATATTAGATCTTCAAGAGTGCTAGTAACAAAGCCCTGTGAGAAATTTCATAACTTTTCACATTAGGAGCTATTTATTAAACTTTTTGTACAATGAGACAAATACAGAAATAATGATAACATTTGCATGCTAAAGAGCAAAATTGCAGACCCCGGAGCAATGTCACAGATCATAAACTGAAAGCCCATATTTTCCTTTCACTCCAAAAGTTCATGCAACTGAATTAACTAACGTAGAAAGAGGAGGAAGAGATAAGAGAGTACCCGGGCTTTGAGATTTTGAAATTGAGAAGAGAAAGAAAGCAGTTTGCTTATAAGGGGGTTTTGAGAAGCCAAATTTTGCAGAAGACTGAAAAATCTATCAGCAGTGGAGACAATGGAGTTGTGGAGCTGCCCAACAACGTGGGTTGCCGTTGCTGTTAGTAACTGAAAGTTTGGCTTCAAATTTGTTGGTTGTCTGAAAAATGGTGACTCAATAAATTGGGGCATTATTACTAGACAGTTTGATGCAGAACTTTTTGCTAATGCTCTTTGCTTCTCATTCTGCATTGTATCTTTTCTTGCGCGATTCTTTGAAGTCGAAGAAGAAGAAGAAGAATTCATATTTGTGCTCCTCTTACAGGGAATATGAAAGAGCAGAAGATAAGGGATTGCCTGCCGGTTTGATTTTGATTTGAAAGGCGTTGAGAGAATTGAGTGGAGCCAGAATACTAATATTATACTTGAGCCCCAAAACTATCATCAAATTACAGATAGAACTGCTGGAAAATTTTCCTTCTCTTGATTGTGGATAAAGATAAATCATACAGAGAAGAGAAAGAATGGAGAAAATGGACCCATATTTATTTTTGGAATTACTAAAATGCATCAAGTTTTCAAAAGGTGCAGTAATGACTCGAGACACTCATCGTAATTTTTAATTATTATCACATTTTGAGTTCTGAATTAGAAAAATAACGTAATAGATTCTCCCTTTAATGCAAATTACTTCTCTTTTAAGGAAAAATTATATTTAATTAGAATTAAATAAAATTTTGGCCAGATTTGTAGCCTGCGACACGTCACACAAACTGGCCCAGCGGCTCCGAGTTGGGCAGTGCAACCCAGGAGCCAAGCCGAGCATTGACCCACATGTTTGGCCTAGTTTGGCTTCTGGACTCAGGATTTTAAAATTTCAAATTTAAAATTTTATTTTTTTATTTTTAAAAATGTTTTAGTGTAATTGTAAACAATTCTTGTTAATTATTGTTAACAATAAATTCTTGTTAATTATTGGCTAATTCTTGTTTTTCTTTGTTAATTTCTTGTTAATTTTTTTAAGAATTAATTATTTTATTTGGTTTTTAGAAATTCTTGTATTTTAATAAATTTTCGTATTATCTTATTATTTTGTTGGTTAATTTCTTGTTACCTTGTTAAGAATGAATTGTTGTTAATTTTCTTGAAAGAAATTTTTTGGTTAATTTCTTGTTAATAATTAATTCTTTTTAATTCTTTTTTTTTTTCCTTTTGAGATCAAGAGATTTTCTTAAAGGAGGTTAGTTTGAAAAGCTCTCTGAGCTTCCGATGTTACACATTCAACCCAAAAGCAGGAGCATTCAATTTCACCCCTAACCTAGAGAGAGTATGAGCTAAAAGATTTCCAATCCGTTTAACATGTCTAAATTCGTAGCTAGCAGAATTGAGTGCCTCATGCTTAATATCCACAATTAAGTTGCCAAAGCTGGAGAGATCACCCTTGTCAAGGTGGAGTAGTTGAATGACCAGTGCATTGCTTTCCAAAACGATGATAGAGTTTATATGGTGTTTCGCGAAACGAATGCCAAGAAGGGCAGCATGTGCTCGCTCCATCCTTGCAAAAAGGGCCCTTCATGGCCATGGATGCCACCACCTCTCCGCTCCAATTTGGAATCACAGCTGCYACCCTTCTAGATCCCGGCATCTAGGGAGCATCTATGTTCAGTTTATAAGCTGAATTCGCTGGGACTACCAACGTCTAATCAATTGCGTCGGCCTAGAAATGTTATCAAGGGCAGTAGTTCGTTCAAACTCCTCTGCCAAGRCCAAGGTTGCTGCACAACCTCCACTGGGTGGCCTTCATTTTGCAAAAAGATGTAACAGTTCCTGCCTAACCATAAGCTCCAGAGGGTAAAACCTAGTAAGCAACATCTCTCAGCCCCTTTAGTCTCCATAAAATCTGCCAGAAAACTGAGSAAATCARTAGCTTCGTGCGTTGCCCAGGCCTGCAGCATTTGCAGCCCTCTCCAAACTGCCCTAGAATGGACACWATCAACTAGGAGATGGCGATCGGTTTGCCACAACATGAGCAGCTAGGATCACTACCAGGAATACGTCTCGCCAAGTTGCTCCTAGTTTGGAGAATTCTAACACTACACCTCCCTAGGATCAATCGATTGTTTTGGGGGAAGATGAATAGAGTTCCATCCAAATGCCCTTCACATTATCGCTTGAGGAGGAAGCAGATGCTGTCTCTCTTAGCCACCTGTCCATTAAAGATATGTGCCCCGGTTTAATATCATCTAGAAGTAGTATAGGTCTAGTACTAGATAATTGGAGGCCGCGTTTTGCTAAGGCGGATCTTCACAATTTCCTCAATATCCTTATCAAATAGTAAGTCTGAGAGTAAATCATGGCTCCAGGTGCAAGAAGCCCTATTAATTAAGGCCGACACATGAATATTTGCCATAAGAGGGTCTGAGGTCTTGGACTCAAGACATAGTGTTGTTTTGGCTACCACCTGTCATCCCATACTCTAAGCAACTCCTCTAAACCAATACGCCAGACCAAGCCAGCCTCCAAAAGTTCCTTCCTTGCTAATAAGCTGTGCCAGATAAAGGAGGGCCTAGACCCCAATTGTCCTTCCATGAGAGTCGTAGCATAGTGGTACATACTACGTAGAACCGTAGCAACACAGGAGTTAGGGTTTTTAGAGAGTCGCCACTCCTGCTTGGAAAGCAAGGCCAAGTTAAAGCATCAAGATCACAGAAACGTAGTCCCTAGTAGCTTTAGGCAAACAAAGATCCCTCCAAGCCTTCCAACATAGCTTCTGAGTATTATCATTGCCACCCCACCAGAATCGGCCAAACCATAGATATTATGATTTCGTGCACACTAGCTTGTAATGARAAGCAGGACATGATGTTAGTTGGAATTGCCTAAAAAAACCCCTTGACAAGTACTTCCTTGCCGGCCTGTGAAGAACCTTTTTTTCCGCCCATTTACCCGCTTTCAAACTTGTTCGACCAGATAATGAAAATTTTCTGTTTTATTCCGACTAGCATAAAGGGTAAAACTGGATATTTACCCTGCCATCTCCTTTTGTCCTACCCATAGTCAGGAAGATAGTGGTCTTCACAAAAACATCCAAGTCATGACTTAAGCGCCATAAATGGACCCCATAGGTGCGGAGGATTTCCTGAACCGCCTTGGCGTTATCAATGTCCCCTTGCATAAACATGATACTGTCATCTACAAAAAGAAGATGAGAGACACAAGGGCCTTCCCAACCGAAGTGCACTCGTCGCTCCAGAGCTTGGCAAGTTAATGCAGAGAAGCCCTCAGAACATCATATAAAGGGGTATGGAAAAAGGGGTTCACTCTGCCTGATACCCCAGCTTGTTCTGTAAGTAAGTCGAAGGTGTACCATTGGTCATAACTGAAAAGGAGACCGTTCTAGTTCAATGCATGATGAGGGCGACAATATGTTATGGGAAAACAAGGATTTCCATGACCACCTGTAGATAATTCCACTCCACCCTGTCGAAAAGCTTTACTCATGTCCAACTTCATGGCCATGAAAGATCCCTTGCCTGAGTGCTTGGATTGGAGACTATGAAGGACCTCAAAAGCTAAAATTGCATTGTCCGTGATTTGTTAGCCCTTAGGAAAGGCACTCTATGCCTCATCAATGACCTCTTCATGTCTCGTTTCAACTAATTTATCAGTAGTTTGGAAACCAGCTTGTAAGTTACATTGCATAAGCTAAGAGGACGGAATCAGACATGATGCTCGAGAATTTAGTTTTGGGGATAAGAACAATGTATGTAAAATTTAAAGGTTCAATATCCAATCCAGAATTTAAAACATCTAAAGCCATACGAGTAACCTTAATCACCTGAAATATGCCAGAGCTTGTGGAGGAAGCATGCTTGCAAGCCGTATGGGCCTAGCAATTTGGAAGGAGCCATCTGAAAAAGGGTACGCTGAACTTCTTCTGGAGTAAAGGGTCGACCAAGCTGAGCCTACATGTGTCGGCCTAGCCGCCTGTTAAAAAGATAGGGGTCTAAAGAAGGTACGTTAGCAGCCTTGGAGTTCATGAAAAGCTCTTTAAAGTAAGCCACAACTATATCTAAGATCAAGGACTTGTCTTCCACCTATTGCCCCTGGCTAGATTGGATTTTGTAGATGGTGTTGTATCTTCTCCGGTTAGTGCACTTTTGGTGAAAAAACTTAGTGTTTTGGTCATCCTTAAGCCATTTCACCCTAGACCTCATCCTTCCAATTAGAGGACTTCTAGTGAAAATAATTACTGTTTCAATGTACCTTCCTTAAGCCATTTCATGCTAGACCTCATCCTCCAGTAGGTCTTAACAGTCCAGAAGGTGCTCAAGATCCTTGAGTACTACTTTCTCCAACCAAAGCTGACGCTAAGGGCGTGATCGGAGGCTAAGAAGCCTCTTGTTAAGTTGCTGAATCTTTAAAAGTATATCCCCAAACTTCTCCTACTCCAACACCTCAAGGCAGATTTAGAATTTTAGATAGCTTCAAAAACTCCAAGGTGTCGGTTGTAGGAGTACCACTCCAGTGCTCTCGCAAATTTGCACACATGCATCATCTTTAAGCTAGAAAGGCTCAAACCTATGCAAAGGCCAGCCAGAATAAGTCTTCCTCCCTACTAGCTTCTCTGCAGTGATAAAGATAAGGAGGTGATTTGAGTAGCTCAGAGAAAAAGCCTCTACTTTCATTGACGGAAAAGTATCAATCTAGGAGAGTGATGCCAAGGCACTCTTGATGCCAAGGCACGGTCTAGCCATTCAAATACATTGTGCAGGTTGATAGACAAAATTACACTAAGTAATTAAGCTTCACTCATGCAAGTATACACGGTCTAAACAAGTAATATAGAGTAAATAATGCATCGATCCCATGAGGATTGATGGTTCAAAAGTAGAGATTTAAATTTCCAATAAAATATAATTGCTAATACACTAAAGTTATCTATTTGGTAATAGAATAAGACAAACTTCACACGAGATGATTCAAGAGATAAAAGATGAGTTAAAGCTAAGAATTCCTAATATACTAATGTCCACGAAGTCGATTCAGCAATGCTACAGTACCAATGCTGCAGCAATAAATGTCAAAAACAATGCTACAACACAATGCTACAGCAACGCCTAAAACAAAGATTTAGCAACAATAAAAGTACAAATCGAGACATGTAATGACCTCATCCTTTCGATTTTTTGGTCCTTGCTCTTTTTTCATTAAGTTGTTCTACCTGACGGAGTTACTTAGTTTGGGGAACCAAAATAGATGTCCAAGTCTCCAAAGATTATACAAGCTGACATGACACTATATTATATCATTAATGGTGTGTCTTAAACTACCTAAGACTTGTATCTGTCCAAGTATCTCCACTGCTATGATGCCTTTCGGCTATTAAGAGCTCTCACAATCACCATTAATGGCCAGGAAACAATGATTGTAAATAAGAAATTCACTCAAATAAAGCATTAACAAAGACCAAACCTTGCTCAAAAAATTATATGRAGCAATTTAATACATTAGTTCATCAAAATTGTAACTTCTAGAAAGTTAGTTCAAGCTCTTAGATGTAAGAAAATACATAATATTTATGCTCAACATCTGAAAGTACATCTCAAATTAATACTAAGAGAAGGACAAAGAAATCCTGAAGAGGTTTAGTTGAATCTAATCGGTGAAGTTTTCATGAAAACTTCTTCTTCTTCTTCATTGAATGATCCAARCTTATTATCTCTTTTTTGCCTTTTTTCTTTCTCCTGTTCTCCTAAAAATCCTTCACTCTGTGTTGGTGCCTTTGGATCCGAAAATCTCTCTTAAAATGCTTTCAGATCCCCTTTTGTATGAAGCTTTCTTGGAAATATTTGGTGAAGAAGTCATAAAGCAAAAAACACTTCACATTCTAATTCCTCAAAGACATACACTTGTCCTTTATGCCTTTTTGCCTTTTTACCTTTTTGCTTTATCYTTTTTGTCATTTTGGTTTATCATTTGAAGATATTTTTTTTTTCATGTGAGACCATTTCCATTTTCACTWATTTTGACTTCAGACATCTCATTCTCCTTGTTACAAGTGCTTTTTTTACTGCAATATAATGTTGTAGCAATAACCAATATTTGGACTCCTTCCAATTCTTTATCAAGTAACCTTCTAATTCACATGTAGAATCATTTTCCTACAAAATAAATCAACTTTCTTTAATAAAAGTTCATGAATACTACAATTTCACAATTTAGCAAGAATAAGATAACTTAATTRAATTTAGACAATGTTTAAAGAAAAATAGCACAAAGTAGTGATTTAACACATAAAAGAGGATGTAAATGTATACGTGTCTTCTCGCATAAATACTAGTTAATTCCATGAGTTTTCACTTACATCACGGGTCTTCTCTCCCATTACAATAGGTATATTCCCTAGAAACCGCAAGTCATGGAGGCCGGAATCTAGAACAGCATTGCGAAAGTCATCCAACTGTGATTGCAGTCTAAGGAGCATGCATTGTTTTTCATGTTGGAAAAGGATTTGAATGAAATCCTATCACAACCAGGGTAGGAAGGAGAACGAGTCAAGGTGGCAAAGTAGGGTCCAACTATCCTTCCGATGTTTAGTGTAAAGGTTTCCATAAATCCTATAAATCTCTAAAAATGACCCTCCTGATTTTTAATCATACAATTAATATGCCTAGTGGAATAACTCAATAATGTAAAATCAACATGATGATGTCATAGTAAACAAAGACCATCACTCTATTACAACGATCAACATAAAAACCATTATGAAAACAAAGTTTCTTCATTCTCTATTCACTATTGTAGTTGTAGAAAGAGTTCTGAAAGAAAGATAAAACCAGGGCAAGTTCCTAAGATGAGGTTACATAGATTCCAAATTGCACGAGGATTACCTAACCCTCGGCACTTCCAGCAAAGTGTATCATTAGCTTCGGCAAGGCTACAGGATAGCCTCCACAGTTGAGGATAAACAAATTTTCTTCAGCACTGGGTCATCACCATCAAAAAGGCATCCAAGCTGCATTTGCAAGGTTTAGGTGCAYTGCTACCACAATCGTTTGTCCTAAGTGGAGCGGCAGCGATCTTCTGAGCTCACCTAATAATACGCATAATGGAGGAGGATTTCTTTCGGAATTGTAGCACTTTCTCATTCAATCTAGGCAAAGCAGTAACACTATAGGACATGTCCTGAACCTCAGGGCTCTGATCGGGGTTCTCAATGTCGGGGAGAGGGACATTGTGCAGCCTAAAGGAGCAGCAACGATCACAGAGGTTGGAATCACCTAGACTTGGGGTAGCACATAAGGGACTAAAGCATAGGAAGTAGCCTCCAAAGGGCATCACTGGCACGAGGTAGCTATTGGCCACCGCCTTCTTATCGCTCGACTTAAATGAGAGAGATTGCTTAGAGTTCGATCGCACTTGGAAACTGTAGAGATGGCTATGATCGACTACTAGGATGCTACGGATGCCATCTACTTCCCCATCCAAGGTCTAAACAGAATATTTTGGTGTCAAGGCCATCAGTAAAGGAGCACTAGCAAATACGATGGCCAAGGAGGCCACAGATAAAACATAATTGGGGAAAACATTCATATCTTACTCGAGCAATCGCAATCCAAGCCCAAAAGCCCGTACTTGGACATAATGATTGAGAGGAGCAGAGAGATTTATGCAAACTCGAAGTTGGAAGAATTTGCCATCTYATTGATCTGATCYTTCTCGAACCTAGATCTCAGAGCACTCATCGGAGCTCTTASCAATCTTTGCTCCAACCTCAAGTGTATAACACTATCTTGGGAGACCATCGACACAAACCCAATATGCATCACACCAAAATCAACAATAGATGGGAAGTAGTGTCTTGCCAAGCCCGAAGATCCATGGTCCATTGCTAAGACTGAAGTCCTTGTTTCAGATATACCAAAGAATATGTGATTTAAAGGTGGCCGAAGATTTTGGATGTGGAAGCCACCGCAGCCCYAGGATTTGCCCATAGCTGYGTTGAGGTCTCTCAGAATGTATGCATAAATAGATTGCTAGAATTCTAGGTAACCAGCCCTTAGATCATACTCGTCAATATCAATGTGCAATGATTCTTGTTCTAACAGAGACAAAGCTTGGAACCGAGCCTCCAGTTTCGGATCCTACACCATTGGCAAATGCAATAAACATAAAATAGAACCTTGGTTTTTAGGTGCACTAAAGGGAGATTGAAGTCGATGCCAATAAGACTGAGGCGATATTGGAAGGTAGGCCCCCAAAGAACAAGAAAGAATTACAAAGCCTAATCGACAGGATTAACTTCTTAAGGAGATTCTTAAGGAAGTTAGCTTGGAAACTCAAAACATTCTCATTCTTGCTGAAATTGCGGCCAGCCAAAAATTTTACTTGGGGGCTAGAACATCAGGAGGCCTTTGAACATATCAAGTGGAGCTTTGCCAAACCACTAGTCTTAGCTGTAACTCCGAGGGACAAGCCGATGAAACTGTACGTATCCACTGCTGAGACTTCAAACTATTGTCTATTTGCCTCAGACGATAATGAGGGAATTGAAAGGGCCGTCTACTATGTTAGTCGATGCCTCAATGATGAAGAATCCAAGCATTCTCCCATTGAGAAATTATGCCTCTCACTTTTTCATGCTTGCACCAAGTTAGAATACTACTTCTTGTTGGTAAARGTAAACGTCATTTACAAAGTTACGTAAAGCCCTGAAAGGATAGGCATTAGTCAATTTTTGAGCAAAACATCTATGCCTTGAAGAGGCTGATCCTTGGGTAGAGGTCCAAAGTTACGTAGGAATAAAACTATGGAAGCAAACCTTTAATGGATCTGGAACTAGCTGGGACGCACGAGCTGACATCATAGTTAATAGTCCAAATGGTATCAAGGGAAGTTCCATTTTCTATCTAGAAAAAAAGGGATCCAATAATCAAGTAGAATACAAGGCCTTGATCCTCGACCTTCGTTTCCTCCTGTCAATGAAGGAACAAACCGTTCAGTTGGTTATTTGGCAATTAGTAGGAGAGTACAGACACATAGCCAACTTGATCAGCTTGTACCAGGAGACGCAAGCTTTACTAAGGGAATTTACTGATGTGATACTTGTACATCTGCCAAAGAAAAACTAGGAGGCTAATAATTTGGCTCAATATGCATCGGGATACGAGGACATGCTGCCAAGGGATTTATCAGCTCTTTCCACCAGCCAATCCTGTGCATCAACAGCCACTACTCGACCGATTGGAGGATTGAAATTATCAACTACCTGAAGAATCCATTGGCTAAGGTTAGTAAGCAACTCAGACACAAAGCGTTAAGTTATTTAATGGTTGATACTGACTTGTTCAAAAGAAGCCATGAAGGCTTGCTTTTAAAGTGCCTAGGCAAGGAAGAAGCAGTTCATGCCATGGCAGAGGTCCACGAAGTACTGATAAGCATACTAGCCAAAATTAAGATGGTCGCTATATCGGCATGGAGTCTACTAGCCAGCAATAATGTCTGATTCTCATGTGTATGCTAAATGCTATGAGGCCTGCCAAAAGCACATATACTTTTTCAATGTCCAGTCGCAAAACTTTATCCTATAGTGAAGCCTTGGCTATTTAGGAGCTGGACCATGAACATCATTGGCAATATCTATCCACCTTCTTCTAAAGGCTACTCATTTATCTTAGTTGCTACCGATTTCTTCACCATAGAAGGTAGAGACTCAGTCGTTGATTATGGTAACTCAAGAAGCTATTATCAACTTCATCGAGCACCAAATTATCTTTTGTTTCGGGATCCCAGATTCTATCATAGTCAATCAAGGAACTGTTTTCACTGGAGAGAAAGTGGCTATTTTTGCCCCGCAATTCCAAATCAAGCTAATCCACTCAATGCCTTAATATGCCCAAGCTAACAGATAGGTAGAGGTAACCAATAAAATGCTCATCAACATGATCAAGAGGGTGCAGAAACTAAGCCTAAAAGATGCAGGAAGTATTGCAAGAAGTACTATGGGCCTACAAGAACTCCCCTAAAACGGTTACGGCTTTCACACCCTATCGGTTGACTTACGGGCAGGGTACAATCCTACTAGTTGAAATTTCGATACTAGTAGCATTTCAAAATAACATGTCCATAGCAGATTATCAGCAGGCTCTCTTGGTAAAGCTGAATCAAGCAGATCAAGATAGATGGACCGCATTTGAAAATATTTTGAGACATAAGAAAAAGGTGACCATGGCATAAAATCGGCAAATTCGGGTCAAAGCCTTTTGGGAAGGCAACATGGTTTGAACACTACTTTATAAATTGCACCTAATTACCCGAATTTGGAAAGTGGTCAGCTATTTGGGAGGGTCCCTTCCTAGTTAGCATACTTATACTCAGAGGAGCCAATCAACTAATGCAGTCGAACAATAAAGAGTTAAAACGAATGACCAACGGCAGGTGAAACGCTACTATCCTTTTTTTTTTTTGGGAGTATTGAAAATTAACAAGTACAAAAGTCATTAAGCAATGCTGAAATTGGCTAGTAATCACTCGTTTGGCCTTCTGTTTTATTATCAACAAGCTTTGGCTACATGCTAGTCAAGGTAGAATTGTCTTTTTTATTATAGCAAATAAAAATAGTAGCTGATAGGAAAAATTCAGCTCTACGAAGAAGGAGGAAGAGCTCAAAGGGGGAATAGTAAGTGTAGCAAAATAAACAACAATAGCCCGGTTTAGATTTTCCACCTTGGGAGTAGGCTCTTGTGGGGTTTCACCCACAACTTGTAAAATGTCACCATAAAGTTAGGACATGATGGAATCATCAGGGGGGTCCACAGAAGCTTTATCAACCGTGATATGGCTCGGAGGAGTAGCGGGCACTATTTGCCTAGGCAGAGGATCTTGACTAGCCTTCTCAGCTTTTACGCTCGGCTTTGCAGCCAAACGCACCTCTATCAAACTCAATATCCTCGAGCTAAAGTCCTGCCATGTAGACTTGCACTCCTCTAGGCTAAAAATACCCTCATCTCTCTAACTCTCAAGCATTGCCAATAATTCTTTAGTTCTACTAGCCGAGCATGTAATATTATGCCTCCCTAAATAGGTCGACCAGAAGAGTATCCTATTTGCTGATTTGCCATCTATCCTGGAATAGCTGTCTCTTCTTCAGCTAGCTCAGCCAACAGGCATTGGATCTCAGCTTCCAAGAAGGCTATCTTGTCAGCACGAGCAGAAGCACCTTGCTTCAGCACGCCCTGCTGACCCTTCTCTACTATAACATGAGTACTCAGTTTCTCATCCCTGGCAGCAACGGCAGATAGTTCATTTAGTTTGGTCAGGGTGTTGGTTTGCACCTTATGGCCAACCTCCACTGTGTATAGAAACTTGGTTAGCCGAGCACAGACGATGGAGCACTCGACTTTCAACTCAACTGAGAAGGTTAGGTCAAAGGATCTGGTGATAAAGCTCAAAGCCTTCCTCAGCTTTTCATAGATAGCCTCTCCTACAAGCATCTCACCCTTACATGGCTCCAAAAAGCCCAGGGATCTGGCAAGTTTGGTAATGGCAGAAGCAAGTCCAACCGACTCAAAGAAAGTAACCATGTCTTCAGTCGCCATARCTGGAAGATAGAGACRCGGGAATAGAAGACACCAAGACTATGAGGATACACTCCTGATCCTCAATTGAACTTTCTTACTTCTTTTTCTCAGATGATTCGGCTAAAAGAGTAGTAGATGAGGCAGATGAATAGCACTTCTTTCTTTTCGATTTCTGCGAACAAGATGGTCGATCGATTGACACCAAGAGATAGTAAAAAGGGTTAAAATGAAAATTACYTTAGGAGCAGATGCCATAACACCTGTTGTCCTTAATTTTTTTGATTTTCTTAATCTTACCAAAGCAGTCGCAGCTAGAAAAGTATCAGGAGAGTGTCTATATCAATAGGCTCAGTTGATCCTACAAAAGGAAGGAAATAGCAAAGGTAATAAGCAGGCTGATAGGCAAACACTAAAAATAGCTGATGGATCAAGAAGAGCAGATCTAGAACAGGCTGCTCGGCTCAACTTTTCATCTTGGAAGAAGCCCTGGCTGGAGGAGATTTGACTGAGGAAGGAGGAGCAATCTGGGTTGATGAACTTTTCTTCTTTGAAGCAACCAACCCAGCAGTTGAAAAGATGGAGGAAATAGATAAAGTAGAAAGAAAACAGAGTTTTTCCAAATGTTCGGTCAAATCAGCCATAAGAACACTGTATCTACCTAGTCCCACTAGATGTCAAATTACAGAGTAGTAAGAGGGAAAGGGAGAAATTTCTGCAAGAAAAACTACTCGATCTTGCTAAGGAAGTTGGTTGTCCAAGACTTCACAGCATCCTCGATCAAGTTTAGGCCGTTAACACATGGTGCTCCGATCAGAGGACTGACTGGAATGTCCTGTACAAGGCCAAATTATTGTGCACAGCAGTAAGGATAGTAAGGTTCTGCTGAAATCTTACTATATCTAAAAGGGGGCCAAACCTCATTCAGTAGCAACTGAAAACGGAGACGACTAGCCCAAATGGCTTTCACTTTGGCATAGTTGAAGCTATCACGATTACACCCGATAGAATATTTCTCAGTTAGAGAACTCATCGACGGGTACTTTGCTTAGCCGATAGCCTCTCACCTCATGAACTGACTAGGTAGCTTCAGCCAATAAATAGCTTACGTCGAACTCAGGGAAATATTGGTAGAGCCACAGTTGTAGAATCTAAAAAGGCACGGCCACATTGCTAGCATCATCCTCACCAGCTAAGGCTTCTATTCGCCAATTCCAAGAAAGCCAAAAGCAGAGACCGTTTGTTCATTAACAGGTCAACGTAATACTGGTAGTCAGCCACCACGCTATAGGAAGCTGAGCAAGTGATGTATTTCTAGAGACAACACAGCAAGAATGCCTTATGCTCATTCTCGAAAATAGTAGCCGAGTCTACCATGTTGGCCTCAACAAACTTAGGTTGCCGACTGATTGTTTACTAAAATTCAGTCGAAATTCTTTCTTGTTTGCATCAACATACAATGCCTAGCACACCGAGTCGACCATGTTGGCCTCAACAATTAGAAAACTTTGTAATAAATATATTTCCCATTAAAGGCTCAACATACCTTATGATTGAAGGAGAACCATATCCAACATATATCCCCAATCTTCTTTGAGGACCCATTTTAGTTCGTTGATTTAGTGCTATAGGAACATATATTGCACACCCAAAAGTTCTCAAATGAGAAATATTTGGCTCAAAGCCAAAAGCTAACTGTAAAAAGGATAATTCATGATAACTAGTTAGCCTAATATGCACAAGTGCTGCACCATGCAGAATAGCATGTCCCAAACTGATGTAGGGAGAATTGTTCTCATTAAAAATGATCTAGCAATTAACTGTAATTTTTTTGATAAATGATTCTGCTAAACCATTATGGGTGTGAACATGAGCTATAGGATGTTCAACAGTAATGCTAATCGACATGCAATATGCATCAAAAGCATGAGAACAATATTCTACAGCATTATCTAGACAGGTCCTTTTAATAGGATAATTAGAAAATTGCGCTCTTAAGCGAATTATTTGGACAAGCAATCTCGCAAATGCCAGGTTGCAARTTGATAACAAACAAACATGTGACCATCTACTAGATGTATCAATTAAAATAATAAAATATCTAAATTATTCACATGGTGGGCAAATACACCTACATATATCACCTCGGATTCGTGCTAGGAATGCTGGATATTCAACCTCTWCTTTTGTCTGRGATKGTCTAATAATTAATTCCCTTTGAAAATAGGCAACACATGATAACTTATTCAATACCCTTTGATTTTTCAAGAGACGACCATGCGTATTCTTAATTATCTTTCACATCATAATTGTTCCTAGGTGACCTACTTGGTCATGCCAAATAGTAAATGTAGCAGGATTAATAGATTTTTGGTTTACTAAAAGATGGACTTGAACAGTACTACCTTTTGCATAGTACAGGGTAGAAGAAAGAGATGGTAATTTCTCTATAATAGATCTCTTTCCAAAGACTACTTGAGTATGYGAAGATACTCAAAACTATTTTCTTCCATTGTTTCAATATGATACTCATTACAGCGGATATCTTTAAAACTTAATAAATTTCTTTGAGACTTTGAAGAAAATAATGCCTTATAAATGGTAATTATGGTACCTCCTGATAATAAAATACTAGCTCTTCCGGAGCCTTCAATTAATTTGACACTACCATTTATAGTGCTAAGAGTTGCTTCTCCCATCTTCAGGGGAGAGAAATATTTTTCACTTTTAAGTATAGTATGTGTATTTCCACTATCAATAAGGCAAACATCCTCAATAGCACTTTTGGATACATAGTAAGAATAAGAGCCATCTAAACACATCAAAATACAAACTTAAATACTTAATTAAAGGAAAAACTAATACAAAGGAAAACTGAAACAAAAAAAAAAATACTAAACTATAATACATTATCAAATCATAACTATAAAATTAAATCAATAAAGAAAGATTTTACAAAATTGTAATTTTTCTGAACACTACCATTACCAATTACATGGTCAATTTTTCCTTCTGGATGCTCGAAAAAGTTAGCCACATCCAAGTAACATAAACCTTATCAAGGCTAGTATCATTCCCATAATCCATAGTTGATTGTTGGGAAGTAAAGTTTTCTTCAGAATTTTTCTCCTTTCTTTTGATTGATGCTTGGTACAGTTTTACAAGATGTTCGTTACGACATGTACAAGACCTATGCCTATTCATGCCACGTCAATAACAAGCATCTTTTTGATCTTCAGGAATCATATCATTCCTTTTGTTTCCTCATTATTTTTCACCCACTTATGGTGTTTATTTCTCACGTCTAATGTTCTATTTTTACCAAGACTATGTGGAGGACTTCTTTCACAACCGTGACTACGATCGCGACCAGTTCCAAGGCCGTAACTATCAACTCTAACTACATTCACATCTTAGAGAAGAGTAGAGCTAATTTGGTTGAGCTTAATGGCAAATGCAAGAAAAATACCTCTTTTGTCTTGATTGATCTTCTAGACTTTGATGGCAGAGATTCGTGCTAATAACGTAATATAAAATTTATCCATCATAGCGGAATTGCAATGATAATAATAGTATAAATACAATAGAAAAAAGGAGTAGAGAGAATGAAAGAGACACCGGGAATACTCAGAACTATTTATCACYTTATTAATATCTCCAATGAGACCTATCTATAGGCTCAAATACAAGAGTTAATAGAATACGTAAATAATGTGGGATATATAAACTCTATTATAATTAGAAAGTTAGGCCTTTTCAGGAAAACTAATTTGAATCCATATAATCATTAAATATTTTATAACAAAAGGAAAGTAAAAGTTGTTGTTGCCAAATTTCAAATTTATTTTAAGCAACAAATCATAGCGCCTAAATTTTCATCCAAAATTTTAATTGCTTGCACAACTCTCATCCATCCTAATGATTTTCACTTAACAACCAAACCCTATTCCCATTGTCTCTCCTTTCTTCCCCAATCTGAGTCGCATCATTCTCTTTCTCCTTCTTTCTCAAAATCTCAGCTACGATCCAGATCTTCCTTGAGCACCAAGCATCGCCACCAAGCATCAGCCTAGAACAACAGCATCGCGGATGTAGAATCGAGGCAAACTTATATCTGAATTCCCAAACATATTTTTCTCCCTCTTTCCTCATCTTCTCTCACAATCTCCCTCTCCTTTCTAATCCAAGAGTGTATGTTTCCTTTTTTGTCCATTCCCTCCCTGATTTTTGTTATGTTTTTTGGTTTTCTCAATTGATATTTTGATCATTTCAGTGGAAATTTTCTATTTTTATAGTTTACTTGTTATTTATTTTGGGGATAGTATATCTTTGGGGATTGATCTATAGTTGTAGATCTATTTGAGAAACACATGAACTTATGTAAGGAAATTTAGTTGTCCTAAAAAAACCTACATCTAATCTATATGATTAAACAATTAGCATATATCAACATTTTTACGTTTATGTAGCTTTTGTGAACGGAGTGGAAGATTTTAGGGGAATCCTTGTGTCAGAATTCTCTAAATTGTCATCACTAAAGCTCTTAAGATATGTAGATCTTCTTTCCATATTAAGCAGGCTTTGCAATTAAGTTGCATTAGTATAATAACTTTATCCTACTCATTTCTCCATTAACTTTATCTTGATATAATTGTTCACTAACTGCAACTCTCAATTTATATCTCGTCATGAAAATCCCCATCAGCACTTCTTGTTAGTGAGATAATGGTATGTCAATCTAGTGCATGATGTGGGTTCCTCTCATTGCATTTTCTGTTGGTATCAAGTTAAATGTTCTAATAACATACTTAGATAATTTCTCCAGTTGTTTCTCGCTTATTTTTCTTTATGTCTGCTCAATTAAAAGGGCTAAATTAAAATTTCATTYGAGAATGACTCAATGAAARATGCAAATGCTTCCAACCTTACCAAGAAAGATGATCTAGTGCAAAACAAGAAGGTACTTCTAATGGAGAAGTCTGAGGGGAGCTATTTTGGGGAATGGACACTTCTTGGTGAATGGATTGCGTGAATGCATGGGCGAGGTTCAAGAACAACRTATGCAAACCACACTGTGAACAATACCTAGATTTCAAAAAAGTAGATATAGAAATTATTGATAATATCATTATGTATTTTTTATATTTTGAAATAAATATTATATTATTGAATTGATATATAATAGCAATTGGGTATTTTTAACATCTGTGGTTTAAATATTGTAAATTTTATAGTGCATTACAGGTAAATTACCTATAATAATAATGTAATTAAAATATTAAAATTATTCTTGAATCATTTCAAATTTAAATATTTATAACAATTTTAATTAAAAAAATCCATCAAATTTTTTCAATTGATTTTAATGACTAAAATATCAAAAGAAAAAGTAAAAATTAAATTGGAAAATCTGAAGGAAATCCATCAGAAATTTCCAATGGATTTCCAAGGAATATATTTTATTTTCAATTTTGTGTGATTTAATTATTTAATTTGTCCGTTGAAAATCCAGTGAAAATTCCTGACGAACATTTTTTGGATTATTTTTTTCCAAGGGAATTTTTCTATAGGAAATACATGGAAAAAATTAAATTTTCAATGGATTTCCAATAAATTCGTCCATAGGAAAAAAGAAGTTTTATTGTAATGGTAGAATGTGTTTCCTAAGTGTTTACATTGTGGACTCACAAACTTGCTGTTTTCGAATGATTCTAAGGAAAATATGTAATCGGTTTAATTTCCTTGCAGTCAGGCATGAAGGCTTTTCAATCATCTAAAACCATGAAAAGTTATGTTTGAACCTTGGTGTTAGACTCAAGATCTCCCTCTATTTAGACAATTCGGAGGCTTTTGAAGTTGTGTCCAATATAAAAAAGGTTCATAGGATTTTTAAGTTGTGTCCAATATCCGCCCAGTAACTTTTCAAATGGAGTATCGGACGGAAACCATGCTGATCTCATACATTTAAAATCAGCATGCCCTAGCCCAGTAGCTCTTTTTATGACCATTGTTTTGACCAATTTATTACTGTTTAATTAGGATTATTTATTTACATGGGTTTTCTTAAGGTCATTTAACAAGTTATTTTGAACAAGCGAGAATACATTGAACACAAGCATTCATAAAATCTTTTGAGACATATTTTGAAAAGCTTTTATTGACAAATCTTTATATTACATTGGAAAGGGTTTCATTGTACAAGATTGAATAGTTTTATCTTTGTGAATAAATATCTTCGTCTTAGCAGATATTTTCTATATCATTAATGTATTAGAGTTGATAGATGTGTGTTCTTATCATCTCTAGTGTGAGAATTTGGCCACAGGGTTGTCAACGAGAGTAAAACCTTTTTGAGGTTGAACCTTGTTGTTTGTTGTCATCAAGGGTTCAAAGGTGTTTGAGTAAAACCCTAGTGTGGGTAACCGCTTGTTGTAAATTGTTTGTTTAACAATTCGAGTTAGTAGAGATTTGGAAAGATAGCCTATAACGTTGATTCCATAGGTAGTGGATGTAAATCCTAGAAGGGGATTGAATAATTATGCATCACTTTTTCTTTTTTGTGTGTTTGTCATCCTTACTTCTTAAATCCTAGAAGGGGATTGAATAATTATACATCACTTTTTCTTTTTTGTGTGCTTGTCATCTTACTTCTTCCTATCAAGACATATTTATACACTGATTATTTATCATCTTTTTGCATTCATTTTGCTTACCATGTATTTGGTATTGATCTAAGAGAATTAAAAATTATAGATTTGGACCAAACTTTTAAAAAAGTTTCCATAACCGAATTCATCCCCTCCTTCATGGGTTTTTTCACTATATTATCGAGCTTTTGATGCTAGGTTATACTGGCTTTATTTAAACATATTTAGGCTTAGGTTGGGCCAATTGATCCAAAAGAATGAGCATTAAATGGCCATTAACTAAATCAACAAACAACCTAATTTGTTTAATTTCTTTAAACCAAAATAAATGAGACCTCACAAAGTTATTTCAGTTTCAAATTTTGGCTTTGGTAGATTTACAATTTGAATTGATTTTTCATGGTAAATTTTTAAAATTCAATAAAAACTGAAGTTTTAACCGAACACCAAATGAACACCATCCGAAGTTGCTTCTTGCCAATGACACATGAGAATATTCATAGGGCTTTAAAATCAAGAATCATGCATGGTGAAATCCGCCTCCCTAGAGGTAGAAATATCTACTTCATGCTTCATATCAAGATAGATGTCAAGTGGGTCGTTGAATTCCACATCGACATCTATTGGTTGTATGTCCTCCTCCAGGAAAGATTGCCTAGCACTAAACTGAAAGAACTATCTTGTGGATGGACTTTAGTAAAGGGATTAACAGACTGAGTGTTGATAGACTCATTTTTTGCTTGTTGGCCCATCCTAATTGTATATATGATAATAACTTGGTCCATGAGTTTGGCAGTTGGTTATCGGGTTATTGGATTTATTACTGCCCATAAATGAACTTAGAGGCAAACTTCTTTATACATCTGTAATTTGGACCTATTGGCCCACAATTGCATACTCATTTATTTTTGAATTCRCCTATTTTGAGCTCCTACAATTGTAGGTTTTTTAAAAGGAAGTGGCGCTAGCGCTTAGCCCTTRAGCCACTAGTCGCCCACATTCATGGGCCTAAACTAGCTTCTTAAAGGTGTTTTCAAAATACTYTGGATTTGAGCTCTCAATAAATCATCGTTTGTCATGTTGACTTCGGGTCCATCTACTCTATAGTAGCAAAATGTTTGCCCGTGGAGAGTCCTTGGTGATTTGAGAGGAACTGGTGGTTTAACTGCCATGAATCCTTGTTAGAAACAATCAAGATGTAAACAACAATAAAGATAATAATTCTGAAATCGATAAATATAAAACTTGTATAATATAACAGTCTAAATATATAGATTCACCTTACAATAATTGCAATAAATAAACAACCGACTTGCAACGTAAACTGAGGCTAGTGCAAGGCTATGTCTTAGAATAGAAATTTCACTTTGACCCATGTGTTGGTATTTTGATGAGCATTTTCTACAATGATTCAACAATCTTTAACCAAAAAGTCTACCACTCGATTTTTCTAGTCTAGGGGAATTTACTTTGTATATTTTTCTCTTGAGTTTTTCCAAGATTATATTCTAATGAATTTCCCTCTATTTATAGAAGCAAAGAGATTGTAGGAATCAATTGCAATAGTTGAAAATAAGTTGCCTTAATCAAACGCACCATTTCATCACAATCCAAAAATGTATTTCTATACAAACTCCAATAATATTGCATATTTGTATAGAAAATAGATTCAATAGGAGTTTAAGACAATCCGAAGGAAAAACGAGATTGGATATGCATCAAGATAGGTGTTTTTGGACTTGAACCTTCCTTTAGTGAATATTTATCAGATTTACTAGTGAATCATGTATATAGGAGACATTGAACTAGTCACCATTTTAAGTAAATTGAGATAACAAATATCACACATATCAAATCTTGATACCTTTCAATTCATATGGTTGTGTTCTTTTTGGTCTTGAACAATTCTAGATTCATAGGAGCACTAAAGAATTTAGCCATGTCACTCTCATAAATGTGACCCCACATTACTCCCATATAGGTGAAGAAGATTTATAGATAGTCTGTAATTATTTTCATATCGTTAAGATTAATTAATAGTTCATCCTTATCCCCACATGTAGCATTGCTTTTCTTATATTATAGGAACAAGCAACTTTGTCTGTTCTATTATTTGAATTTTACTCAACTAGTTTTCCTTATCAAACCTAGATTTAGATTATCAATGTGCTAGGTTAGTTTCTATCAAGTTACTCCTCATTGTGTTGGCTTTAAACCCATTGCCCTTGACAAATATAACACTTGCTCTTTTGATATTCCCTTCGTAAATTGATCTATAAGATTTTCTTTTGATCTCTCACATAATGAATGTAAATAATGCCACTTGAGAGCATATGTTTTATAATTTTATGTAGACGTCTTATTTGCCTTGACTTGCCATATATATATATATATGTGTGTGTGTGTGTGTGTGTGTGTGTGTGTGTGGTTTTTGGCTCAATGAATAGCTACCATGCTATCATATTTTATACAAATGGCTATTAGAGATTGCGTTCATAATGGATATTTCCTTTAAGAAATTCTTTAGCCATTCCACCTTTTAAGCCATTCCGCCTCTTCAGCAATCTTATCTAAGGCTATGAATTCTTATTCGATTATTGAATGTGCTACACACATTTTATTTTTTGATTTCCAAGATATTGTAGCCCCTCTAAGTATAAAAAAGTAACCACTTGTAGCCTTTTCTGTATGATTTGAAATCCAATTTGCATCACTATATCCTTCCAAAATAGTGGATATGTGGTCTAATGTAATCCATAGTCTATTGTATACTAAGGTATCTTAATATTCTAAACAAAGTTTCTCAATGATCCTCTGATGGATTACTTTTGTATCCTCGCAATCTATTTGATGAATAAGCAATATCCGATCCAGTTTAGTTGCTGATGTACTGTAGTGGTCCAATGATATGTGAGTATTTTAATTAAGATACATTATCCCCTGTGCTTTTCTTTAGACTATACATTTAAGATCAAAAGAAGTTCTAAACAAATTGCTGCCAAGGTTCCAAATTTTTGAAAAATTGTTTCCAAATAAAGCGATTTGCTAAGTACAAAACCATCACTATTTCTTTAAATTCAAATGCCTAAGACAACATCAGCCTTTCCCATGTCTTTCATTTCAAATGTCCAGTTCAATACTTTCATTGTGGAATTTATGACATTTAAGTTCAGCCCTATGATGAGCATTTCATCAATGTATAAATATACAAATTACACAAGAAACTTTGTCAAAATTTCTTGATATAAATGCATTCATCACATTGATTAAACTGGAAGCCATGTGACAGCATTGATGGTATGATCGAACTTTTCACGCTATTATTTAGGTGCTTGTTTAAGTCTATAACAATGACTTTACAAGATCACACACCTTTTTCTCTTGCCCTTTAACTCTGGAACCTTCAAGTTATTCCATGTAAATTTTTTCATCTGGATCATTGTTTAACATTGCAGTTTTTACATCCATTTGGTATATGTCCAAATTGTAAACAACTGCAATAGCAATTATCATTCTTATTGAAGTAATTCTAGTTACTGATGAGTATGTATCAAAAAAGTCCAACCCTTATTTTTTACAACATCCTTTTGCTACTAGTCGAGCATTATATTTGTCAATTATACCATCATGCTTCAACTCACTTTTCAAAATTCCATTTATGTCCAATCGGTTTGCAATTAGGTGGAAAATCTACTAATTCCCAGGTTTTGTTTTGTAAAATGGACTCTACTTCACTATATAGTGCTTTTCCCAAATAAATAGACTCTGATGTAGTCATGGCCTCCTTGTAAGATTGTCGCTCAACTTAAGGAAGAAAGTTAAGAAATCATGTCCAAAGTCTTTTGCAACCTTGGACTCTTTTTCCTTTTTGAAGTTCTAACACCTTTTCTTGGTCTAATAGTGTAGTTCCATTTGACTTCTAGTTTTTAGTTTGGCCACTGAATGATGAAGCATAATCATTATCATTAATATGACTTAAATAGTTTGCTTTTATTTTGTTTCCATTTAGTTCATTTTTGTACGAAAATATGTGCTYAAACTATTCAGCATCATTAGACTCGATAATGGTGTTCAGTCTAATATTTGGATTTCCTAAACTAATAACTAGGAATGGATATGCAATGCTATTTTTAGCATATCCAATAAATTCAATAGATTTAGGTCCAAGTTTAACTCTCTTTGGTTAGAAATTGGAACATTTCCTAGAGAACCCACATTTTTACGATTCTATAACTATATGGTTTCTTATTCCATTTCTCCTATAGAGATTGATTGCTTTTTTTTTTTTTTTTTTGGTGGGAATTCTACTCGGGAGGGAATTAGTTGTAAGTAATGCTTCATCTCATAGGTTAATTAGTAAGCCAGAATAATCAAGTATAGAATTCATCATATTCTTTAAAGAGCTATTTTTACGTTTAGCCACCCTATTTTGTTAAGGATTATAGGGCACTATCGTTTGATGAATTATTCCATAAGAAGCACAAAACTTTGAGAAAACATTTGATTCATATTCTCCTCCTCTATCTGATCGCAATATTTTGGTTTCTTGACTAACCAATTTTCCATTTCAACTTTATATGTCTTAAACATATTCAAATATTCATCTTTGTTATGTATTAGATATATATAATTGTATTTACAACCAATCTACCATCATTTATGAAAGTAACATGATAATTATTTCCTCCACAACTTGATGTTGATTGAAATCACCAACTCAGTATGTCAACCCCATAAGTTTGATTGATCCGTTAGCCATAGATTTATAGGATTTTCTAGCAAACTTTGATTTTACCTGTGTTTCACATTTATACATACTATTAATTGTACATTTGGGATATAAACCAAGATCAACCATTCTATGTAAAGATTTAAAGTTAACATATCCTAATCTAAAATGTCATAAGGTAGAAGATTCAAGAAAGTAGATAGAAGCCTTATTTATATTATTAGATATTAGAATCCATCACATTTAGTTTAAAGAGTCCTTCAGCCAAGTAAGAACAAATTTAATTCCGATACAAGTTTGCATTCTTTCTTGCTTAACACAAGACCAAATACAAGAGACTCTGCAGTTGCAAGAACATGAAGCATGTTCATGAGAGTAAGTGCCTTCTAATATTTGAATTTCAATCCTTTTCCAGCAATACTAGCTAGTAGGGGTACCCTCATTACCAATAAACGGTTTCTCATCATTATTGTTTGGAGTATATGTGTCAAATATATCTTGATTTCCATAGATATGCCTTTTTGCACATGTATCTCCGCACCAATCCTTGCTATCGGTCACCATATTAATTTAAGAGATAACACCAAGAAAGTGTACTACAACATTTTCTTGGTTGTTATTTGCATAACAATTTGATTCTTCTGGCAGTAATTTTGTGCTTTGTGTCCAGATTTTTCACACACCATTAATTGCCTTGAAATTATTTACTTTTGGTGGATAGCATTTCAATGTTTCCCTTTACATTTGATCCTCTTATTCTTTTGGTATTTTGGCATAGACTTGGATGTCTCCTCATCCTTAATGATGTTTATTTTGGCTTCGAATGGTGAAATATTCAGCTATTTATTTTTGTAGTAATCTTATTACACCCTCAGTTTGACAACAAGATTCTCCATTGGTATGTCATTTTTCTTATTCTTAAGATGGATCTTAATCGTCCCTAGAAGGAGGCAAATTCTCTATTATAGATCAGACAAAGAATGGAATTAGTAATACCGTTCCTTTTGCAGCATGTTCATGGATAATTATTATAGTTCGTCAACTTGATTGACAAGTGCCTCTGAATTTTTCATTTGTTACTTTAAGAATTTTTCAATAATTAAATATTCTTTAACTAGCATTTTCCATTTATATTTATTCTCTAGTGAATCTGAAAGTTCTTTTGCATCTTATAAGATCGTATATGTCATGAAGCGTATCATCAAGGCTATTAAGAATATAATTTTTACGTAATTGTGTTTCTATGCATTAATAGCACTTAGTTTTCTGTAGAATTGTTATCTCCCTCTAACACGGGACACTCTTCCTCGACAACACGGGCAAGGTTAAATGTTGTTAAATAAAACAACATCTTTTGTTTCCATCATTTAAAGTCCAATTGTTAACTTGTGTGGATTTTAAACATAGGCAGTAAAGTCAATAGATTTTGAAATCAATAAATATAAACTTGTGTAATATAACAATCCAAAAACAAAGATTACACCTTACAATAATTGCAGAAAATAAAACAACTAACTTGTAAACATAGATTGAGACTTGATATGGGTGAAAACTCATCGATTTACTAGTAATTATGTGCATATTTTCACCCTTTTTAATATGATGAAGTACTACTTTCTATTATTTTGCCTTGAATATTGCTTAAATTCAATCAAGTGGCTTTATTTATGCGATATTGTGAAATTATAGAATTTATGTGCTATTACTAAGGTAAAATGCCCTATTTTGTAGGAAATCTGGATTTTATAAATGAAATAGAAGATTACTCGATGAAGTAAAAAATTGTTCAATGCTATAGAAATGTGATGTTGCAACGTTGAAGACTGAACAGAAACTGCACAGCAACCGAGAAACTAAAGGAGAGAATTGATCCTCTCAGAATTTGAGAAGTTCTAGGAGCCTTAATTTAAGGGAATCTTGTTGGGCAAAAAGGGATAAAGTAAGAGACAAAAAGTCATGTAGTACAAGTAGGCTTTCGATCCACTAAGAATTTGACAAATAGATTGTTTATGACAACTTTATATCAATCTTCTCAAGGAAGATTCATATGACAAAAAGAGGATGAAAGAGAAGAGAGACCCCCTTCATGCAAAACATTAAGTGATGCACATAGAGAAAAAAGCTGAAAAAGAGGAGAGAAAAATGGAGCAAAAAGATGGAAGCTTAGAAGAAGAAGAAGAAGACGAAGAAGAACTCAAGGAGKACTTCACCATCGGGCTTCATCAACCTCTTTAAGCTTTGTTTCTCCTTCTCTTAGTGATTATTTTGAGATGCATTTTAGATGATAAGCTTTTACATTATGTATTATCTTACATCTAAGAGCATGAACTAACTTTTTAGAAGTTAGATTTTGGATGAACTAATATATTCAATATTTGTTTGATTGATTTGAGCAAGGTTTGCTCTTTATAAATGCTTCACTCAAGGATATCTATTGCTTACATTCACTATTTTGTGGCCATGAATAGTATTTGTATGAGCTTTTTGAACTCCGAAAGAAAGTAAAAAGAGTGGAAAACTTGAGTAGATATAGGTTTAGATATCTTAATATAAGGTTTAATATCTTATAAAATGCCATTAAGTATTGGAGACATCTATGTTCAACCCATAAAATCATATGAGATTTGAACTTTTATTCGTGTTCCTTAAGCTAAGTAACTCTGACAGGTAGAACAACTTAGTGTAATYGGAACAAGAACCAACAAACTGAAAGGGTGAGGTCGTTTTCTATCTCAATGTGCATTTTTACTGTAACTAAGCCTTTGCTGCAGCATTATGTTCARCAGCYATTGCTGCARCATTGATGTTTTGACTTCTTGAACATTAGTAYATTRGGCATTCTTAACTCTAATTCACTTTTAAGCTCTTAATCATCTTGTGTGCGCGCGATTGTTGTGATTTGTTCCCAAAACTTTGTAACAAGATAAATTTTAGATTATTTTACTTTATTTTCATGACAGCCATCAACAACTATTTAATTTTATTAGGAATTTAAACCATCACTTTTGAACTAAGAATCCTGGTGGGACAATACTCTTATTCACTCAATATTACTTGTGAACCATGTATACTTGCATAAGTGAAGCTTTACTGCGTGTGCAATTCTGTCTGTCAAGGCTCGTACAAGGTTTTGTCCTATAATAGAAATTTTGCCCCTACCAGTGTGCTTGTAGTTCGACAAGCATTTTCTACCATGATTCAACAATATTTAAACAAAAAGTCTCGCATGCGAATTTCTGATTCGAGCCGATTTACTTAATGTATTTTTCTTTCAAAGTTTTGCATGATTACATTATGATGAATTTTCCTCCGTTTATAGAAGTGAAGTAACTGTTGTATACTGCTACAACACTTGAAATTAAGTTGTGTTTATTAGACACATTCTTTCATAATAATCCAAAAATGTATCTTTATTTTTGTATAAACTCCAACATTCCCTCTATTTCTGAAGGAGTTTTTTTTCCTAAGTTTGTTCCTTTRATATGCATTATTTGTTTGAATGTGTTTGCCTTATGGTCCAGTTGCCTAAGGTCATGTATATRTGGTTGTAATTGTGTGCTTTTCTTGCTATTTCTGGTCAAAGTTGGTCATCTATGCATCTGTGTGTCATCTTCAATCCGCCTTTTTGGCATCATCCAAAGGCCGAAAGACCCTAACTACTAGGTCGATTTAGGGTACCTCTTATTTGTTCATTTATTGTCTCTAGGTGTGTCTCCAACAGGGATGCTCTCCTCTTCCTTCCTCGCACTTGTTGGACATGCACAACTTTCCCATGGCCATGTTGACTGCAGCTAATTAACAAATGAATAAGTGTAGTCCCATATATTTCACTGGTTGTGAGGAAGCTAATAGAGAGACATAATGTACCATAGGTTCAAGGTTGATCTATCACATAGCTTACAGCAAATCGTCCAATGAATAACTTTCGTTTTGGTGAGATCAACTTTCACTGCGTGTCCACCAAATTACCAGTAAAAAGGAGTATATTCTCCTTGAAGAATTTTTTAGGGATTTTTGTTAGTCAAATCTAGCTTAAGATAATGCAATCTGTCCATTGGAAGGCTTGAAATTCGACTTCCATTTTGATATAGCTAAGTAATGAACATTTATGGCCAAAGGTCCATTATCAAACACATGCAGGTAATCTTCCCTAGGAAAAATAAACAATGAAATACCCATTTAAGTCCATCATTTTACAACTCCATAGTAATTTTCGTAGATCATGCATATGTGTTGGAGCATCCTATTGGATATATTTTTGTCAAGTAACTTGATAACAAGTTCACACCTCTATTGCTTCGAGAGCTTCTTATAGTCCTTGAGAGATATGTTGACTAAAGGCCACGAATTAGATGAATTTTCTGCAAGTTGGAACCCTTGAAGGAGATCTAGGTGGTCCCAATCATTCGTTTCTCCTTCACCAATGTAGACTAATGTGTGGCTTGAGTAATTTGATTAGCAACAACAAAGCTTTTGCCCTAGTTATGGATAAGGCTAGGAGGTACCAAGAATGTGAACACTCAGGTGTGGGAAGGGTCATCATCGGCTCTTCTCTCATACTTCTCACGTTTAGCTGCTCTGCTTCCTCTAGTGAAGTCACACCACATTGACTGAGGGGGCTGGTAAGGATGGTGTTAGTAGGAGAGAGCCTAGCTACTATTAAAAACTTATTGGGTACTCAAATTGTTTGGTTAGAACTAAGTGTCTGGATAAGCTCTAGGGCTATCTTCTTCATTATCTTCTCTCTCTCTCTCTCTCAAACTCAACTCATTTTAGCCTATGAGTTTTTTAGTGAGCAACTCTTTGCCTCAAAATAAGAAGTTGAGCTACACCAAGAGCTACTTATCAACCTCAAGATACATGTCAAATATAAATTAGGTGTTGTCAATATAATGTAACCGGAACTTGAATAAAGTAACAAAACTAGAAATTGGATAAAGTATCACAAGAATGATATAAAAGAACACAGAGAAGCATGTGAGAATTAGGTGAGCTTTTCCTTGATTTCTTAAGGTAACAAATAAGTTACATAAGACCTCCTATATATCGGGGCCATGGCACATCAAGTCCTAAAGATAAGACCTTAATGTATAAACATTGGGATAAGATAATCTATAAACATTGGGATAGAATAAACCTATCCCTTAGGGATAATAACTTAATAAATACAGACATCCACACCAAAAGTCATTTAGTTCATAGCAATGCCCCTTGGATGTCCATTACATGAAGAACATGCCTCATTAAACTTTACTAGAATTATATTAAAAGGAAAAAAAACCCAATGGGAAAAGAATTTCTAGTGAAGGAAAAAGAGTAGACTTCCTTTATGTCTACTTCCCATATTGAAAGGACTTCTCGAAATCCTTATACCGATGCATACCAATTTTACTTTGCAACTTTTCAAATGTTTCAGTCGGTAATGTCTTAGTGAATAGATCTTCCAAATTATCACATGATTGAATTTATTGCACATCAATTTCACCTTTATTTTGCAGATCATGAGTAAAGAAAAATTTTGGTAAAATATGCTTTGTCCTATCTCCGTTAATATATCCTTCTTTTAATTGAGTAATACAAGTTGCATTGTCTTCAGGCAATATAGTTGGAATATCTTTCTTCGAAGATAAGTCACAACATTCTCGGATATAATGAATAACTGCTCAACCATACACATTCCCGATTTGCTTCATGAATATTAGTTCACCGTGATTGGAAAATGCGACCACAATATATTATTTTATATAGCACCACGATATAGCTGAATGTCCACATGTAATTAAATAGCCAGTTTGAGAATGTGCCTTGTGTGGATCAGATAAGTAACTAGCATCAACATAACCAACTAATTTTGCACTGGATTTTCTTGAATAATATAAGCCGAGATCAGTTGTACCTTGGAGATATCGAAGGACATTTAATACCATTCCAATGTCGTCGAGTTGGAGAGGAACTAAACCTTATTAACAAATCTATAGCAAATGATATATCAGGTCTTATGCTATTTGCAAGGTACATTAGTGCATCAATTGCACTAAAATATGGTACTGCATGACCAAGGAGTTCCTTATCAGCCTCTGGTGRTCAAAAAGGATCTTTRTTAACATCAAGTGATCTATGACTAGAGTTACTTAACGGAGATGCTTTGTCTATGTAAAATTTTTTTAACACTCTCTTCGTATATGTTGATTGGTAAATAAATATTCAATCTTCTAGATGTTAAATTTGTAAACCAATGAAAAACTCTAACTTTCCAAGTCYTTAAATTCAAATTCTTGGTTAAAAAAAGTCTATTGCTTTGGAAAACTCTTCTGGAGTTCCAATAAGATTATTATCATCAACATATACATCAAGTACCATGAATCCTAATTCAAATTTCTATATAGAACCACATCAACATATCTGATCATTTTTGTATCCCTCTTTCAATAAGCATTCACTAAGATGATTGTACCATATGCATCAAGATTGTTTTAGTCCATACAAGGACTTTTGCGATTTGATGGAGTGACTTTCTCGAGAAAATGCTTCTGGAAAATTAAGTCCTTCAGGGATTTTCATATAAATGTCATTGTCTAATGACCTATATAAGTAAGCACCGATGACATCCATCAAATACATGTCAAGGTTTTCATGTGGTACCAGACTTACAAGATATCTATAGGTGAATATGTTTCTTCATAATCAAAACCTGGTCTTTGCGAAAAACCTAGAGCTACAAGTCATGCTTTATATCTCATGACCAAAAACTAATTGTAAAGGAGAAAATTTATGATAACTAGTTGGCCTTAAATATACCAATACTGCCGCATGTAAAATAGTATGTTCCCAAGTAGAGGTAGGGAGTTTTGTTCTCATCAACAATGGTCTAGCAATTAACTGTAATTGTCTAATAAAAGATTCAATAATAATCCCAATCGACATGCAATAACTATCAAAAGCCTAAGATGAATATTCACCAGATTATCTAAATGGATATTTTTAATTGGAGTATCTGAAAAATGTGCTCGTAATCGAATTATTTGAGCAAGTAATCTCACAAACGCCAGGCTACGAGTTGATAATAAACTTATATGAGACCATATGGTCGATGCACCAATTTACACCATAAATTATTTGAATTGACCACATGGTGGATGGAATAAGTCCACATATCATGAATCCGTTCTAGAAATATAGGACTTTCAGGTCATACTTTTGCTGGTGATGGTCTAATAATTAATTTACCTTGAGAACAAACAGCACATGAAAATTCATTTGAACTTAACATCTTTTCATTTCTCAGTGTTTGATCATGTGAATTTTCAATTATTCTTTGCACATCCTTGATCCAGGATGAACTAATTGATTATGTGAAATAATAAATGTATTTGGATCAGAGATAAACTTCTAGTTTACTAGATGATACACTTCAAGTGCATTTATCTTAACATAATACGACCCTGAGGAAAGATATGGTAATTTCTCCAATATAGCAAAAGCGGTAAAACCATCTGAGACGATAGTGGAGATGCATAAATATTCCAAACTAATATTTGTCATTGTCTCAATGTGATATCCTCTTTGACTGATATCTTTAAAACTCAATAAATTTCTCTGGGACATTATCTATAACTATTTTTATACCATTAGATAAGAATATTGTAGCTTTTCTGGAGCCTTCGACCAATTGTATACTACTGCWTATTGTATTGATAGAGCGACTAGGCCCAAACTGGGCGTAGAATAGGAAGATGCTCGTACACCTGCAGCTACAAATGCAAAATATGAAAATAATGCCTCAATAATTGAAATGATTTATAAATATTAAATATATTTATAGGTTAAGATAATCGAGAATGTACAGTTTACCTGTACGAATACCATCACACCACAAATCTCTTTAGCAGAACYCAATGCCGAATCGCATAAACATCTATACAAGTATGCTAAAACACCACTTCCCCAACTCAATTGTCCACACCTACACAGATCCTCAAGCTAATGCAAAAATCAAAGGTGTCTCTCCATCTTTAGGTAAAAAACTACTCTTTATATTTGAGTATCGTATTATTATAACCATCATGATTATAAGGAAAATATCTTCCACGACCACGTCTTTGGCCTCCACGACAACCTTTTTCATGATAAGAATTATGAGCTCTAACTGGATTCACTTCAGGGAATGGAGTAGAGCTTGTTGGTCATGATTCATGATTTTTCATCAAAAATTCATTATTTTGKTGAGCCACAAGAAGGCATGAAATAAGGTCATAGTATCTCTTCAAACCTTTTCTAAATATTGCTATTGTAGGAGCATATTCGAGGCATGAAAAGTAGAGAATATTTTTTCTAACATATCGGCATCAGTAATATTTTCTCCGCACAACTTCAATTGAGAAGAAATTGTAAACATAGTGAGTTACACTCACTTATGCAAATGGATCCAGTCATAGCGTGCCTTTGGAAGGATGACCATCTTTAGGTGGTCATACCTTTTAAACTTTTCCAAAGGACAAATGTATCTTTTATTGTAAGATATGTAGTTTTCAGACTTTCATCAAGATGGCGATGGAGAAAGATCATAGTTTGGCCTTTTTTTGTATTGATGCATTATTTCCTTCTTTAATAGTATCACAAAGCCATTAGCATCTACCTGAATCTAAGGATCCATAACCCATGGCATATAATTCTTTCCAGTAAGGTCAAGAGCTACAAATTCAAGCTTAGTAATATTAATCATGAATAAACTTGATATAAGTCATACCTTAATTAGATTCTTTACCAAAGTAGAGACTCGTGTTGATAACGTATTGTTAATATAATGTAACTAAAACTTGAATAAAGTAATAAAATTTAAACTTAGATAAAGTATCAGAAGAATAATATTAAAAAAACCCAATGATTTCTTAAAGTTACGAATGAGTTACATAAAACCTCCTATATATAGGGATCAATGTATATTGTATATTGAGTCCTAACGATAAGAATATATGATAATAAATATAAAAGGAATAAGATAATATATAAATATTGGATTAGGAATAATATCTTAATAAATATGAACATTGTCGCCAAAAATCATCTAGTTCATAACATTACGAAAATATATAAGTAAAATTTACTCATTTAGATAATAATTTAACAATCGAATTTTTAATTTAGGGAATTGGAAATCGAACTTTGTAATATAAATTTTTCTTTTATTTTATATTGAGGTTCTCTACCTGAATTAATATTTTTTAAATCTTGAAGTTTATAATTTATTGAATAGGTAAGTCGAACTAGAGACTTTTTGACTAGTTTGAGGGAAATATAGCCTAGAACATTATAAACAATGCCATACTTATAAACCTCCAACCTTGAACCTAAAAGACACAAGGTCAGGCGGTGCCAGCATATGCCAAGTGAGAGATGTCTGAGTTTTTCTAATATCAAATTAATAACAATTTACCTTGCTTTTCTCAAAGTAAGGCGAATGAGAAAAAGAAAAAAGAAAAAAGAAAAAAGAAAAGAAAACCTTACGTGGCTGCCAAGGAGCCTCATTCAAAATATTGAGCCATTTGCGTCCCGGATTTCTCTAGCACACATCACACGTGTCTGCTAACATGTGTTGATTATTCAATGACTRCTTTTCCTTCTTTTCGAGTCCTAAAATAGTAACGGCCACCAAGTCTATCTCYTCCGCATTTCTCCTTCTCCTCTCGTTTTCTTTCCCAATGATAAGATCAACTGCTCATCTCCTCCGCTTCTCTCCTTCGCTCTTACCCAACCTTCACTACCGTAGACTCCCTACTGCACTTCAGAAACGCCGCCAGAGCTATGGACATAGCTATAAACATCTCTCTCGTGTTTCCGGAAGACTTAGTTTTAGCTCTACATTGTTCGCCAAGGCGGTTGAGTTCAAATCTCCATCAGCGGAGAGTTTATTGCAGCCCCCAGTTAGAGAGTCCACGGTCCTCCTGGACGTGACCGGGATGATGTGCGGAGCTTGCGTGTTGCGCGTAAAGTCAATTCTGTCATCTGATGAACGTGTTGACTCCGTGGTGGTCAATATGTTGACTGAAACGGCGGCAATCAATTTGAAGGAAACTGTGGAGGTGGAAGGTGAGGAGTTCGCGAAGAGATTGACTGAATGTGGGTTTCCATCGAAGAAGAGAGGATCTGGATTAGGAATCAAAGAGAAGGTGAAGAAGTGGAAGGAAATGATGGAGAAAAAGGAGGCTTTGCTTGTTCAGTCGAGAAATCGCGTGGCATTTGCTTGGACCCTGGTGGCTTTCTGCTKTGGAGCTCATGCTTCGCATATCTTGCACTCCTTTGGCATTCATGTTGCTCATGGTATAAGCAAATTCACATTTTTAGTTTCATTTTCCGTAATTGGTGAAGGTCGAACTTTTGTCTATTTTGCCTCCATATTTGTTTTTTTGATAAATATGATCGCACATTTGAAAGTCTAGTTCTTTATTTTTGAAATGTTGTATCAGGATCATTTTTTGATGTGTTACACGATCCATACCTGAAAGGTGGTTTGGCTATGGGGGCTTTATTCGGGCCTGGASGAGGTTAGTGGCAGAATTTCTATGTTGATTTCATTATCTTCTTCTTCAATCTTGTTTGAAGATTCCATAGCTCTACGGTCCATAACCGTATGTATGCGGTAAAGTTGATTTTAAACATTTTGCCCCCTCTCTTTTCTGGCCGACTCTAGTGACACATCCTTCTTCAACTCAATTTTCGTTATCATGCTTTATGATGCATTTACGACTTTAACTTTACGAAACTTTCATCTATCGGATATGGGAGATTTTGAAGATGTATATGAATGTTATGTTTCTCTGAAACATATATGTTGAGATTAAATTCTACTTCCCTTCACAGATTACACAAAAACAGAAATTCTTTCTTGGATCATGTGATGTCGATCCCTTTTATTCGCTATACCTAGCATCTCGTGTTTAAACATGAAATGTGACAATTCAAATTGTCATTCACACAATTAACWATTCAAATTGGTCTGCAACTGCACTGTGTGCCTTGTTTGTTATGATAGGCTTGCTGCTAATAAGTTCTTCTTTTCAATCTTTCTAATTTCTTAGCTTTGATACCCTTGCCCTTTTGGTTACCGATATACCTCCACTTTCTCCCTTGGGGTGTGGATGAAGTAAGGAACTTTAAAGAATCTATTAAAATTAATGGATATGTAAGCTGAAGACTCAAAAAGAGGGTCATGTGCTCTGAGTTGTTATAGTGCAATAACAATCACTGCCTGTTGGAGGTGGATTACTTGCTCAAGAAACAAGCAATACCTCGTTGCTTGAAAGATAAGGCTAGAAATACCTTGTTTCTTCCAGATGCGAGATGGTTTAGAAGCCTTTTCCATTGGGTTCTTAGGATCTTTTTTCTTTTTTGGTGGCCAGGAAGGGGATAGGTTACACCAAAATCTATTTGTAGTCAACTAATTATATCTTGATGCTGTTCATTTATATTTTGAGATATAACAAATTAGTAATTGACATATATAATGTAATGCTTCAGAAATTTCTCTATTTGCTATTAACACTTATTTACTTGTTACTTTGCATACCATGTAGTTGTGGAGACATAATAGCTATCATTAGTTATTAGTCCAATATGTTTCTCTATAGAATTTCACTTTATGAATTAGAGGGTTAAGTTTGACGTTTGAATGTAATTCTGTCAATGTGTTCTTCCTTTCGTAGTTTAATGAGGGCTGATCTTTGGTTGTTATCAGAATTTGTGAAGTAAATAACTTGAAATAAATGATTGCCAAATCATGTTGTCAGACTTGCTTTTTGATGGTTTAAAGGCATTCAGAAAGGGATCACCAAATATGAATTCTCTTGTTGGATTTGGATCTCTTGCAGCATTTGCCATTAGTGTGGTAAGGATTTAGTTACTGAAGGTTTGAAGTCCTTATGCTGCAAATAAAGTATTTCTGTGCTAATTAATGTTTTTCACCATCTATTTTCTTTCGAGCTGTTTGTAGGTATCGCTCTTCAACCCTGAACTAGAATGGGATGCATCATTCTTTGATGAACCGGTATGTTTTGCTTTTCCCATTTCTTACTTTATCTGAAAGAGTTATTTCTGCCTTTTCAGTTAGACCTCATTTAAAGTCAATGCAATAGTTAGAAGGATGGTCTATAAATTTTGGTCTTTTCCTTCATGCCTTGGCATATCGTCTAAATGTGACGACTTCTAGTATTAAGACTTCCTCTGACTATATTTTTGTTTCACTTGCTACTCTGAGTGACTCCAAATTGAGGCTCAAATTTAGCTGTTTTTCCAGCTAGAATTACTGGCATTAGCAATAATATTAACCTTAAGTTTTTACTATTCAAACAAAATCACAATCACTCTTTTTTCAATCACCTACAGGTTGAATTTGCTAGGCTAGAAAACAGTGCCATAGGCATCATATTGATGAATATATCCTAAATATAACCTTATTTCACGTTATTTCTTTATTTTGATCTAGTTTTGCGTGCAAGTCACATTTGTTTGCCGTATAGTTTTTCTTTTCTTTCTTCTCTTTTGCTCAATGATTTTTCCAATCAATATTATGATTTTTAGCATGCAGGTCATGCTTCTTGGTTTTGTTCTGCTAGGACGCTCTCTGGAAGAAAGGGCAAGGATTAGGGCATCCAGTGACATGAACGAGCTACTGGTAAATTATTATTTAGATTAGGAATATATAGGACCCACCATCTATGAGAGAAAGAAAGACCATCAAGTTCTAGTATCTTGCGCAAAGAATATTAGCATCATCAACAATAAGTGTGTATCCACTATATGTCACAAAAAATGACAAAATCTATATCCTCTTGTTTGGACTATTATGCACTGAACTATCTAGAGACCGAATAGTAAAGTGGSTATTGAAATTCTAATGCTGGTCACTGTAACAWAAACGAAAATTTAATTGCATTAATTACTAATGTATAAATGTGCATCTCCATCCATCAAGTTTTAAGTTTTATGCATTCTATGTGAAGAATCACTCTTTTGCAAAATTTAAGCAAAGTTCTACGAGCAACATGTCTTTAGTTATGACATGTTGTGTGTGTGTGTGTGTGAGAGAGAGAGAGAAAGAGTTACAATGCATGCTTTTCCTGGGGACCTTATAGATTTATTTATTACAAGAAGGAAAAAAGGATGTGAGATCATTTTGTTAGTTCATATTTGTTTAGTGTTTCTAGTGCAAATTAGGAGTATCTAGTTACTAAAACTAATTCCAGTCTGGTTAATGCAGCAATATTGGATTCTGCAAGTCCATGAGATAAGACATCAGGAGGGTGAATGATGGCTATAATCTTGATGCTGCTGGAACTTGGTTGCTGAAAGATAAGGGAATAGAATTTTGGTCGGGTGGGAGTTGTCCTTAAAGTCAAAAGCAGAGGCATATAAGATTACTATAGAATATACTCTCTCATTGCAGTCTTTATTCTTAGTTGCTGAAAAGTGAGGCTTAGGTGCGGGTACAACTATCATGAATATTAATATATGATAGTAACCAATATGCACATACACTGTATGTCACTTGAATATTAGTGATTGCCTCCTGACAGATGTCTTTTTCTTTTACTCTACATGTTCCCATTATATATTTGTCAGATCGAATGCTAAAGCAATTTTTCTTAAATGGGTTCTTTTTTAATTTGAAAACCTTCTCCTCATGTTTCATGTTTGCTCTCTGCAGTCACTTATATCCACTAAGGCAAGACTCATGATTGCACCATCTGGAACTGATTCTGCTGAAGATAGCATAGTCTGCTCTGAAGCAATGTGTGTCGAAGTTTCCACTGATGATATTCGAGTAGGTGATTCATTACTGGTTTTGCCTGGGGAAACAATTCCAGTAGATGTAAGTGAATTGTAGTTTTTCCTCCCCTCAATTTTCTCATGGTGATACTTCAGCAAATGAGTTCTATTACTTTAAAGCAGCATCCTTTGATGCTTTCTTGTTTGCATGATCTGCCGAATTTGGATGACCTTAATGCTATACGAACCCCCATAATTTCGTTTTGCATGCAGTTGCAATCTGACTATAATTAGTGGTCAAGCAGAACACACTGTTGCTACGAGCTGCTTGGATTGGTGTCTCGTTTAATATATATGCATGCTTGCCTCTATTTCTCCCAATGAATAAACAATTGTAGGTCTATAAATCAGAAGAAACTAATAGTTTCCCATAAAATGCTGTGGGTATGAGCAATGGAAGTTGCATATGTCCTTCTTGTAAGCATAGTTGTTTCTTTAAGTTCCAGATATTGAAATGCTGTTGTTTTATTGATTTGCTAACTGACCATTGTCGCTCTTTTCTATTTATCATCAATCATTATAGATTCTCATATTATATCATGCCACGCTGCTGCATTTGTCACTTTTTGCCTTTTTTTCTGTGCACAACTGCTTACAGTTTTAGCTTCTAGGGAATTTCTTTTTGTCAGTGGTCCTATTCCTCTCCTTGTATGTTTTATTATATTGAAAAGCGGTAATCTGAGTTTTTATTCCCTGCCTATTTGTGTTCATGTTCATGTGATACAAAATAGAAACGGATGGGCTAACCAGATTTTATGCACAGGGAACAATACTTGCTGGTCGAAGTGTTGTGGATGAGTCCATGCTTACTGGTGAATCTCTTCCTATCTTCAAGGAAAAAGGGCTTACAGTATCTGCTGGAACTATAAACTGGGTATGATACTCTTTTAAGTACTGCAACTAGACCCTACAATGCTAGGGTGGAGTTTGACATTTGTGTGAGCATTTCAAGAAACTAAGTTTCGATTCAGCCTTATGAGAAAGCATGATCTGATAATTGACAATTTAAATGTGTGAGGTGATTTGGAATATGAAGCTTGAGTTATTGTGTGTGTCCTTTCCAACAAAAATGAAATTCCTTGTCTTAAAGAATATAAACTGTAGTAGTGATGAGTGGGGGTTGTATCCATAGGGAGTGGAAGTGAAAGGGAAAAGGGGGTTTTGAAGATACTCTAGAGGAAAACAATTGAAATTAAAAGAACACGATTTAATGATAAATCAATGTAAGGCAAGTATCCAACCAAAGGTATAATCTCACTTTTGATTCATGGAATTGATCATCCAAAAATAATTTTTTTATATTCTAGAATAAATTGGTTAGGGTTGTTGATACGATCTATCAACCTAACCTTCCAAATAAACAACACTAGATAAGCTTTAGGATTTAATCTGCCAACAAGAAAAAGAGAGACCACCAATTCTAGCGAACAAACATAACAAGCTTGGTTCATTTAAATTAGATTATATACCTCCATAACATAAATTGAAAGTATGGGTATAATCGACTATTAAATTTTCCACTTGCATTGGAATTATCCAAACAATTACGGATTTGAAGTTCTAAATGGCAATATCTTATTTTGCTAACTGAACAAACAGACCTGAACTGCATCACAATTCTTAAGGAACCAAAACTTCAATTATCCTTTGGCTGGAGAAAGTATTTAGCTATTCATGATGAAACACCAAAAAGAATAGAGTGGACGTAGTCTAGAGTAGTACATTGAATTCTCTCTCTTGCTGCCAAGACTCTCTTTATCGAATAGTTTCTCTGATTTAGGATAAAGGAAAAATACGAAATGGAGATATCCTAGAAGCAAATCCACCTCAGTAGGAAACCTTGATGTTCATGATCTTTCCTAAAAAATAAGGGATAGCAAAAAGACTTCTTTTCTCAGTAAGATTTTCAGCTAATAATTAGCCTTCCTCAGAGCAGCAATTTGTGATCTTCTCAAATCATGCTAAAGACTCCAACTTGGACTCTTCATGATCTACCTCTTCAACACAATCCACAAAACATGAAGTATAATCAGAATCCAAGACTCAAGCAGTTTTAACTATTAAAACACAAGGGAATTTTTATGGGGAGTTTCTCCTAAGCTTAAAAGCAGCTGATTTTAGCCTTTTGCTTTAAATAAAATATGTTGCTTTTAAGCTTAGGAGAACAACCCCAATATCTATTTAAGATTTCTATCAAATTACAGACACTTKAATGTACAATATCTGGAAGATGTTCTTGTCCATCTTCAGTAGACCAGATGATGTCACTTCTTTGACTTTGATAATTGTGGAATTACTCAATGCTACCCTCGTTAGGAGCTATACTTCTGTATTAAGTTAGAGTAATCTTTCAATCTTATTAAATGCAGTGTTTTTCTCTACCTGCAACGGATCATTTGTGCTGATGGCTAATTCTAGCTATATGCAGTCATAGCTGCGTGATGTTTGTAATGTAATTATGTAACTTTTCATGCATGATTTCATTAGTTGATTGAAATTCTTGTGTTCTTGTGATTCAGGATGGTCCTTTAAGGATAAAGGCCTCTACTACTGGCTCCAATTCAACAATATCCAAGATTGTTAGCATGGTGAGTAGTTTGCCTAATGGGTAACTATTATTGCATCATTCAATTGCATAAGTTCAGTTCTTGTTGAAGCAGCTATTGACAATGATTTCTTTCCATGAAACTGGAAACAAAGTTTTAGAAGGAAAAACAAAATTTCTTAGACGGAAACTTTCATGGATTCGGTAGATAATTACTTATGATGCAATGGGAGTTTAATAGATATGGGATCATGGGAATCTTTCAGTAAGTAGATTAGTCTCAAATTATATTTCTTTTGCAAGAGGTTCAATATTAATATTTTGCTGATGCCTTCTAAGTCAAAGAACTAGAAGATGACATGATCAGTGAGTAAATCATGTCTCAAATTGCAGAGGTTGTATGCCTTTTCATTTCTTCATTTTCTTGAATGTGTAGGGTTGGATTTCTGATGAAGCTATCATTTTTCTGTCTTTTTTTTTTTYCCCCCTTTTGTCCCAGKACAAAGGAAAATGGTATATTTTCTGTAAAAGCCTTTGATATCTGAATCTCGTGCCTAAAATAATCATTAGGTCTGGTCTATGGTAGGGAATCCAATTAGTCTTTTCGAAAGAAAAAAAGGAAAAATTATAAAAACAGGAAAAAAAACACACACAAACACAAAGATTAAGTCAGTTACTACATGATGTATGTTTCTTGTTATTTATGTTTAGACAATTTGCATTAAAAGCTTTCCCTTAGAAGTTTAATAGTTTGGAAGTAAGAAGCAGGTCTTGGAAATTGAACAATTTGATGTATAATTCCTATGAATATCCTGATTGTTTTTTGTGCTGAGATTGCTAATTAGTTTCTGTTGCTTTTCTGTTTGTTATCTTGGCTGGTGTTTCTCCTAATAGGATATGTAGGCTAGGAGATAATCTCCTTATATAGGAAGCTAGGGAGGTCGATAAATATAGATTGACTTCATCGGCTAGATGTAAAGCCCTCTACTAATCATTGACGCAGCCCCGCTCAGGATTGATTCCCTTGGGGGTTATTACTGTCAAATTACCTGATGTCCCTAACTTCAACAAATTGCTATACATTTTTGTTCTGTTAGGTTGAGGATGCACAAGGACGTGAAGCACCTATTCAAAGGCTTGCTGATTCCATTGCTGGGCCTTTTGTRTACACTGTAATGACTTTATCTGCAGCAACATTTGCCTTTTGGTGAGTGATACAGCTTTACTATCTCGCACTTCAGCTTCCAACAGCTGAACTTACTGTGTTCAATGTGGTAGCGAACCTTTTGATATCCATGTCTGCCCTCATTCTCACTATCTCTATGATGTCATGCTATGTCAACTTATACTATTTCCTCTCTAGTTATCCTCTCTGCCTCTTTCGAGCCAAATTTAGGCAATCTGGGTTCCCACATGTTATATCGTGTGGAATCCTAGAGCCTAGTGTAAATCACATTTGTGTAATGTTTACTCCTGTATAGGCCCATGCCCACTCTACATTGTAGCTTTCTTTTACTCTGTGTTCTTTACAAGACACCATAGTCATGACATACATTTAGAGCAAGGCTTCAATTAATCTGACGTTGAATTTTAATGCACAGATGATAATTGATTACCCGCTTTTCTGCTGATGTTTGCTTATCATAAAGGTACTATATTGGTACACAAGCTTTCCCTGACGTGTTGCTGAATGATATTGCTGGTCCTGAAGGAAATCCATTACTTCTAAGCCTGAAGCTCTCTGTGGATGTCTTGGTGAGTTATAGCCAGCTAATTAACCTTGTAGCTCATCTTCTCAAGCCCAAATGTGTTGCCATTTGGATTATTGGAGGTTTTCCTGGTTATATTTGCTCTTTTTCTCATCTTGTTGCCTCAGCAGTGTATTTATTTCGATATCTGCTGTTTATCTCTAATACTGTGGGTGATATACGGAATCTTGCCCCAGCCCATGTATCCCATCTACTTGTTCAGCTTATTTACTTCCTTAGTTTATTAGTGGAACTTGTGTCCATTTAAGAATTTGTGGTCTTTCTGTTCATTCAGAAAAATCCAGTGAATTAGCTAACATAACTTGCTTTCTGTTTATTCTTTTAGGTTGTCTCCTGCCCATGTGCTCTTGGCCTTGCTACTCCCACAGCAATCTTTGTTGGCACCTCACTTGGTACGGTACCAGTTATTGTTATTTTGTTTTCTCCAGTTTCTTCCCAAAAAGAGTTAAAAAAAAAAAAGAAAAAAAGAAAAAAGAAAAAAAAGATTAAAAGGAAACTGTAAACAGAGGTAAAGGAAAAGCTTTTCCTTTTTTTGTAATTCAATCATGTAACACCAACATATATACAAAGTAAAAATCCCATAATAGGAAAGTTCATAAGCAATCCCTATAACCAAGTTCCTAACTAATCCCTATAATCAATACTAATCGATCCCTCTAATCAAGTTTTAAATTTCCTATTTTACATGTATGTTTTTAATTACAACTTGTAACTCTTCCCCTCAAGTTGGAGCATAGATGTTAACCATGTTCAACTTGTCACAATGATAATCATCCCAAGCCCTGTTTAGAGCCTTAGTGATAATATCGCCCAATTGTTCTCCGGTCTTCAGATACCCTCTAGAGATCAAGGCCCTGTTCTCTTGTTGTTTTTGGATTGTTTTCTGTTTTCAATTTTTCAAAACACCGAAAATGCGTTCTCTTTTGTACTTTTGAAAACGCATTTTCGAAAAAATAAATGTTTTTTGTATTGAAAACTAAAAATAACCAAAATGTTATTTTGAGCTTTTTCAAGCAAAACACTCCCCTACAATCAAAATGCAAGAAACGTATTTTTTGTTGATTTCACTGTTGTAACTATCAAAAAATTTTCTAATCAATTAAATGACACTTAATTTGCATTTTTAATTTTAATTTTAAAAAATTCTGATATTGACGAATAGTATTTAAAATTTCATTTACAGTTAGATGCATTGAAAATGGTAAAAACATTTTTCTCTTGAATTTTAAATCGAACGTGTTTTCCAATTTTTATTTTCAAGAATGACAAACCGAACGTGTTTTTAGCAAATTTGAAAACATTTTTTAAAATGAGAACTTCAAAATAAAATGTAACCAGGAGCAGCTAAACGTTGCTGTATTTTCTCTAATTGAATATCTAGTTGAATGCCCCATTAGTTTAGGCCAACCATCACAAAGGCAGAAGTTGTGGGTTCAAAATACAAGGAAAGTAGAGAAACAAAAAGGTTGGATATTGAAAAATATCAAAAAATCGAAGATGTCCTACACCCGAACAAATGTTCACCCAACAAAGCACAAATACGTGTCATCCGTAAGATCCAAATGGCACCCGCAAAGGGTGTCCTACAACTGAACGAATTTCTCCCCAGTAAAGCACAAATATGTATTGACTGTGAGATCCAAATGTCACCCCACAGAGAATGTCCTACACCAGATTTTTACACCCAACAAAGCACAAATACATGCTGAAGGTGAGATCCAAATGTCACCCTAAAGGGTGACAGAAATTTCCAAATATTTTCTAAATTTACTCTTTAACCTAAGGCGCATACAAGGAAGAGACATATAAGGGTATGGCTCTGATACCATTTAAACAGAGGTGCAGGAAAAACTTTTCCTTGTTTACTGTTCATCATATAACACACATATATATAGAAAGTAGGATTCCATAATATGGAAGTTCCTAATCAATCCCTATAGCAATCGTAGTCGATCCCTCAAATAATGCTATACGGTTTCCTATTTACATGTATGTTATTTACAATCTGTAACAGAAATCGAGTAAATAAAAATGGAGGACAGAAGAAGGTCTTGAAGAAAAGGGAACTAGAAAAAGCAAGACGATGTATACATGAAGGCTTAAAAAAAAAAAAAAAAAAAAAAATCCAGGTGCATCCCAGATTAATAAATTCTTAGGTCAACTACCAGATACATCTGAACTTTTCTAGCACTTCCACTCTTTAGTTTCATGTTGCATTGAGATTAATCATTTAATATATATCTGCTCCCCGCCCCCTTCTTCTTCTTCTTCTTCTTCTTATTCTTCTTCCACTTTCCTTTTATATATATATAGGGGCTGTAGAAGAAACGCATGATTGCTAAATCTTGGGCAATCTGGAAGATGCGTGTTCCTTCTCATGTCATGAACAATACTTCAGTATCCTTACTTTCTATTCACTTTCTCATGCCACTTCGCTTTTTTCTCCTTACTCTCTCTCTTTCTCCTGGGGGTTGGGAGAAGAGGTTTGTAGTAGAAGCAAGACATGATCGTCAAAAGCGCAGCCAATCTGGAAGATGCATGTACTTTCTCTTGTCATGGACAATATTTAGCATCTCTCAGTTTATATTCAATTTTCCTCATTAGAATACATGCTCATGCCATTTGATCACATTTTTTTGAAGTTGAGTTTGCAAAGTTTCTCTTGTTTTAAGTGCAAAAATGTACTACAAGGAGATATATTTGGAGCATGATATTGCTTCGAAAATTTATTCGCGACAGGATGATTATTTCTTGGTAATTTCAGACTATTAGTGCTGGAGATTTTTGCATAAGAGTATACTATCAACATTTATGTTGAATGTGTGTTACCGGATTGGAAAAGCAAGGCATAGTATTGGTCCGCAACTGCATTTTAGGATTTTATGTTCAGCATCAGTTGTTATTCCGTCATGTACAAATGTGCACTATGGCGCAACCTACTTTGAATGTAATATGTTTTCAACCTTGTAATAATTTGTCTGAATCTATCTGATGTTTTACTTGCAGATCTTCCCATACACCAATTTTAGCAGCTATATATTGACACATTTGTTTCATTGATAACTGAGCAGGTGCAAGACAGGGTCTTCTTATTAGAGGAGGAGATGTATTGGAGCGCCTGGCTGGAATCGACTATGTAGCGTTAGATAAAGTAAGCACTTAGTACCTTGTGTAGCATTTATTGTTCTTATTATTATTCTTTTTATACTTGTTTTGGAGGAGTATGCCTTGATTGCAAGGAAGATACTGGAAAAGAAAAAATATATATATATAAGTTTGACACAAGTATACTGTGGCTAAATCTTTGATCTGGGTTTGTTTTTCCTAACTTCCAGACAGGTACTCTAACTGAAGGAAAACCAGCTGTGACTGGGGTTGCATCTCTGGGTCACAGAGAGCCAGAAATCCTTCTGATTGCTGCTGCAGTAGAGAAAACAGCATCTCATCCCATTGCAAATGCTATTGTAAGAAAAGCAGAATCATTGAATTTAGATATCCCCATCACTCGCGGACAAATTGTTGAACCAGGTTTTGGGACCTTAGCAGAAGTAGATGGGCTTCTAGTTGCGGTGGGCACCTTGAATTGGGTTCATGAACGTTTCCAACAGAAAGCAGACCCGTTTGATCTAAAGATTCTAGAGGAATCTCTGATGAATCAATCATCAATAAACAGTACATCATCAGTTCATTCCAGAACAGTTGTTTATGTTGGTCGGGAAGGGGAGGGCATTGTTGGTGCTATTGCAATATCTGATAATTTGCGAAATGATGCGAAATCTACAATTTCCGGGTACTACTTCTTGATCGAAAGGATTCTTCTTAGTTAGTCTTTTTAACTTGCAGTCTTAGCGAGGGGAAAGAAAGGTCATTCTTTAACTGCATGATCATGATTAGGGGAATTTATTGGAAGCTGCCTCCTTGTTCAGCTATTTTTTATTTGAAATGACCCGTCCCCTTCTGCTACATAGTGGTTTAGCAAAGTTTTCTGCTCCCTTTTTTACTATAAAATAAGAAATGCTTTCATTTTATTCTCAGTTATGTAGAACACCTCTCCCATATCCCTCACTAGTGTTTGTGCTATATCATATACTATATGAAAAGTTGCTCAAATATTATGAATGGAATTCTAGCTGCTCTTGTTTGCTCTAAAGATGCTTAGTGTAACTATGAGAAGCTTTTCTGCAACATGATGCTTAGGGTAGAATCTGACTAAAAAAACCTTTGTGAAACATGATTAGTGTGATTCTTTCTGAAATGCAGACTACTTATTTTGGAAGTCGTGCACGGTAATCAATRTCATGGTTGAAATGTCTTAGCAGATCTCATCTCTACTTGCGATATTGCCGGCAATTTTTTATTCCATTTTCAACCATACAGACTGCAATGAAATTTCTCTCGCTAAATGGGATAATGCCAGAAAGGATTTTTGATCAAACATTAATTGATCATATATTAGCTTTTATCATGATATGAGTATTACTACAGTTGCATATGCTCTATTGTCCTATATTAAGGTTGTGGTTTGTTGTTTGGATATCCATAATCCATTTTAAAAATTGATAGGCTAAAGGAGAGAGGAATTAGAACAGTCCTGCTATCAGGGGACAGGGAAGAGGCAGTTGCAACTGTTGCCAAGAGAATTGGTGTAGAAAAAGAATGCATCTGTTCATCCTTGCCTCCACAGCAGAAATCTGGCGTCATTTCAAGTCTTAAAGCTTCTGGACACCATGTTGCAATGGTAATTGTCCTTTTGTTAGGGAATGCTATTGTTGTTTTGTATTATGTCCATCATAAATATCATATATCCTCTGATAATTTTGTCCACTGGCCTTCTCATTTTCTGATTGAGGATGGCAAAATTAGTCACGGTGATAGATGTCTTGTGTATCACCAACTTCTGTGTTTTAAAATCCTTATCAATATCTACCTGCAAAAAGTTATAATGTTTGCAAACGAGCCGTATTCTTATGAAACATTTCTGGGTCGTGTGCTTTATAAGAAACTCTTCCCAAGTTTTTATAATTGAAATTATCTAGATGAAGTTCTAAGGAGGCTTCTRGTTGTTCTCTGTGACTTCTTGGTCAATCATGAAAAGATAACTATATTGTGTTAGTTCTGAACACAGTTCAAATTGCTTTCTATAACTTCGACACCTACTGTTTTGCGGTTGTTGAATTAACACCTGCACATGTGAGCTGGACATCCCTGTAATGGTCCACATGCACACTCTTTTAACAACAAAATTCCTCCTTTTCTGATACCATATTGAACTGCCGCCACATATAGGAGGCTCAATTGTCAGAAAGGAGCTTAATATACAAATCTAGGCAGAGCTATTGTATTCCAGTGCTCATATGTTCTRCTACTGAAACATCAAACTGAAAGAGCCCACATATTTTAAGTAACAGCATCTTTCGCACTTGAATGTACTTCTTAAGGTTGGTGATGGTATAAATGATGCGCCCTCTTTGGCTCTTGCTGATGTTGGGATTGCTTTGCAAATCGAAGGACAAGAAAATGCTGCATCAAATGCAGCATCCATTATACTTCTCGGTAATCGACTTTCACAGGTATGCATTATCTGTTTATAAGAGTTATGTGAAAATATTCTTTTGTATGACCAATGTAATAACTATATTTTTCTGCAGTTGAAATCATCGTATAACATCATATTGATTTGTTTACTCATCTTTTCTGGAAACAAATATATCACTATGGAACTTCTGATCATATCGATCTTAACCGTTTAGAAGTTTATTCTATTCTCAAGTTTATGACATTGCTTCTTTAGAAGTGAACAGCAGACAATTATGGCATTGATTACATTAACATCTTGAGACATTTTCTCAACTTTTATGGTGGCAGAGTATAAGTAACAAGTCCTTGTCTCTATTAAGAGGACTGTGAGATTCATTTTACTGGGAATATACATTGTTCAATTTTCTGAAAATTAAGAGCAAAATATTGTGGGACTGTTCTGTTTTCTATCTATTCCACAATGAGGAATCTCAACTGATGTCTATGGCAGTTGGTAGAAGCGCTTGATCTTGCACGTGCAACAATGGCAAAAGTTCATCAAAATTTATCTTGGGCAGTTGCATATAATGTTACTGCAATTCCAATTGCAGCCGGTCTACTACTTCCTAAATTTGATTTTGCTATGGCACCATCGCTTTCAGGTGATATTCTCTTTTCCTGGTTTATTTGCATTTTTCTCATCAATAAGTATATGAAAACCGAGTAGTTGCTTGTGTCGTGCCTATGCCTAAACGGGCTGTGGAACATATATAGAAGCGGTTTGTGGTAATGGCAAAGTTGGCTCTCTTTTTTCTCTTTTCTACTGTTCCCAGTTTGGGAAAGGGAGAGCTTTGGTGACCCATCAACATTCAAAACTTGCCTACCATTTTTGTGAGGAACTCATTTAGTAGGTTACATGCACATAGATAAGAACAATATTGCATATTCATGATGAAACATTCACAACAGGAGATATTAATATCAGTTCTATCACTGCTTTCTAGGTGGGCTGATGGCTTTGAGCTCAATATTTGTTGTTGGCAACTCGCTGCTTCTGCAGTTTCATGGGCCTAAGAGGAAAGCAAAAAGCACTCCCACAAACCAGTCAAAATAACGCCCCTCTTTGTTTGCTACCAGTCCGCCCAATCTTGTACCCTTGTATCAGGAGATCGGATTGAATCTCTCAATCCAGGTCGGTTCTTGTTATCGAGTATAAATGAGCTGCAGATCAGATTGGACTTCTTTGAGAGGTTAATTATCTGGGAATGCAAGAACAGAACCACACCTACCCCAAGGAGAAAAGCAGATTCCCGTTGAGACCATCAAGCAAATTTTTATTATGAATCATCAACTAATTTAGACTTGTGTCGTGTTTACAGTGTATACATTTCAAAACAAGCATGAAAGATTCGGGTGGAATTATGAAATCGCCTTAGCTGGGTGTACAAAAGAAAAGAAAAAGTATTCGAATTTTTCAGCTCTATCTTGCGCAGATCGAGCCCATGGCCTTCAATTCTTCATCATCCATCATGTCTTGCTGACAAAAATCTATCCTCTGCTCTGTTGACAGATCGGGAAAAATCAAATCGCACAACTATTTTATCTCACCATGTTACTGATTACGTAAGCAAGGAGATTTTGTAATTTAAATCTTTTTTTCGTAGCCGTATATTCATTATTATTATTAAATAAAATATCAGTGTCTTTCTTTTGCATCTCTTCTCAAACATTATAAAAACGAAAATTGATGGATGACGTCATTAAATTATTTTTGAGTGTATTTGTATTTTTAACTTTATTTTTCAAAATTTTTCGTCACCCGATTTTTTCTATTTTGTTTATTTATGCCCTTTCATGGTGGGATCGAGCGGAAAGGCTAGCGTATTATGTATGAAAATTTGAAAAGAAAAATTCAAGAATAATTGAATATTATTGTATCATTTTAAATGAATAACATAATTTTATATTATATTCTTTTTTAAAAGATATTTTGGAATTTTCTATATTTATTTGAGATTATAGCAGAAAAACAAACAGCAAATGGATGAAAAGATAAAATCAAAGTATAACCTTTGCCATACTAATAAGAAGCCACGCTTTTGTTCCTCTCGGTAGAGTAATTGCAAGGAATTTGCAAATTTTTTAAAAAAATTATTTCGGGGCGAGGGGAGTAGGGGAGTGTCGTTGAATTGCTTGGTTCTGCTTATAGTACGGCAAAGAATTTGATTGAAGTATGAGGGACCTAACAAAACCTTAAATACTGTCATTGAATGAACACGTGATTAGGAACAATTGTTGTTGGGTGCATTTCCATGCAAAATGCTTTGCATGTGATATAGGGTCCCATTTTATATCTATAATTTATCCCTCTATATATATATCGTTGTCTCTCTCACACACATCTCATAATTTCGTTGTACAATTTTCAGTCCTTGCCGGGTTGGCCTTTGATGAATTTCTAAAAATGACCAAAACAAAATGTGAAGTCTGTCGATTTCCCCCCAAATCATGCAATTAATTACAAGTTTGTAGAGATTCAAAATTTTTACGAATTCTTTATGACATTCTTTCCATCATATTTCGTAATAAATAACGTTCAGGGATCGATTTATTTAGGAGTTTTTCGAAATTAATGAATTGTTAAAGATGCATAGAAAAAGTATTCGAGTTATTTAATCTGATTTGAAATAAACATTTACAAAAGCATTTGATTATTGCATAACATGTTAATTTCAAAATCAATGAATTTTACCTTGTTAATAAAATATGTATAACATGTTAATTTCTCTTGTCCATATAGAAAATTTCAATAGATATTTGAGAGYTTGGTAGACCATTGCATCACTTATTTTGTTTCTTTCTTCCTTCTTTCTCTAAATTGTAATTGTATGATGTATATTTGAATGTTGGATGTGCATTATTTTTATATTTCGATTTCAAAAAACAAGTAAGAATGTCATTATTTTTATAGGATAAATTGTACTTTTGGCCCCTAATTTTGCATTATTTTCAACTTATACGCAACATATTAGTAAATCTCATATTTACGCGCAATATCTTTAATTTATATGTTAATGTCCGACAAAAGAATTCTACAATTAGAATTAAGGAAAGTCATTTCAAAATAATTGGATAATTTTTTTTTCTTTTTTGCACTAAAATGATGGTCCACTTATTAGTCCTCCAATCTACAACTTTTTCAATATAAATCTGTAATGTTTTCGAAATGTTAGTGTATATATCTTGTGTAAGATAAGGACAGAAGGCAAGTATTAGGACCACAAGGATAATTTATCCTTTACTGTTTATATAGCAGTCATCAAACAAAGAAAAAGATCAGGTTCAAGATTGAGGTCTAAAATTCGTGTTCGAAACGTGTCACGATTATATTCTCTAAAAGTTTTTCTAAAGACTATAAGGCCTCTTTATATATATTGAGGCTTCTAACACTTTGAATTCATTATAAATTAAAACAAATGTCATTTATTTTACGCTTAATCTTATACCTCCAATATGATCAAGTCCAAAACAGAAATACAAAATCTAATATAGAACTAAAAATAAATAAATAAATAAATAACTCATAATTAATCTTTTATTTCGAATTTTAGGTGTTCATTCGTCTTCGAACTCATATTTGAAAATTTCCTTGCCTGAAAAAGAGGAAATTGGGTGGAATGAATAACTTTAATCACTAAACAGAATAACATCCTTTAATTGGGATTAAAAGAGTTTTTGATCAATTATTAAACGATAAAAATTAATTAAAAAAAGACCGATACTTAAAAAGTAATAAAATGTTAGTAGTAGTAATAGACATTGTGTGGAGGAAGGAAATATAGACAGTCAGTGAAAATTTTTGAATATGCTTAACCTGCTGGATCAGATGGCCAAAGCCCCAGACAAATAAACGAGAGAAAGATAGAAAGAAAACAAGGTCAAAAGAAAGCATGATTTTTAAATGACCAAAATAGCTACCGCTGAGGAGGAGGAGAAGGAGGCCCTCTTGGGCCAAGCAAGGAAAGACACATAAAATATTAGAATAAAGGTAAGAGTAGCAAGCAACAAAGTAAAAGGGATAATAGATAATAGATGGTGTTCTTCTTGGTGATTGGTGAACTGCTAAACGAAAACAAGAACAATAGTAACAGACCAAAAGAATCGTGTGACTTATAAAATAGAAAGGAAAATTATCTAAATACTCTTTTGAAATACATACCATAATTTGAATTAATTCGTGACAAAAATCGATTAAGTTATTGGGTCAAATTTTAAATTCAAATCCAGCTTTACTCCAGTTAGTACAACTAAATAGATAATATTATATTTATTTTTTGTCCATGCTACTTGAATAATTAGCAAAATATGTTCCCCCAATTCTCAAATCATACATCGTCTAGAGACAGATAAAAGTTTAACTTTCATATAACGTAGACAATTGAAATACTTTAATTTTCATATACCAAATATGAACAATAATCACAATTTTACTCCCACAAGTTCAATGAAACAAATTTTATAAGAAATTATTATACGAGTTTTGTTTAGAAAATAAAAAGAGGAGTTCTTTCCATCTACTTTGAATAATCACCTATTGAGCCTCCTACTTTGCTCTCTGCAATAATCGATTCTTAATGAGCCTTCGACGTTAAGAATAATTCACGTGTAAAAATAATATGAATTTTTATATTAAAATCCTAATTGTAAAATATTCTCTTTTTTATTTWTTATTTATATTTATTGAATTTTCTTATAAAATCTAGCCCATTGAAGAAGAATATTACAAGATGCATTTTTTATGTAGTCTTAGCAATTATTGTTCCTCATGTAAAACTTCTCCCACATAATAAAATGACCAGACATAGAAGGGATGAGAATATTAATGTATGGTGTCAAGATAATTGTATAACAATAAAAAATATTTGTCTAGTAATTTATGAATATTATACTTTGATATTATATTCAATAATTTAATAAAAAAGTTATTTTATAATTTACAAATATTACTTATCGAGCATAATCTCTTTCATCTAAATAATGAGAAAGAAAATAAGTTTTATGCTTCTCGTAATAACAAGACAAAATTAATAAAATTAAAAAGAAAAACAAAACAAATTAGTATTGAAAACTACTAATCAACAGTAGTCTGCCAAACATGTGCATTTATTAAAATGAATTGACGTGTCGCATGCCTGAATATTAGTGTTTCACTTAGAGAAGCATTCTCATTCAACCAACCCTAATATCCGATTTCACAAATAAATTACTATTTTTATTTCACAATATAGTTCATTATTTTAAGGAGAATGTCTTTTTCAAACTATAAGTTATTCTACAAGATAAAAATTCTTTTACAATTTTACCCCTATTCATATATTTTGAAAATTGACTTGTTTGATTTTTTTTTTTTGGTATTTTAAGAGACTTTAAATGACAGTGAGAGTTTATTTAGAAATAAGAGAGGAAGAATAAAGAAAAATTATAATTAATTGATCTTGTATTAAGAGAAGTTAAAGAAGATAAATGAATAATATTTGAGAAATTTTAATTAAACGTTATAACTATATCCAGTAATATTAATTTAAAATGACATATATATATGTGTGTATATATATATATTATAAAACGAAAATAATAAAAATTCTATTATTCGAACCTAATTAAATAAATTATTATTACCATATAGAGTGAAAGAAAGAATATTTTGATGGACAGTAAAAGGATAGCTTTTAAATGTTCCTTTGTTTCTCTCTTTTCACAATCTATAAAATTAAGTACTAGTAAGCAGTACMTTGCCTAGTTCTAGTGATTACATAAATCATGGCAAACATAAAATTTGACAGCGATGTCAATGGCGTTAAAGAACCGTTAAATAGGTTTGCCTGCCAATAACTATATTCTTACCTATTGATGTATTAGAAAATTTATATGTTTTTATCAACTTATATACGCTGCTTTAATTTTTCATTTTAAATTTAAAAGTTGTTTTAACGAAGTAAAAATTTAACTTTAAAAAATATATATTTGAAAAAGTTATTCATTATGATATTTTTTTTTACTATAATGAATCATTATAACATACTTTCAAGATTAAAGTAGAAACGAAATATATGAATATGGAATAATATATTATAAAGAGATGAAATATTATTCACTTTATAAATGAAAAAAGAAATTTACACTTGACAGAAATTAAATTTTCTACGTTTTAATTCATAAAAGCTTGTACTTGTTAAAATATTTTTCTGCTTATCATTATCAAAAAAAATTGCTATATTAATTCTTAAAATAAATTACTAAAGCGTTGATGGGAGAAAAARAACTATATTGTTATATAAAAAAATTGATAGTGATGTTAACGGCGTTAAATGGCCCGTTCATAGGTTTGCATGTCAGGTTATAATGCAGGCAGGCTTTGTCAGACCCAATTGTGTGTGGGCCGTCTGAGTATACAACAATGACCTTCCCGAGGTAAGAAAAGGCTCTAAGGTAACTTTCATTGACGACAGGTTAAAAGTACAATTGGGCCTTCGTGGACCACACTTTCTGATCCTGTGGGCCTACCCATGTCCCTTCAGCCTTGACAAAGTTTTTGATTTGTTTTTTAATCAAATCTAATCGTTTTGAAGCCTCCGATGTGATGTTGTAGGAATAGCAAAGTTTCTCTGATTGGAATTTGTGCTTGTTAGCTTGTTAAACTATTAAGTCAATACTATTAATTATGTATTGTCATCTATGCCTCTGTGTCTGGTGTCCTCTTGCCCTGATGACTGCAATACTTCTATTTCAAAGCAAAGCTACAACCTGAAAAGATTAAAGGCCAACTAAATTTTTGCCTTTCATGGCATTGCATAATTGATCAATAAGACAAAAGAGAATATTATAAAAATAGTAGCTTCAAAATCATTGAAATAAATTATGAATCAATACAACATTAGCAAAAGGAAAAAGTAAGCAGTGAATTTAGTTAGCTATGGCATTTGGCAGCAACGAAATGCAAAAACTAATAGGTGGTTGTTAATTAATTCATAAAAACTCTATTTAAAGATGGCCATTAACAAGTGGAAATATGGGGGAGTGCAGTAGTAAACTGAGCTCCTATCTTAGCTATGCAGAAGTAATTAAATATAGAACTACTGCGATGTTATTCCATGCAGATACAGAAGCATGGCCTTGTAGGGTAGTAGCAGTAATGGCATAGCATCATAGCTAGCTATGGGAGTAAAATCTAGTGAAGAAGAAGTCATCGTCATGACACAAGTAAAGATATTACCCTCTTCAGCTCTTCATCTCTGCCAAGAGAGCGACCTATGATGGAGTCATGACCCAGAGAGTCTTCTTCTCTCTCTYAGAGTATCAGACAAACCCCATTACCTTACCCCATTAAAACTTTAATTTTTGCATACACAGTCACAGATATCTATGGATTCCATATAAACTCACAACATAACTGTACTAATGGTAAAGGGCTAGCTGTGCTATGTGGGCTACTAATTGAAAAGCAAGTGTACATTTAGAGAGAGAGAGAGAGAGAGAAATAGAGCAGCTGTACCTGTATTGTTGCAGGCCTTGTTGCAGAGCCTTGGCAGAAGGTCTTTTAACTTTATCTTCTCACCCCAAATAATTCTTTCCCCGTACCGCTCTTTCTATCTCTCTTCTGTTATACATACAAACACTTAGCATTTATATATATATATATAGAAAAAATGCTCAGTCTCTCTCTCTCTCTCTCTCTCTCTCTCTGAGAGTGTGAATATGGCCACTGTGTAAAAGAGAGGACTCTGCGAGAACAGAGACGATGTGATTGAACAAGCCTGAACTGAGCTCTCTACAATCACATTTTTTCACAATCCTTAGTAATTATTCTCTCTCTCACCCCTTTTCTTTCTTGCTCTTTATCATCAATGTCGGTGAATCCAACACTGGGTTTAACGTATATCATACTACAACTGCTGCTGCAACTACGACACAGCTTCTACAACTACTGCTCTCTTCTCCTTTCGGCCTCAAGACTTTGACTTGATGTTGTAGGTTATTGTCGTTGAGACATTTGTGGGCTTCTTCGTAGTGGGATTATGGCATCTGAAGTTGGGCTTATTCGGAGGAGTTCTAATCGCCATTCTCTTGAACTATTTCTTCTCGTGGCCTTCCTTGTATGCTTGAGCTTCGATTCCGTGAATTCAGACGACGGTAAGCGTATGCCTAATGTGTGTTCAATTTCTTTATTTTATTGGGTTCGTCGGATTTTGCTGCGGCTGTTGTCGTTCTGTTTCATTGTTTATTTAATCAGGGAATAAATTTAACTAATATTTTAATCGGTTTTGTTAATAATAATAGTTTAAGGAAGTTTCACTTCCGTTATTTCCCTTTTTAACAACTCCTTTTGACCTATTATGGATTGGTTCTATCGTCATTGTCTTGTTTACTTCCTAGTTTCATTTCACATGTTTTTTCTTCCAGAATCCATCATATTAAAAATCTTTGGTATTTTTGTGCTAATATTTAAAAGGGGCTACTTTGCTGGAGATAAAGAAGTCATTTAGGGACGTGGATAATTTGTTGTATGACTGGACAGACTCACCATCCTCGGATTACTGTGTCTGGAGAGGTGTAACATGTGATAATGTCACATTTAATGTCATTGCACTGTGAGTTGCATTCTTATCTTTTTTGTCTTGTTTTGTATTTTTATCTCCTTTAGTAGGGTTTCCCATCAGCATAACCACCCTGTTTTGATAATAGGAACATATCGTTATAAGATGCCTATCTACGGTTAACTCTATCTTGGATTTGTTCAAGAATTTGGCTTTTCTCCTACTGATTTTTGTATGCTTTTCCAATTTTTGCTAGCAATTTCTCAGGATTGAATCTTGATGGCGAAATTTCACCGGCAATAGGACAACTCAAAAGTCTGGTTTCAATGTATAGTCTCTAAGCTTGTAATATATATATCTTTTGGGTGTAGACTTCATTTCTGTTGCAAAAGTGCAAGTAATTTTAGTGTACCATGGTGGAAGAATTGATTGGCTTCTGAATCATTTCAACAGTGATTTAAGGGGAAATCGCCTCTCGGGACAGATCCCAGATGAGATTGGTGACTGCTCTGCTTTGAAAAGTTTGTAAGTAGTCTTGATATTTGGGATTTAGGAATTATTTGACCTTAGGAAAGATGAAAACGGAGAAAATAGTGAGCCTTGCTGCTGCATTTTGAATTTTAGTAACAGTTGCTACGAGTAGCTTCAAAATCAATCTCTGGAGAAGAATTTGTCATTTGAGGACGTCTCACATCAATAATATTAAATGCACTTGATTTATGTGATGACTTGCTTGGTTAGTTTTGTGAATTCACATTTCATCATTGATCAGGGATTTTTCCTTCAATGAGTTGGATGGCGATATCCCCTTTTCTATTTCGAAGCTTAAACAACTGGAATTCCTGTAAGTTTGTACCAGTGAATTTGTGATTAGAAAGCTTTACTATTACGAATTTCCAAAGTTTGGTTTTAAACTCTCCTAAAAAGAAAAAATGAAAGAGAAGGAACCCCATTTTTTTGGCCTTTCATCTAGTAATCTATGATCTTTGTGGGTGAGCTACAGGGTTTTGAAAAATAATCAACTGATTGGCCCAATTCCCTCAACGCTCTCTCAGATTCCGAACTTGAAAGTCCTGTAAGTTCTTTTTCCTTTCTCATCTCTTTTCTGTAGCATAAATTCACAGATGAAGTCTGTAATTCTTAACTTTCTTTTGGAGGGTAAATGAATTAACATGCTTAATGTCCCCTKGCCAGCGACCTGGCTCAAAACAAGTTGAATGGGGAAATACCAAGGCTTATATATTGGAATGAAGTTCTRCAATATCTGTAAGTATATCATTTATTGTGTTGGAACATTAAGCAGTCTTGTCACTATGATCCGAAAACTTTTTAGGATGAGTGTAATCCTTAGTTCTAGTGATTTGATGCTACTGGATTGTAAGCTTAATTGTGCTACTCTTACCACCTTAGGGGTTTGCGCGGGAACAATTTAGTTGGTACTCTTTCACCAGATATTTGCCAGCTTACGGGCTTGTGGTACTTGTAAGTTGCTAATCACTTTACTCTAGTAACCCTAAACTCTTCTTATCAAACCCTGTACATTCTCAAGTGGTTATTTATAACATGGCCAGTGATGTTCGGAACAACAGTTTAAGTGGTTCTATTCCACTGAACATTGGTAACTGCACTGCCTTCCAGGTTCTGTATGTACCATGACTCAAAAAGTTCACATTAATCATAAACACATTTTGGAATGGTCAAATTGACACAGATTTTTTATATGCTAGGGATTTGTCATACAATGATCTGACTGGMGAGATCCCATTCAATATCGGGTTCTTGCAAGTAGCTACATTGTGAGTAGTTATTATCTTTCTTTCATTTGATTCTGTTGTGGCGTATTATGCTGGATTGAGTATTTATGCAGCTCTGATTTTTCTGCATATGCTAGATCTTTGCAAGGTAATAAGCTATCTGGATCTATCCCATCAGTTATTGGCTTGATGCAGGCGCTTGCAGTATTGTAAGGATCTTTTTGTTCCTGACTATCTTAATTCGAAGTTACCTAAAAATTGTTTCTACTTTTATCATTCAGATTTTGACAAGAGTAACTCATAATATCTCTTCTCTTTACAGGGATTTAAGTTGCAATAATTTGAGCGGACCAATACCTCCAATTCTGGGAAATTTAACTTACACTGAGAAATTGTAAGTATCAGAGTTTTCTTTCCTGCCAATTATTATACCTTTGAAACTGATATTCGTTTAGCACCTAATGAAGTTACTACGTGCTTCTTTTGATGTATTTGATTAGAGAACTCAATGATCAGTTTTAGTCCAAAGACACTTTCCTCTCAAGTAATAATATTCTCCAATTTATGGACTAATTTAGATCACAGATAATGCTAAATTGCATTTTTTTTGAACATTGACTTTTGSTGTTATTATCTCTTAAAGCCCAATGGAATTGAAAGAAAGCAAGCCAATTATTCAGTTATGTCTTGTTATGTAGGTACCTCCATGGCAACAAGCTTACTGGTTCCATCCCTCCAGAGCTCGGAAATATGACAAAACTTCACTATTTGTATGGAAATTATGCACTTCTCATGATTCCATTTCCAATTCATTTTTTTCTTTTACATCTAACTTGTGCTGGATGCACTATTTAAAAGGCTGGGGAGGACTTTAGATTATGAGATAATGCTGGCGTCATGATCAATTACTTATTGCATTTGAAAATGGTTTCTACCCATTTTTAGAAATCATTAATTGCCTTGGTCTTATCCGTTCTGCAGGGAATTGAATGATAATCAACTCAGTGGGCATATTCCATCAGAACTTGGGAAGCTGACAGACTTGTTTGACTTGTAGTTGTTTCGCTGTACTGTTATTTAACATTTATTGAATTGTTCTGAATTCAACAAAGAAATTTATATATGCTACATTCTTTGCAGAAATGTCGCTAACAATCAACTTGAAGGACCTATACCTGAAAACTTGAGCTCTTGTGTTAATCTCAATAGCCTGTAAGCTGATTTTATCATCTAAAGATTTGGATAGCAACTTCATACTCTCAAGTATAAGTAATGAACTTGTATTTGATGGAAGGAATGTGCATGGAAACAAATTGAATGGCAACATCCCTTCTGCATTTCAAGATTTGGAAAGCATGACATACCTGTAAGTTCTGAATATCATCTTCTTTTTAAATTTACTGAACTCGTCTCTTATATGAATGTGTTACTTTCCCATTATGCCGCAACGATAAATTAAATAGTGCAAATACGAACCTTCTCATTATCTAGACGGCAGCAGATCAAGCATTTCCTCCAAAAATGTGCATTCCTAATGTTTATTCTTGTGAATTGTTGTAACATTCCGCTATATGTGCAATTATCGTTTTTTGGTTATATTTGTGGCTGTTCAGTTGCATTACTAGAATCAGATTCTCTAGAAACCAATGATATTTCTTCTTCTTTCTGCAGTAACCTGTCTTCCAACTATATTAGAGGTCCTATTCCAATTGAGCTTTCTCGTATTGGTAATTTGGATACTCTGTAAGTGCTGAGCATGCCTTTTTTCCCTCATTTTTATTATGTTTTTTTTGGATAGAGCTTAAATTTGAAATTTTGAATTAATTTTTTAGGGATCTATCAAATAATCAAATCAGTGGTTCCATACCTGCCCCCCTTGGTGACCTCGAGCATCTTTTGAAGCTGTAAGAGAGTGTTCAGCAGCAGCCATCTTTTAAAGTTTTACTCAGCAATAATCTTACCCCATATCTTTTGGCTTTTATTTAAGGAATTTGAGCAACAATGCTTTAACTGGGACCATACCAACTGAATTTGGTAATCTTAGAAGCATTATGGAGATGTAAGGAATTCTTACTGTAGATGAGAAGCTACTTATATTTCTCTTGAATAATTTTTAACCCTGTGAATCTCGCCCTTACATTGCAGTGATCTTTCAAATAACCATCTCTCTGGTCCAATACCTCAAGAATTTGGTCAGCTTCAAAATATTTACTTGCTGTAAGTCATTTCCTCAAGAAGCCATTTGATGTCAGGGACCTCATCTCTTTTCAGTTTCTATGGCCGGATGATATATTCCAACCTTTTTAWTTAAGTGTAATTTATCTCTTCTGCAAAACTACTGCAGGAAAGTAGTAAACAATAATTTATCTGGAGACGTGATGTCGCTGGCTAATTGCCTAAGTCTAACAGTCCTGTAAGTTGATGCCTGAAGGCACTATTCTCATCTGCTTTCAACTCCCTATATTATACTAACTTGCTGGACTAATTTGTCTACATCCTGCAGCAATGTATCCTATAACAATCTAGATGGGAATATTCCCACAGGCAATAATTTCTCGAGATTTTCTCCTGATAGGTTAGTCAATAAGGAAACTTGTGGTTGCCTTCCTTTCTCCCTTTTTGTCCTTCACTTGATTCCTGTTTTGACTGGCTCTTCGCTTTAAAGTTTCATAGGAAATCCTAGTCTTTGTGGATATTGGCTGAGCTCTACTTGTCACACTTCTCATCAAACAGAGCGAGGTAAGAAATTCTTGATAATAACTTAATTGGTGTTTGTGAATTACTACATACAAATCAGATATGTCATCATAGGRTGATACTTTTGTTGATCCATGTTCCCATTGCAGTGCTGTTTTTTAGTAATCTTGGATGTGACAGGTATAGATTCGACCATAGGACTAATCTGTTTAATCATAGTGAATCTTTCCTTGTTTCGTTGTGGAATTAATCAAAAACTTTCTCTACTGAAAGTAATTTCTAGGACATTAAGTTGTATCATCTAGCTTACTAACAGTCTCTAGTGAAAAGTTAGCTAATGTCCCTTTCTGTTGTGTTCTCTGCAGTTGCGATTTCCAAAGCAGCCATACTAGGTATTGCCTTGGGTGCTTTGGTGATTCTTCTAATGATCTTATTTGCTGCTTGCCGCCCTCAGAATCAGATGTCCTTCTCAGATGGATCACTGGACAAGCCAGGTGCCTTCTTGAATCGCAACAATCTTTTTCATATAAAATTTTCTATCACTGCAAAATGCCGAGGGATAACAAATTTGTTTGAAGTACTAGAATATTTCACTGAACTTTATTCAAGCTGTTTCACTGGAGTTTCATTGCATGACAGTTCTCATGAGAGCTAATTGATTTGAACTTGTCATAATTCTCCCAACAAAATATTTTTTGCTATCTGATTTCATCGGATTTCTTCACGTTTTCCCTGGGCAGTACATTACTCTGCTCCGAAGCTTGTTATCCTTCACATGAACATGGCACTTCATGTGTATGAAGACATTATGAGGATGACTGAGAACTTAAGTGAGAAATACATAATTGGGTATGGAGCATCAAGTACAGTCTACAAATGTGTTCTTAAAAATTGCAAACCTGTGGCTATCAAGAAACTGTATTCTCATTATTCACAAAGCCTGAAGGAATTTGAGACGGAACTTGAGACAGTTGGTAGCATCAAGCATCGTAACCTTGTTAGTCTTCAAGGATATTCTCTTTCACCATCAGGCAACCTTCTATTCTATGACTACATGGAAAATGGAAGCCTTTGGGATCTACTTCATGGTAAGTACTGCTAAATTTAAGTCTGTATGTATATCTCTGTTCTAAATCTTTCACCGTAGGAGCTACTTTGTGGTTTGAATCTAATGAAGGATGCGTTCTTGTCAAGGTGGTAGTGTTTCTAGTTTTTCAATTGTTTCTTAGACATCTAAATGTTGATTTGTGCTTTCCAGGGCCTAATAAGAAGAAAAAGTTGGATTGGGRTACTCGCCTTCGTATTGCATTAGGAGCAGCTGAAGGGCTTGCTTATCTTCACCATGATTGTAGTCCACGCATAATCCACCGGGATGTGAAATCCTCAAACATTTTACTCGACAAGGAATTTGAGGCCCATCTCACTGATTTTGGGATAGCGAAGTCTCTGTGTCCCTCGAAGTCCCATACCTCTACCTACATCATGGGGACCATTGGTTATATTGATCCGGAGTATGCCCGTACTTCCCGGCTTACCGAGAAGTCTGATGTGTATAGCTATGGAATTGTTTTGTTGGAGTTGCTTACTGGAAGGAAAGCAGTTGATAATGAATCCAATCTCCACTATCTGGTCAGTTCGAAATTTCTTCGACTCTTTTGTATTTTCCTTCTTTCAGAGAATAATGTACTAGAACTTACTATGGCACTGAGCACAATAGCAGTGGTATGAGTTGCTGATCATCTCATTCTTCCAACCTCAATGCTTATTAGTGTSTGTCATGTTGCTGTATAGCGTTAATATTTTCATTTGTGGCAGATCATGACCAAGGCAGCAAACAACGCTGTAATGGAAACTGTTGATCCGGAAATTACAGCAACATGTAAGGATCTTGGAGAAGTGAAGAAAGTTTTTCAGCTTGCTCTTCTGTGCACCAAGAGACAACCGTCAGAACGCCCCACCATGCACGAAGTTGCTAGAGTTCTTGAAAGCCTAATCCCATCATCGACGCAAAAACTGACAATACCAACCCAACCTACACTGCTCCCATCCGCGAAAGCACCCTGCTATATGGATGAATATGCAAAAATCAAGACACCCCACTTGGTAAACTATCCATCCATGAGCACCTCTGATGCTCAATTCTTCCTCAAATTTGGAGAGGCAATATCCCAGAATAGCGCCGCAAGTTAGTTGGATTCAAGCAAAGCTAAGAAGAAGATACTAAAAATTTTGTAAAAAAACATGGCATCTATCACCGATCCAATTATTGTACTTGATAGAAGCAAATGTAGTTATGTAGRCCGGCCTTCTCCCAACAGCTAAAAAGTATGTATTAACCCAAGTCTCTGTATAGTATTGTATAAATTATGAATAGTAGATTCAGTATGCTTTTGGAACCATTGGCTCAGAGGATCTTTGGCGCAAGGTTCATTTGAGTASTGCTTTTTTGTCTGCACTGATAATTCATTGTGGACCAAACTTTAAGAGAACTCATTGCTTCTTCATCTGCAAACTTCTGAATTTTGGAAGTACTACCAGTACTGTACTTTTGATGATAAAACAATGCCACGCAAATCTTCAAATCTTCTCCGGACCACTCGACACATCCTCWCAAGATTTTAACTTTGAATCTGGAACAAGGACCGATATAATTTCAAAGAAGGCCGATTAAATGATGAACGTATCAAACCCGAAACCTCTCCGTTAGACAACAAAAATTTAACCAATTGAATTACCATCACGTGCATTTTATGCTGTCGGGTGTTCAAAGAAGGAAAAAGGGACATACRCAGCTCAAAAATCGATAAATTTATAGGAGAGGAATCGAAAAATAGAACCCTTGAAATTTCTTAATGACGAAGTAAGTATTCAATCGAGAAGGATCCGATTTAACCGTACTAGGAATTTCTCAAAGAAATGAAGTTGGAGTGGGTTTCGTTGGGATGCCAGAGACCGATGATTTAAGAACTTTTAGCAATCTTCCATGCGGCCAAGAAGGGCGCTCTCGTCATGGATCCCAGCTGGCTCTCAGCCATATAAAGGCCCAAACCACATGGCAGTCTTTTAAGAAACCTTTTTGAGGCTAACGACACGCCTTCTATCTCGGCCCGATCGATGGCAAAGCCCCGTAATTCCTCCCAAACCAATGCTTTATTATTATCTCATTTTTTTTTCACTTGATGTCCCCACATTTTCCGACTTTCCGAACACCCTCAGCCCTCCCTTTGATTCCACCCATAATTACCTACTCATTAGTCGGCCCCAAAACCGACTAATTGGAACATTTTTCACTCACACATATGTCTAGGAAAATGATATATTAAGGAAATAATTTTATTATGGTATTTATATCTTATAAAGAAAGTTTACAGTGTAAATGAAAGAGTAATGGATGATTTAAAATGATTTAAGCATCAAATAGCGCTTTGGTGTTTATATTTCTATCTATCTAAGACATGTTTTTCTAAGCTCATGCTTTTTTTAGTTATAAAAAAATTGTTTTTGTAAAAAGTAATTTGAAAAATAAATAACTTATTTTTATTTTTTTAATATCATCGATAAATTTAAACTATTTTAAAAAAGTACTTTCTTTCAGCTTTTGAAAGTTATAAATCATTTTAAAAAGTATGAATAACTCAAAATAATTTTTAATTTTTCTTAAAAAATAATATACGCATTTATTCGAATGACAATTATAATTTCATTATATTAGTATGTAATTTTTATTTAATTATGACAATTATCAAAATAAATTGAATATCATGCACATACATCTCTTACCAAATATAAAGGTAGTCATTAAATATTTTCAAAAAGCAATCAAAAGATTTTTGCAAAAGCAAAGAGATTATAATTTTAAAATAATACTTCATTTATCATTAACTTTATTGTTTCTTGAATGCGTATATTTTATTTTATTGTTATATTAATACATACACATACTGCATAATTAATAGTGAATTATAATAATATAAAATTAAAATAATTACTCATTCTTGTTTTGAAATATTAGTCATTTTAGACTTATATATAATTTAATATTTTCTATTCCATTTCAAATTCGTTAATTTTTAAAAGTAAGATCTATATATCTTGTCTCTTTATTTGTAATATATACACGTACTAAGTAATTAATGATAAATTATAATAATGGATAACTAAAATAATTAATACTATGTTAATTTGCACTGAGTCCCTCGATTTCCAGCGCTAATAATTAGCGAGTGATTAGAAAGAAAAAAGGAAGCTAATAAACCATCCTAAATCTTACTTTACGTATTAAATACCGATGACGTGTCACATACGTGAAAATGCCCTGAAAAACTATTGTCATTTTATTTTTTGGACCATCAAGAATAGAGTCCAATTATACTTTGCTCTGGTTAGGGCGGGAAGTTGAAAACCTCATCCTTGTTGTCCTCTTTGTATATTTTCTCTCTCTCTCTAGGGTTGGTTTATTCAAATTTCAAACAATTTCACCGTATAGTTTTGAATTTGCGCTCTACTTTTTAGAAGATATATTTTGATCATTTAGCAAGACTGCAAGAGGAGAAGAAATTGAAGATGACTCTACGGAAAGGTTCTAAGGTCTGGGTGGAAGATGGGGACCGTGCTTGGGTAGCAGCTGAAGTGAGCGATTTTATCGGTAAACAGGTTCAAGTCCTCACTCAGTACGGTAAAAAGGTAAAATGTTATATAAGTTCTCGTTTTTCAAATTTTATTTGTTTTAATACGTTATTCATTTCAGATTCTGGGTGTATTTTATGGTGGCACTTTCAATTTATGTAGGTATTGGTGTTGCCGGAGAAACTGTATTCGAGGGATGAAGAAGCGGACTATGGAGGAGTTGATGATATGACCAAATTGACGTATTTGAATGAGCCTGGAGTGCTCGATAATCTGCAGAGGAGATATGCACTCAATGAGATTTATGTGAGTTAAGTCGGGCTCATTCTGTATTATGGAGATTTGTGATGTTTACGCCAATATGTTGCACTTAATGATGATTACGCCAGTAACTTGGGATTGAAGATAGTGAGAAGTTTCAAACTTGGTTTAACAGAAATGTAAAATGACAGTTGTATGCTGAGATAATAATTATGCTGCCTAAATTATGTATGAGAAGGGACCAGCTCAGGTTAACTGAAATTAACTGTATGTGATGATACCTTTTCTCATCTCCAATGAAATTAAAATGTAAATGAAAGTAGAAATGATTGAATTTATGAGAATAAGAACAGGGTGAGGCAAGGTTAACACGTTGTGGGTTGGTGTAGGATGCTAAATATGGATTCCTTCTTCAGTTCTTTTTTGGTCTGGTCAGTTTTATACAGTAGCTTTTAAAGGCTTAGAGTTTCAGTCGGATGGCTTTATGAACAGCGGTTTAAGAGACAGCCAAATCAATTTAATAGCACTTACGAGGGTTAATATGTCAAATCTTGAAGATGAAGAAACAAAACTAGATAAACTGTATATAAAGCATCTTAATTTAGACTTTGAATTAAAGAATAGTGGTTCTCTTGAATAAAGAAGATGAAGRAAGTAGTATGGTAGTAAATGTTGAGTTGAACATAAAAGTAACAAATTTGGGCTGTTCTCATTTGCCTCTAAAGTTTATTGGAGATGGACTCTTTGTGGCCATGTCCAAATAGAATCTCTTTAAAGACAAGGAAATAAATCATATGATGGTGGATGACAAAACTATAGAAGCAAAGTTTAAAGTYGCCTCAATTTGTTGCTTATCCTTATATTATGATGACTTTTATTACCATGGACGAGGAATCATTCTGAACTCATTTAGATACTAGGATGAGTCTAAACAAGCTCTTTGATTTGTTTTAGCTTTAGATAAAGCATGTAGGCATCCATTACTTCATAATGTCGTGGCCAGATAAAGCTTTGAGTGTCTTATTTAGCCTTTTTAATTTGATATGGTCATGGTTGGGCAGTGGAAGAATTATTGAGGAGTAGTGGGTGCACAACTGGTGTTCCTAAAAGTCTCTGTTACATAATTTAGGCTCTCTTGAATGAGCATCTAATGGAATAAAGCAATTCTCAAGGTGAAAAATATTGTTCTTGTTGTCAGTTGAAAGGATTGTAAAGTGTCGCTTGATAAGGGAAATAACAGTGAAGGTGCAGAAAGATAATTCCATAGTATAGGAACCTTGAGATCAGGGCAGTGGCGTATGTAAAGAATTGAACCAATGTGAATGCTGTGGCTGTCAAGAGGAGAAATGGATGAAATAAACGTCTGATATACAGAAAAACATTAAGTTTCTGAGTTTGAAAGGTGATCCTGTGTTGTTATATATTTGCTTCATCAAAAGGTAGGGAAAATACTAATACTGTTCTGTAAAATGAGCTCCATGCCAATGATCATGCAACCAAGCCTTAGAACTTCAAAGGCAATTGAGTTCCTCCTTGGTTTGCTTATATTGACCTTGGAATACGCTGGGTAATTGGGGGGAGTGGTCCTCTAGTTGTGGTGTTCAGAACTAGAAACCAGTGACTTATGCACTCTCAGTTATAAGGGCCAGTGCCTTGACTGGTTAGGGAAGTCCTGGGATTTTCTTTGGTGAGGCTGTCATTTGAAGAGTTAATGGATTGTCTGTAGAGTTAGCATGAATAGCAATTTGCCCTAAGTTATAAAGATTAATACATGGTTCCAGTGATTAATGTCGAGTTTATAGTGGTTATAATTCTAATTGTTAAAAGCTTCATTCTTGATATGGTGGGTCTAATTACCATCTAATATATTTCCAAATAAATGGGCGCTCAATATGTGCTTTCTTATACTTAGGGGGATGTCGGATAAGAGGGATATGTGAATGATTGCCTAGTTTGGTTCTGAGGCGTAAATCTGATCTGTAAGTACTCCTGCAAGGGATATCCCAAGACATCTTCATCCACTCCTTAATGGATTATTATCTMATAAAGCTTCTTTTCTCAACTAATGGAGTATCATGAACTTGTCAAAAGACAGATAATAGTGTCTCACTCTGACTCTGTATCTATAATACATACATGGGGATTGTTGAATTTTAGATACAGAATACTGTTATGTTTGGTCTGTTTTGCCCTTGAAAATATTGTTCTCTCGTCTTTGATTAATTTCCATCTGTTGACATAGAATTTGCTCATCCTAGATCCCGATCACTGCTTTTTAAACTTCTTTTCTGGTATTTTTTTCTTTGGCTTTTAATTAGAAGTAACACTTTTGGGARAATTTTGTAACTGTTGATTTTCTTTTTTGAAATGCTTCACCCAATTAATACATGTTTCCTTCCCTAAATAGACATACACAGGAAGCATCCTCATAGCAGTCAATCCGTTTACAAAGCTCCCTCATTTATATAATCTGCACATGATGGATATGTATAAAGGGGTTCCATTTGGTGAACTGAGTCCTCATGTTTTTGCAGTGGCAGATGCGTCTTACAGGTTATTCAAGTTTGATTTTATAAGTTAGGATTAGGCTGCATTAAATATTTTCTGCTGAATTGTTAGTTCTCAATTTCACAAACTCTTTCTGATCAGAGCAATGATAACTGAKGGTCGAAGCCAGTCTATTTTAGTTAGTGGCGAAAGCGGTGCTGGGAAGACTGAGACAACAAAACTTATTATGCAGTATCTTACCCATGTTGGTGGTCGCGCTGCTGGTGATGACAGAACRGTTGAGCAACAAGTTCTTGAGGTAAGTGTGTGTCTTACTGTGGTGCCACAAATGACAGATCTGAGTTGATAGGAGATTCTCTGTAGGCCACTCAAATACAAGTTACTAATCATTTGATAAAGGTCCCATTGCTGCTACCTCCCTAAAATTGAAAGAATGATAATATAAAAAGAGGATTCCTTCCATTTTGACCAGAATCTTATTAATATTATTTTTTTCTATGCTTTTGTTTGAGCTATACTCCTCGGACCTTAACTTTTGATGTGATGTTTGTGCTTTTAACTTCCATTCAGTCAAACCCWTTGCTGGAGGCATTTGGAAATGCACGAACTGTTAGAAATGATAATTCGAGGTTTGTCAAGTTCCTTACTTGCAGATGTTTATCAATGCTGCCTAGTGGATGTTCTTCTCTTGCATCACTGGAATTCAGAATCATGAACTTAGATTATAACTTGTTTTTTGTCTTTCTCTAGATCATCAATCTATCCTTTTTTCCTTGTCAAAACAAAATTTTCTTCTTCCTTTTTGACAGTTAAGATTATGAGGCTTTAATTTGGGCTTCTGAAAGTTTACTTTTGTGTATCCAGCTGTAAGCGACATATTTATTTACTTTCTCCTTTTTGTTATTTACATATATGGAAGTTTTTATTGGATATATCATTTTATTATTATTTAAAAGAAAAATTGAAAGCCCCAAATTAAACTGGGAAGATCTATCACATTCGTTCGTGTTTTGGTCATTGGATGTATTTATCATTCCTCATGAGCAGGGGTTTTCCCTTTGAATTCAGTTTGTCGTATTGAAGTAGAAAGAACTCGGCATTTCAACTTGAGTTCGATTGTGTGTCCAACCCCCTTGCTCTTTCCCTTCAAGTGTTCATTTCAGGGCAATAATGCTGAGCGTTCCTTGTGCTCATTCACTGCAGTCGCTTTGGGAAGTTTGTTGAAATCCAGTTTGATGCCAGTGGTAGAATTTCGGGAGCTGCAATTAGAACTTACCTTCTTGAGCGGTCGCGTGTTGTCCAAATAACAGATCCTGAAAGGAACTATCACTGCTTCTATCAGTTGTGTGCCTCTGGATTGGTATACCTTTTTCCTAATATTAGACATGCATATCACTTAGTTATGCAGTGAATAGTTTGCATTTAAGCTACTTATTTAGTTCTTTTCTTGGGGGTAATTATCATTCTTGTGTTACTAAAGCTTTAACACTGCGAAATGTTTCTATGGTTATTGAACTATCTAAACATGAAATTTGATGTTTGTAACCTGGTGTTGGAATTCCAAGCAATACCTCTCTCTCAGCAGCATGTTTATGTTCTTGTTTTCTCCACAGATTTCTTTGACTGGTGGGATACATGTTTAGCCAGAAATATATTCCAGTAAATATGAGGAATACTAAAAAATCATTGTAGTATCCTAGGATTCTTTGGATTGTGCAGTTGGGCGGAAAGGATTTTGATCCACAGCATCGAATTCTTCACAAACTGTTCTTGGATCTTGGATTTAAACATAATGAATATTCAATTCCATCATAAATCAACAGTACTTGGGATTCATTTTATTCTTTGATTATTTCAAAATTATTACTTAAAATCTTCAAAACTTGATGTCATTTTTTCAAATTTTAAAATGCTTCCCCAGCCTCAAGTCCTTCATTTCACCTGTATCCTTTGGAACACTTATGGGAATTACATGGAATGGTTTTCCATGCTGTTCTTGTTTCCTTTCGTCCGAAACTTCTCTTTTTCTTTCTTTTTGAGGAAAATTTCAGGCGTTTATTATCTTCCATCTAATTATGTAATGTATCTAAGCATGGACTTTTATAGAGAATGAGATATGGAGGAAATTCTGAACCAAGATACTAATAGTTATTCATCTCTCCTATTTTGATCATTTTATTATGTTTTCTAGGCCATTTGAGCTTTGAAGCAAACTTTTAAATCTTCTCTCTTTTCTGTTGATTATGTTTCCTGTAAACTTTTCTTACAGGATGCAGAGAAATATAAATTAGGCCATCCAAGAAACTTTCACTATCTGAATCAAAGCAAAGTTTATGAATTAGATGGGGTGAGCAACGCAGAGGAATACATGAAAACAAGAAAGGCAATGGATATCGTTGGCATTAGTTCTGAGGAACAGGTTCTCAAAACCACGTTGCAGTTGAAAAACTTACTGCATGTATGTTATGCTAGCATATCTTTGAGCTGTCTTTCACTAGTTCATTTTTTTCATCAGGAAGCACTATTTCGGACATTGGCTGCAATATTACATTTGGGAAACATAGAATTTTCACCTGGAAAAGAGCATGACTCATCAGTTATAAAGGATCAGAAATCCAATTTCCATCTGCAGATGGCTGCAAAACTCTTTATGTATGTTTTTTAAAATGAACGCTTTGTGTATGTACTTTATCTGAATTATATAATATAAGCTTCCTGTAAACATTATCTGCTTCTTTCTTATTTTCTCCATTTCAGCTTTTGAAATGCTTTCCTGAATTCTTTTCCACTTATAGATTTTTTTTCCCTTAGTGCCAAAGTGATCCTTCTGCATTCGATGAACTGAATGCTATTTGCTGAAGCATTTCGGAATAATAAATTGTGATCAGACTGGGTGTATTTCTTGTTACTTCTTTTTTTTTTTTTTTGGCGTTATAAATATTTTTCTTTTACCATATTGAATTATAGTGATTATGTTGTCTCTTCACCAATTAAAATGTTCGGGGCTTCTAATAGCCGTTGATGACTGTTTAAGTGGTTCTGTTTGTTATTGGATATATATATATATACACACACGTGTGTGTGTGTTAATTTTGGTTGTAAGTGATTGCTATTGATGCTTACATTGTTCCAACACAACATTTGGGGTCTGCTGATCTGTTTGACTGGATTTTCTATTCTATAGGTGTGATATAGATATTTTGTTGGCAACTCTCTGCACACGTTCAATCCAAACTCGTGAAGGAATCATTGTTAAATATCTTGACTGTAATGCTGCTGTAGCTGGTCGGGATGCTTTGGCGAAGACTATTTATGCTCGGTTATTTGATTGGTTAGATCAGATGATGGCCCTACATTATTTGGAAACTGTATTTCTGTCCGTTTAAGCTACATTCTTTGACGTTTAACTCAGCCTCTATTATCTTTTTCAGGCTTGTTGAAAAGATTAATAGATCTGTTGGACAAGATCATGATTCCAAGATAAAAATTGGAGTTTTGGACATATATGGATTTGAATGCTTTAAGCAGAATAGGTAAGCTGTCAATGGATCTAATTAGTATTTCTATTTTGCTATTTAAAGGATAAAGATGGGAATCATTTTAATGCAAAACAATCATTACTAGTTAATTGTTTATAGCAAAGAAGGCCATCTGTATGTATCTCAAGAAAGAGCTGAAATAGGTTCACATCTTCACATTTTTGCTTTATTTTCAGTGTATGCCTGTGAAAGTTGTTGTGAGCCTGAAGTGGATGGTCAATTAGTGTATGCACATGGAATTCTTAATAAGTACTGCRAAATCTGATATTCATTGGTATGTCTAATAGGCTTAGCATCAATAAGTTGTCCTTCTACATGGTCATGTGTAAATATAGTATAATTTTGCCCTGCTTGTTTACTGATATGGAACTCTTTTGCAGACACATGGTAGTTTTTGAGCTCTATAATAGATTACTATCTTGTATTGTTTCCAATGAGCAGGTTTCAAGTATGCTAGTGCGATACTTTTTGGGCTTTTCCTCTGATTTATTGAGTCTTATTTCTGTTTTACAGTTTCGAGCAATTCTGCATTAATTTTGCAAATGAAAAGCTCCAACAACATTTTAATGAGGTGTGAAATGAGTCTTTATGGTAATTTATTTTCCAGTTACTTAACTATGGTATGCTATATTTTCTTGTGCTACTTTTTTCTCCTTACCTTTTTTGGAGTTTTCCAGCATGTATTCAAGATGGAGCAGGAGGAATATCACAAAGAAGAAATAAATTGGAGTTACATAGAATTTATTGACAACCAAGATGTGTTGGATCTGATTGAGAAGGTAACCTATGATGGATTATTTACTGAATAGCATGTGGTAGGCTAATTACCAGATATACGTTGTGTGTGTGTGTGTATTTATATAATGTATGTTGGCAATCTTTAGCTGTTCTTATGCTGCTTATACCTGTTCTTGCAGAAGCCAATTGGGATAATTGCCCTTCTTGATGAAGCTTGGTACAATATCAGCTCTCCACTGTAAATTGGTGCACATTACTCTCTGGGAAAGCTTTTTTTGCGAGTTATTCTAATATTGATTTCTGATCCCTGCAGCATGTTTCCAAAATCAACACATGAAACGTTTTCCAACAAATTATTCCAGAATTTCCGGGCCCACCAACGATTGGAAAAAGCTAAATTTTCTGAAACAGATTTTACCATGTCACACTACGCTGGCAAGGCATGTTATTATAGAAGCTACTTTAAAGTGGATTATTTGATTTACATGATTTTTCATTTACTTGTAATCTTATACTCTGTGTGTGCATCTTCGTGCTTATTCGATAGGTCACATACCAGACAGAATCATTCCTAGACAAAAACCGTGATTATGTTGTTGTTGAACATTGCAATCTTTTATCTTCTTCAAGATGCTCCTTTGTTGCTGGTCTCTTTCCTTCCCTTCCAGAAGAGTCATCGAGATCATCATACAAGTTTTCTTCTGTGGCTTCTCGATTTAAGGTATGATGCTTATACTGTTCTAAAGGTGTAATTGTGTGTTCTGTGAAGAAATTATGGCAAAGGTTGTTGGAAAATCATAATAGACTATATGAAAATACTGTGACTTGATGGTTGAGTTGAAAACTTCTTGTAAATGATGGTTCTATAATCATCAGATTTACTACTTTCATAGGGATGATATCTTTCAACTATTTTTACGGCCTTTAGAAGACTGTCTCATTAGTGATACTGGTGAGAATCATTTTCTTGACTCCATATYATACTGGACCTATGAATCATATTTGTTTGAGAGGAAAGACCCCTTTTCTACACCATTAATGAGCTWTATCAAAGCAAATCTAGGATATCCAAGTGTGCTTATCAAAAAGAGTAGCGTTAGACCTTGCTGAATGTAGTAGGATCTTCTTTTGAGCAAATGCTACCAGTAGTTGGCGACTGTCTGTTCAGTTACTATTCCCAATTGGTTGATCTGAATTTTTCCTTTTTCTTTTGGGTGGCAATTTGATTTCGCTAAGCACTAAATCTTGACTAGAGAAAAATATTTTGTATTGCTCCGGCTTATCTTTCTGTTTTGTTTGTAGCTACAACTTCAAGCACTTATGGAAACTCTTAGCTCAACAGAACCTCATTATATCCGCTGTGTGAAGCCAAACTCTTCAAATCGGCCGCAGATGTTTGAGACTCAGAGCATCTTACACCAGTTACGCTGTGGGGTCAGTATGTAATTGAATCTGAACTGCTTAATTACTACCTTGACTTCGCTTAAGTTCTATTTTATAAGCAGCATTTGAACTTCTCAATTCTTACTTGTCTGCTGTTTGGTTTATGTTTTTATCTTCTTTCTCTTTCCTGTTTTCCCCAATTCTTTGTTCACTTTTGCGGATGTTTCAACATTGAACTTGCTTGAATTTAATATGTAGAGATATACAATTGTCGGATGTCAATCATGTAGTATATTTATCAATATTCACAATTGTTTGTTTATGAACTATCAAACCTTCTACTGTTATTTGAAACAGTTCTGTTGCTTCTAGAAGAGGATGATTTGTCCCAATAGTTTCAGTTGAAGCTCATGTACATATAACTTTCTCTAAAGGAAACTCTTAAAGATATGCAATTTCTGTTTCTTAGTGACAAAGAGCATAAAATCTATGACCAAATCATCTAGATGTCAATTGACTTGGTCTTGGCATTATCAGCCACATACTCTTGGAAAGTTAGGAAACTAGTTGCTCTTTCAATATTTATTTCTTTAACTGCCAAACTTGGTAAAACTCATTATGCGGTACCCCAGAACATGGCAGAAGAAAGAAAGAATATAGTGATTAGTCACTCGTGCTGTTGGGAGAATTTTTATCTACAAAGTTATATGCTCTCATGTTGGTGGATTGTGATATTTTGCAGGGTGTTTTAGAAGCTGTCCGGATAAGTTTGGCTGGTTATCCCACTCGCAAGACCTATAATGAGTTTTTAGATCGATTTGGGATTATCRCCTTAGATATTATGGATGGAAGGTGAGTTTTAACTGTTGTCTTTTCTAATATAGGCCAAAGTTGAAGTTTCTTTTTTTTATTTTTAATTTTATTTTTTTCTTAGACATAATCTTTTGAATGATTATACCTTTACGTATTTTATCTGTGATGTTTCATTCTTGGTCTTTATGAAAATTTACGGTCAGTTTTGTGAAACTTATTGTAATTCTCCTGAATAACTATACTGTTCAACTGTATTGATCGCCGAAAAACCTTGGCCTAGTAATTCTAGTACGAATTATATTCAATTAGAGGCATTCGTCGATATTTAGACAACATCTGTTTTGGTGCTCATGTGCCAGAAGACATGGCTTAGTGGTTCAGTGACTGTTATGTATATGAAGCATGTGCTGGATCTAGTTTACCACTCCCTTGATTCTGTCATCTGTAGCATCCGATACTCTTGATGAGAATATTCATTCTCAGATGAAAGAGGTGCTTTAAATGGCACAGGTACCATTAGTCAATAAGGGCTTACCCACGAGTATTAAAACCTTCACTTGCAATCATCTGCTTCATTCAGCTGGTTGCTGCATGACYTACGTTATTCTGATGCTTGTCACATGGCAGACTTCCTATGTCCCTAACCCTATGGCCAGAGAAATGATTGTTTATTCTGAATGATTGCTTTAACACAAAGCTAGTGGATATATTATTTATCCTAATAAAAACCAAGAATAATATAATCTTCATTGTTATTCAACTCCAGACAATTCATCAACTTCTTCAAGTGGTTTCTTTGCCATTGGGAACCTGGTACTAGGACAGGAGAAGTCTCAATCATGAATCTGATGCTACAAGACAATAAATAAATAAGTACATTGTGCTTACATATGGAACACTTTTGATGAGCCCTTTTCTTCCTGTAAGCTTGCAGTTGACCGTAAAGAAAAGATTATGAATCGTTTCAAGTGATTGATGACTTACTATTTGATAGATACATTCTGATTTTGCAGCAAAAGACTTGAGCACCTTGTATCCGATAAATTTTGGAAGTCGGTGGAAAAATAATCTAATCTTGTCTCCTCGATTGAGGCTTATAATAGAAAGTTAGATCCAATCTGACTTGAAATACTGTTCTTTTGGTGGTAATAAATATAGAAGAGTGTACCCAACAATTATGAAAGGTGACTAGGTTATATGTACTTAAGCATCATGGCTTTTATATAAGTCTCCCCAAAAGATGGTGCATGAGTAAGTTTGTTTCTGTTTCCTCCCACTGCTTCACAGACTTGTAAATTCTAGACCTCAAATTCTTAGTCCTCGACACTAGTTACTGAGAGTTTTCATTTTTTCTGGTCCCTCGGTTTTTCTTTTCATATTTGTTTTCTAGTTGGATGTATGATAATAAATGGTATTACTTCTTCTTTTTTCGACAATCATTTCTTGGCCTTCTGTATGGTTCTGTCGGATTTGACGTGTCACATACTAAAGCTATGATCACTTCGTGTCCTTTTGCTTCTTATTGGATTTCATGCATACGCTCTTTTGTCTGCTTACAGTTACGATGAGAAAACTATGACTGAGAAAATACTACAGAGATTGAATCTTGGAAACTTTCAGGTTTGCTTTCAGAGGCCGTTTCCTTGTATCTCTTCTTTTCGTTAATAAAATTTCTTTCTCCATGTAAAAAAGGTTATTTTTCGTTGTTTACTGGTTGAATGATATTTTGATTCTATGCTTTGAAGTGACATCTTGGTTCCAATATGTTGTTACACTTGATACATGTTCTTGACCTTTTTGTGCTATTCAGTTAGGAAAGACCAAAGTTTTCCTCCGGGCTGGTCAGATTGGTGTTTTAGACTCACGTCGTGCGGAGGTTTTGGATTCTGCTGCAAAGCGTATTCAGGGTCGGCTGCAGACCTTTCTTGCTCGCAGGGTCTTTCGCAAATACCAGGCTGCTGCAATTTCTTTACAAGCCTGCGGCAGAGGTCACTTCTCTTTATTTCGCTAAAGTGAAAAAGCTGCCGATACTCATTTGCTGCTGCTATTATCTTGCATGATTATGCCATCAAATGCTGAAATGATCTATCTTTCCATCTATAATGTGTTCTCTATATGTCGGAGTGATGTTTGGTCAAGATTAATACCAAATTATGGGCCAAGAAGGGGTTCTGAGTAGTTTGTTGGGTTGACAATGATAATAGTGCTTGAAAGTCAATCACCTTTAGCGACTTGGTTTCTCTTCTACATTTACATTTTGGAGTTTTATGACTTACTTTYKTTAAGTCTTATATAGAATTGGTTTAATCTAGAAGTAGAAGTTGTCTGGAGCAGCATCTATTATGGTGTCTAATTTCACAGCAATCTGGTTTATGTACAGTAGTTCTTATTTAATGTTTTATTACTGTGCTTGTTGAGGCATTCTGTCAGGAGTGCTGTCTGTGATGTCACATGTTACATTATCTGTATATAGCAAGTAGAACCTTAGGCTCCAAAACCACAGAAGGAGAATGATGACCTAACTACAAAAAGAGAATAACGACCTAATTACCCATGTGCAATATTACATAATATCTAACCCTTGCTGGAACATATAAGTCATAAGCTTCATGCTTGTCACTTTTACTAAGCAGCAGTTGATAATGAATTTTAATTTTGCAGGTTATCTTGCTCGAAATTTGTATAAGTCAATGAGAGAGGACAAAGCTGCCATTGTAATACAGAAATATGTCCGCCGATGGATGCAAAGGCATGGCTATGTGGAAGTTTATGGGTCAATTTTAGTTCTTCAATCAAGCATCCGTGGTTTCTCTGCTCGACGGAAGTTCCTATACAGGAAGGAATATAGAGCTGCCACACTGATTCAGGTTAAGTTTACTGCTTCATATATGCTACTTTTTCCTACGTAGGAAAGTTTGGATAGGAGTCTTGCTTGTAATCACGTAAATTGTGCTTGTGTATTGATTGGTACATCCCACTGCCGTGTTGTTTGCATTTATGAAGCACTTATAGAACTGGTAATTGAAAAAAAAAAAAAAAAGAAAAAGAGAAAAGAAAAGAAAGAAAGGATATTAATGTGTAATACCATCTTGTCTTGTTGGCTCCTCTCTTGTACCTGTTTTTTATTTCGGGTCCCAGACCTGCACAAGTAGCTTTTTCCATTTGGAAGTGAGATGAACCCAGAACTTTYAGCTTGTCTCTGATGGTGATCGAAACAGGATKAGAATTTGTGCATGTTATTTTTTAATTTAGGATGAAGCAACAATGACTATACTATGTTTCAAGCCTATTCCTGAAGTGAGTATATTAAAATTTTTAATGCTGGTGTATGATGCTATATGATGCTAAAGAATTGTTAAGAGGTAGTTGAAACCATTAAACTAATTGTTTAGTGTTAAGATTAGGAAACTATAAATATTACAAATCTGATAATAATGATTGAGTAGGACTTGATTGGGTACTTTCCTATTATGATTTAGTTTCATTAGGATTCAATATTGGCAGTTATGGTATTTGATCAGGATTTGGTTCGATAGTTTTGGTAGCCTATAAATAAACACTTTGTTTAGCTACTTTGGAATACATCACGTTATCATATTATGTTCTTTCCACATACCTTTAGTCTTCCTTCTCTCTATTGTCTTCTCTATTATCTCTTTAGATTATTACTTTAACATGATATTAGAGCCAAAGCCAATTTCATGATGTTGAAACTTTGGTGTTGGTTATTCAAATTTCAAAATCAATTGTTTGGATGGGACTCCTCACGACTCCGATGAAGATTGTTTAGGATTTATAGATTTCTTCTTGTTCCTTCTTTTCCTCCTGTTAGATTGCATGTTTCTTTTCAGATTGTTGTTTTCTTTGTTTTTCTACCCCAATCAGATTGATTTCTTCTTTTCTTTGCCTTGCATGCCTTTTCTTTTTGAGGTGACAAGAGTAGGTTTAGAGTAAATATTTTAGGTCACACTTTCAGTGGCTTTTTGATCTCACACCAGCCTAGGAGGACATGCCGCCTGCCGACCTATGAAGCCCAGAAGTCCGATTACCAGAAGGCCTGCACGTGCGCGACATGTGCCACCGCTGATTCACACGTCAGTGTGTGAGAGTGCATCTGTTGCCTGAATTTGGTCCGGTTGCCATTTTCTGGATCGCCTGGTTTCGTATAGCATGGATTTGTGCTTTTTTTGAGTGAAAACCTGTTCGGGTGTTTACGTCTTTTGTTGGGTACCATTTGGATATAACCACCAGCACATATTTGTGCTTTGTTGGGTGGATTTCCGTTTGGCTGCATAACATCCTTTGTCGGGTACCATTTGGATCTCACTGCCAACACGTATTCGTGTTTTGTTGGATGGATTTCTGTTCAGGTGTAGAACATCCTTTGGAAGGTTCTAGATGATATTCAGTCCCTGGACTTGAGAATTGGAAGGCTCTAGACGATATTTTCACTAATGCTCTATATGGGACTTCGGTTTATTGTCTTTATCCTTGTAACAAGTTGGGCATAATTAACATTATGCTCCAACTTGGGGGGGAGTTTTAAGATTAGGAAACTATAAAGATTAGGAAACTCATAATAGTGATTGAGTAGGACTTGATTAGGTACTTTTCTATTATGATTTGGTTTGTGTTAGAGTTTGATTAGGATTAGCAGCTATGGTATTTGATCAGGATCTGGTTTGATAGTTTTGGTAGCCTATAAATAGGCACTTTGGTTGGGTAATTTGGAACACATCACATTATCATATTAGGTTCTTTCCATATAACCTTAGTCTTCCTTCTCTCTATTGTCTTCTCTATTATCTCTTTAGATTATTATTTTAACGTTTAGCAATGTCCCTAGGTCTAAGTTTTTTCTGTTTTTATGTAACAAGAAACGTGGATAACTTCTGAATGGAAAAGGTATAAGTTACAGTCTGATGTGCTTCAGCTTTGGGGCATGTGGATGAAGCTTGCCCTAACCAAGAGAATGGATGACAGAGAAAAGGGGCACTAACCACCACTTAAGGTCTATAAGAGGAGGAACAAAGAACTTCTAAAGGCCAAACCCTAATTTGGCTTACTTTAGCTGATGCACAGCTGATACGGGATTTAGGGTAATCCTGGTTGAAGTWGTTTCCTGGTTGCTTTGGGTTTTGAGTTAATAAGTAATTTCCTAATTGTTTTAGAGTTCTAGTAAGAATTTCTTTTCCTAGTAGGTTTAGGAGTTAGTCCTATAAGTAGAGTTCTTTATCATATTATGTATGCTATTGCTTACAATTAATAAGATTTCAGTTTAACCTGAATTTTTCCGGTTGTGCAACGCAATCAAAACCTAAGGTGCGACGCCTTATGGCCCTAGGTGCGACGCCTAGGTTAACTTCTTAGTGTGATGCTAAGAAATGCCCTTTTTCTATCTTTGAGTGAATTTCTTTATGAAGTTCTGCTATTTTTTAGTTTCCTTATCATTCAAATCATCTATTTCCTTCTAATCTTTCAAGCTGTCATACCGTGGGCTCCGTAATGGGTTTGTCTTGCATCAGTKTGGTACCAGAACAAGTTTTATTGTCCTTCCATAGCAGAAAAATCAGTTCTTTCTCTCGTTATCCCTCAAAGATCCCATCTTTTYCTTCTATACCAATGTATCATGATGACAACCAGATGCAGGGAACAAGAAGTGAAATTGATGAAGCAGATGAATATGAACTCCTTAGTGAACTTGGAAACATTGAAGCTAATGATCTTATGGAAGAAGAGGAAGATACATCATACCTTTCRGTTGTTAGGCGTATTCTTAGTATGGCTAAGCAACAAGARGAGGATTGGAGACATATTACTATTTTTCAGACAGCAATTGCAGTTGGTTATGGGAAAAAGTACCTCAAAAGTTGATAATTGATGGAGGAAACTGCATGAATATCGTTTTTGACACTACAATGGACAAGGGGCTATCTACCAAGCCACATCCAGAACCTTTCCGATGACTGTGACACATATTCTGTTGGGGCGTCCGTGGTTATATGACGGAGAGGTAATAAATGACGGAGAGGCCAACACTTATTCGTTTCGTTTGATGGGAAGAGGATCGTTCTTCAGCCCGTGAGCCCAACAGAGATGATTAGTCGTTGTGTAAATACCCGGGGGAATCCAAGGAAGAACAACCAAAACCTAAGTCTTTACCCGCGAGAAAGGCACTACCAATTCCCAACACGAAACCATTTGAAGAGGAAACTAAGCAGAGAGATTCAACTCATGACAAGGGGTTTCATGCAGTGGTTCCAGCCGAAGCTTTGAGGACTTGAACTCCCAAAGGAAGCTAAAGCTTCAGCATGGGAAGTGGGTTTCTTTTTTACAGCAACAGAACCTTGTTCTCAAGCACAAAGCCAATCAAGGAAATAAGGTTGTTGATGCATTAAGTCGGGTAGAACAGCTGCTTACTTCAAAGGATGTTCAGGACTATGAAGATTGCAAATATTTTCAGGTCATCTATGTGGAAGTACAGGCTGGATAGAAAGTTGAAATCCCATCTTTTCACTATTTGAAGGATACTTTTTCAAGGGGGTTAGACTTTGTTTGCCTAGTACCTCTCTAAGGCAGCAAAAGATATGGGAACTACATAATGAAGGTGCTGCTGGACACTTTGGAGGTGATAAGACCTTTGCTTTGGTGGAAGAACATTTTCATTGGCCTAGCATAAAGAGAGCGGTCGCCAAAACATTCCGAGGACATGCACCATGGGAGGATTAAGTGTGGCTTTGTTCTTGGATTGTCAAAAACATTCCGAGGACATGACTTGATCTTCATTGTGGTGGACAGATTTTCTAAAATGGCTCCCTTCTTGGTTTGTTCCAAGACAAATGATGCATTAGATATTGCAAGGATATTCTTTAAAGAAGCTGTGAGACTCCATGGGCTGCCAGTGCCAAAGCCCATTGTCTTATATCCAGGTACAAATCTTATGAGTTACTTTTGGCGATCGTTATTGGGTTTGTTAAGTACTAAATTGAAGCTTCCTTCAAGCACGTATTCGCCTACTGATGGACAGGCCGAGGTTGTTATTTGGAATTTTGCTACGTTGTCAGATCATAATGGTTGTTAAACCAGAATGKTATCCACAGAGAGTTTACCAGAAACTGCATTCTGAAAATTTCACAGCCTACAAGGGGCTTAAAGTGGTTTCTAAGGATGGTATAGCAACAACAACCTTGCCACCAGTGGCCAGAGCAAATGTAGTAAAAAGAGTATTGATTGAGCAGAGTGTCAATTAGAGGTGGAGGCGAACTCCAGAAATTTCCAGTCATTTGGAAAGGTAGACCAGTGGATGATGGTACTTGGATTATTGCCCAAGAATTCCAACGCATTGATCGTGACCTTTATGGGAAGTACCATGTTTTTCACTCGCCGTGGAYGAGTTCTTTCAAGGCGAGGGGAAATGATAGAGACAAGTGGCACCAACCACCACTTAAGATTTATAAGGGGAGGAATAAAGGAGCTTCTAAGGGCCAAAAACTAATTTGTCTTACTTTAGATGATGGACAGCTGATACGGGATTTAGGGTAATCCTAGTTTAAGTAGTTTCCTAGTTGTTTTTGGGTTTTGAGTTAACAAGTAGTTTCCTAATTGTTTTAGAGTTCTAGTAAGATTTTCTTTTCCTAGTAGGTTTAGGAGTTAGTCCCATAAGTGGAGAGTTTTTTATCATATTATATATGCTATTCCTTACAACTAATAAGATTTCAGTTTAACCTGAATTTTTCCGGTTGTGTGATGCAATCAAAACCTGAGGTGCAACACTTTATGGTCCTAGGTGTGACGCTTAGGTTAACTTCCTAGTGTGATGCCATGAAATGCCCTTTTTCTATTTTCCAGTGAATTTCTTTAGAATTTCTGCTATTCTTTGGTTTCCCTACCATTCAAATCACCTATTTCCTTCAAATCTTTCAAGCTCCATTCAAATCACCTATTTCCTTCTAATCTTTCAAGCTATCATAACGTGGGCTCCCTAACGAGTTTGTCCTGCATCAATGGAGCATATCTTGACACGGGCTTCTCTCAGCTTTTCTTTTCTATTTTAACCTGCCATACGAAATTTTGGGTGCATTCTTACTTGCCAGTGTCTAATATACTATGGTGAATATTTTGAAGAGGAATGCCCTGGAATACCTAGATAGAACATGAGTAGAAATACTCTCTCTTGCCATTTACTTTTGCCTGCATGCTGTTTTTTGTTTACCTTCTTCTGTCCCTTTTGTCTTTCTGACCTCCTTTTCCTGTAATTTTTCTCTGGATGAACTCGCAACTGCTGCTAGAAACATACAATTGATTGGAATGGGTGAATGCTGACTTCAGCTTTGTAACATCTTAGCCAAAGCACCCTGGCTTAAAGAAAATGCTAACTATGCTTAAGTCCCAGGATACCTTGATTTGTTCGCAGCCTTTTGCATATATGATGCTTGCAGTTGGAAATGAAATCATGAATCAAAATAATTGACTGCATTGCGACGTTGTTTAGTTGCAGTGGTGCTTTTAATGATCCATTTTTGCTCGTSCTATTATTTGATGTTAATCTATTATAYTGTTGTACCTGGTAGCAGTAGTGTTGAAGATGCACAAATATCAGATAAGACGTAATACTTATTTGCTTTCCAACTGTTTCTTGCCACAGGCTCATTGGAGAATGCGCAAGCTCCGTTCTGCTTTCTGTAATCGTCAATCTAATATTATTGCTATACAATGTCTTTGGAGGCAAAAGAAGGCAAAAAGAGAGCTTAGGAGGCTTAAACAGGTTATGGAAATCTTATCAAAGCTTACAGTGCATTCTGTTTTACAGTGCATTCTAATATCTTCCCCTCATATTTACTAATCTTTAACTATAAGAAAGAGGATGAGGAATCCTGAAGAAAGCACCAAAAACTACACTAAATCTGCCTTCAAATCCCTTGTCGATCTGTCCATTTAATGTCTGCAAAAAATAATGCTATTGCTGAAAGACAAGAAAGAAAAGTAATTCAATCACAATGATTCAATAGGCCAGAATTAATCTATAAGAATCATGTTATTCCGCTCCGGAGACCCGAAACTATGTCGGCAAGGGTTCCAAATAATACTAATTAACTTAAGAATACAGAAAYAAAAAATTGAACCTATTATCTTGGTTGGAGTTTAATTGAAAAAGTCTTCACCCATGCACATCTTGGGCCAAAAACTGGGCATGCACCAAATGAAATAAATAAGCAGGATACTAAATATTCACTTGATGAACTCTAGCAATTAGTTTCCATCACATAGATAGGAATATGAACCAAATATTTAATAAACAAGAAAATAAGTTTTGATAACTAGTTACTAATTGTCTAATTGTTGATTGTATACCTATGCTGATATTTGATGAAGGGTGCAAAATTAGATAGTTCTCTTTTAGTGATGCACCTTAGGTTTGGCATGTTTGATTTCTTATGCAATGATTGCATGTCTTAGCATCTTTTGCTTTGCCCTCTATATTGGGTCAATCTTCTTTTTTATTTTTGGAGCATCATCCTGTCTTATCCTTCTGAAAAGTATCCCTACACAGGAAGCTAATGAGGCTGGTGCTTTACGTCTCGCAAAGAGCAAACTCGAGAAGCAGTTGGAAGACCTCACATGGCGATTGCACTTGGAAAAGAAATTAAGGGTACTTTCTTCCGGAGTTTTTTATGTGCAGTTGAACTACATTTTTTAGTGGGCATGGAGACTTGAGAACCATGGAGTTTCTTGGGTTTGAGAATTCACTTTTTTCTTCTGCTTCGGTTAATAGCTGTGTGAAGATGGGTACCTTTTACTTTGTTATTAACCCTGTACCATCATATTCCCTCTGGGACACTTAAAGTTGGAAGCTACTCGGTTCTGATGGCTCATACATTGAAAAAGAAAATGTCGCAAGTTCTGTTACTATGTCAATGATGATTTACGTGTTTGACATAGCTTATGGTAACACCTTGCTTCTAGGGCTCATAAAAGAAAAAAGGAATAGACTTGAATCTTGTTGGCATGGCAGAATCATGCTCAAGATTTAGCATCTTCTAGGTTCAATGTTCCTATGTGATTGTTAGAAGGGGTGGTTAATGCAATTTTACATATAAGATTGCATGTTTAATTTCTCAAGTTTGAAGCTATTGATTGTTAAATTGATATTTTGCACATTCATTTGGATAATCAATGTTTGTATCTGTTCTTGTTTTTTCTTCATTAAATCATGATATCCTTGATTTCTTCAATGTTGTTTGTTTGCAAAGTTCTTTTTTGCTGGCCAGTTACGATGGTTGTTAATATCTCTGTTGATTTACTTTAAAAAATTTGTTCTCTTTTGCTTCTGCTGTGTCTAAACTGGATTTTGTTAGATGCTTCTTACTTGGTAAAGATGAAAAAAATGCAGGCATCAAATGAAGAGTCCAAATTAGTGGAAATGTCAAAACTTCAGAAGACCATTGAATCACTAAGCCTTGAACTAGATGCTGCTAAACTTGCTAGGGTCAATGAGTTAAACAAGAATGCTGTTTTGCAAAGACAACTAGAATTATCAATGAAGGAGAAATCGGCTTTGGAGAAAGAGGTTGTGGCTTTTACTGAACAGAGAAATGAAAATGCACTTTTGAAGGTAATTTTGCAAGAGCCATGTCTTGTAATTGCTTAATCGGGTTTGAACACTCAGCTGGATTGAGCAAGCACTTCGCTAAGTTTGAAGTATTTCTTGTGTATTACTATGTTAATTGAAATCATACTTATTTTTGTAGTTTCTTCTTTGTCTATTATGATTTGCCTACTCCATTTTGTTTTGATTTTTCAACATGAACAATTGACTGTCACATTGGCATGTATAATCTTGATTGAGTTTAAAATTCAAAGCCTAAGGTGCCTGGTGCATTTGATGTTCCAAATACCCTAACAGGACATCCTATTACTGAATCCATTTTCTGGAACATGAACTGATTATGCCTAACAGATCTTTAGAAAATGCAACCCAAAATTTTCTAAAGAGAAATTGCTTGTATGAATCATATTGACCTTGAAAACCTTTACTGTGCAGTCATTATCAAAACAGTGGTAAAAGAATTAGATACACATGATTCCTGAATTATGAAGGGATTGAAGAAGAGGGATGAAGGATAGGGAATGTTAAACTTGTGTTTCCAGGCTGCTTTTATGAGCGCGTAGATAGGAGAAATAAATAGAGTTTTGAAAGTCAAACTCTTTGATTATACTCTAGGCATGATGGTGAAGTAAGCATGGGTGGTTCTGTTTTGTAATATAAAACCTCTTCTGGAGTAGGCAAATAATCTTTTAGCAAATGGATTTTTTGCGCCTCTTTGCATATTGAGGCTTTGTGGTTATTGCTTGTTGAAGTACTTCAGCTGTTTCCCCATGTTATGGAGTTTAAACATGAATTATTCCATACAGTATGGAACACAGATGAGTTATTCGTTCTGTATTTGTGTTGTATATTTCTATAATATTTGAAATTTATCTCAAGTCTATGGATTATTTTGTTTGGTTTTTAGAGCTCTTTGAATACCATGGAGGAGAAGAATTCAGCACTTGAGCGTGAACTGGTCAGGGCTAAAGAAGACGGAAATTGTACTATGGAGAAATTGATGGAAGTTGAACGTACATGTTTGCAGCTTCAACAGAATCTGCGAAGGTTCTTCTTTAGTTGTATCCATTCTGTAATTACCCCTTCTTGCCAGCTAAAATCAATTAATAGAAAACGGAGGTCCTCGGGTTGAGATTCTATGTGGCATATGCGTTTAGAATTTCAAGCCAAAGCAATGGCAATCTTMTATTTTCTAAGTAATTCCAAAAATATTTTTGTGATGCAGCAGGGATATGGGTTTAAAATATAACTACAAATCTTTTTGGCTGTGAGTCTCCTAGTATTGGGATGATGACCTATTCTTAGAAACGTGGCTGTGATCACTTTAACTTGTATAACTGATTATTTGAGAAGGTTTGCTAACTTTTAGAAGGTAATGAGTTGAAGAGTAGGTTTAGGTTCTGCTCATATTCTAAAGATCTAATTTTTTGGCTCCAGAAGCATTTGTTTCAATGATTTATTTACATTCTGTATTAGACAATGAAAATTTTCTTGTCCTTTCTAAATGGTCTATTGCTATACACCTTCACGTTGTGTTTTACTTTTCGATATTTGTCCCCTATTCTTGTAGATATTATCCTTTCTCACTGTCTTGCATTTTGTGCATTAGTTTGGAAGAGAAGCTGTCAAATTTGGAGGATGAGAATCATGTACTTCGACAAAAAACATTGAGTGTGACCCCGAAGAGCATTCGTGCCAGTTTTACTAGGCCTTTTCTGGATGTAAGAACGGTTTATTCTTGGAACAACAAATGATGACATGACATGTACCATATAGTTTCTATTCCTGTTTAGCTGTCCAGTATCACATATATGTCTATTAAYAGAATGGCTTCRACTTTGTTAGGACAGTTCTATAAGGTTACTTATTCTGTCATTGTTATTTTGCTTAACTTCTTTGCATTAACTTTTATTGAAACAGAAGTTCTCAGGAGCACTTCCTCTTCCCTCTGCAGACCGGAAGTCAACATTTGTGAGTTTTTTTCTGGATGTCTCTTTGTTGGAAGCCACTGGCAATTTTGTTTTCTTCTTATCTTACACCCTTCTTTCACCTGAGATTAGGAATCTCCCACTCCATCAAAAACCATAGCACCTCTATCACAAGGTTTATCCGATTCTCGTCATGCGAAAATAGCCTTTGAGAGGCACCAGGTTTTCATMTTTTCTGTGAATTTCTCAATATGAACCGAACCCACTATATAGCGAATGGCTAAAATATGTTAGCCTCAATTTGCAAAGTAAGTCATATGTCTTTCTTCTGTATTACTCTTTTGCAGGAGAACTATGAAATACTCTCACGGTGTATCAAAGAAAAATTAGGTTTTAAAGATGGAAATCCTGTGGCTGCTTGTGTCATCTATAGATGCCTTGTTCATTGGCGTTCCTTTGAGTCAGACAGGACAGCTATTTTTGACTTCATCATTGAGGGAATTAATGATGTTTTGAAGGTGATTTTCTCATTTGGTTCCCTAATTACTGTAATTATTCCCGTCTTCTCAATTTGGCTACTCTTATCTATTGGTTCTGAAGGTTTCCGCTTTAAATGGGTGGCCTTTCTCTTTGCTTGAAATGCACAAGGAATTTTCTATTCTGCATTGTAAAGAAGAGAATTTAATAATGCAGTTATTGATGTAGCTTATGCATATATTACTGGGTTCAGGTGGGTGATGAGAATACGACACTGCCGTACTGGTTGTCAAATGCATCAGCTCTTCTATGCCTTCTTCAAAGGAATTTGCGCTCCAATGGATTCTTGACTGCAAATGCTCAACGTTCTGCTGGTTCTGCTGGACTTAATGGGAGGGTTACTCATGTAAGTGGTTTACTTTGAATTTTTTCTTATGGTGGAGGGTAGCATTTCACAGAGCGAAACTACTCCAGAATGAATTTTCCGGGAGAAGAGAAGGGGCGGGGGAGTGATTAATTCTTGTTTACTTCATATACAATCACATGATTGCTTACAAGGTACTATATGAGTGAAGTACTGTGTAGAAGTAAAATTGAGCAAAAAACTGCATTATGTTTTGCTCGTTGAATATTGATTTTAAAATATTTTCCTTGATGCTAAAGCATTTTTATTTCGTTAATATCTGATTGTAAGAGCTTTTCTCTAGCTGGTGATTTTTTAATAATCACCAAAAACAATTAGGTTGGTTAATATGTAACTCATTATGAGATTTGGTTTGCCATTCATGATGACCTATGTCATTGTGGGAACTATAGTTCTATAAGATTTATTAAGTTGCACGTTCTATTGAGATTGGCTTTCATAATCTACATTTATATTTTGCCACTCATGTTTAGATGGGTTATTCAAACGAGAGAGAAAACTTTATCCGAGATATGGCTTATTAACCCCCACCCCYTTCTTTTCTTTTGATGAAAATGCGCAGAGTTACACCCAGTTATTTCATGTGAGAGCGAGTTCAATAGGCTTGATTTGGGATAGAATTTCCAAATAAGTGAGGGTTTTGTATTGAAATCGATGCTTCATGGATTTTTTTTGTTCTTTGTCCAAAAYATTTTATTTAGAGGAATTATAATTTACTGTCACTTTTCAGGGCTTGAAATCACCTTTGAAGTACCTTGGCCTCGAGGATGGTATATCACATATGGAAGCAAAATTTCCAGCAATACTATTCAAGCAGCAATTGACTGCATGTGTAGAAAAGATTTTTGGCTTAATACGTGATAATTTGAAGAAAGAAATATCCCCACTATTGGGTTCGTGCATTCAGGTCGGTCTCTCTCCTCTTTTCTCGAACACACAACACACTCAAACCCCTGCCACCTGGCTCCAGAAGATATCCCTTTACTTGATTTGGCTATCTCTATGATATTGATGTTCCTGTCTTACTATTACACTTGATTTCCTCACAATAGGTTCTTAAATTATTCAAGGATTCGATCAATCTGTTATTCATATTCTTGTGTAAATTCTATTTCAACGCTATGTATTCTTTGGTGATAATATCAGGAGTTTACTTGTAAAACAGTTCCCTTCTATCTCTTCTTCATTTGGTTGCAAATGATGCAAACTGAGCATGTTCATCCCCTCCTTGTGTCGCATTTCCTTTTTCATCTTGTTTTTGCTTCAGATTGGAAATGACAAGACCTCATTTGGAGTCTTACCTTGACAAATTGATATATCCATACAACTGTCCACCATTTTTGCCTTATCAATTTGATCTAGTTTCTATCTAGAAAGTTTCATTATTTGACTCTTTTTTTTTTTTTTTTTTCCCCCTGGCTTGGATGACCTATGTCCAAGGGAGATTTGGTGGAAGTGATTTTGACCTTTGTTTCAGAGGATCCATCAGGAGTCCTATTTATAATATGCTCAGGGATCCCAATAATTCTGAAATTAGCATACAATGCATTTGCCTTTGTATCCTCTCTTTTTATATATATACTTATATATTGTGTTTTGGGAAGAATGGCTTAGCTGCATGCCTTTTCACTTTCGAGTTATGTTTTTCACAATTGTGGTGATATATTTTGCTGGGTTGAGTAATACTTGTTTTTTCTTAAGGCACCAAAAATTCAACGAGTACATGGAGGAAAATCATCACGGTCACCTAGAGGAGTCTCTCAACAGTCTTCCAGTAGTCAGTGGGATAGCATAATCAAGTTCTTGGATTCTCTTATGAGCCGTCTCCGTGGAAATCATGTATGTTTGGACATCCTTTAATTCTCAGTATTTGCTGAATTATGCTTCTGATTTCTCTTCTGTACTTCATATTCTTCTTGCTTGTTTACAAACTTTATGAGTGTAGATATCATGTTAAATATTGCTGTCTAAATACTAGAGTCACTTCTGAGAATTTCATGTTTTAACCCTTGAAACAGATTTCAACTGAGTTTCAGTTGGACTGGAGTGTTGTAGTCACGTATTACACTTGAATAGTATTAAAAAAATTTGCATGTAATGCCCTTTTCTCAAATGTGTAAGATAGTCCTATAGTGCATTCTGTATTGTGTCGGAAACATCTTATATTAAATTCTTCAGCATGCTTTAACAGGTAGGTTATGATATGCATTTATTTACATTTGTGATTCTTTCAACAATTTTTGTAGCTTATTCTGTTATGCCATATATTGGTTGTCATCTGGTTGGTTATCTATCTATAAATGTCAAGATATAAGGTTGTTCTCTTTTCTTTTCTTCTGCCTCATTTTTGGTGTCATCTGCCATTGGATCTGTCCACAAATACCACCTTTGAACCTTTTTAGCACAAAAGAATATGTGATCTCTTTCTTTCCTTCTGACTGTAGCTTTCAAAATTGGTTCCTATACAATGACGACTAAAGAATGCAGTTGAGTTAGAAATTTTGGGTTCAGGCTTTGCAAATGAATGCTAAAATGGAATGACAGCCTGTGTAATGATCTTTTTAACCTGTTGATTGTTTAGGTACCTTCGTTTTTCATCCGTAAACTCATTACTCAAGTTTTCTCTTTCATCAACATATCACTTTTTAACAGGTATGCAATCTAATTGAAATTTCCCGTTATTTACCGTGTTTGCAAATTATCTATGAGTGTTTACATTATTTTCAGTCTCCTGCTTCGACGAGAATGTTGCACTTTTTCAAATGGAGAATATGTGAAGTCGGGTCTTGCAGAACTTGAAAAATGGATAGCTAATGCAACAGAGGAGGTAGAGAAATTCTCCTCCTTGTTCTAATGGTATTTCTGCTGAAAATCAAGTGACATGTTTTTCAGGACTGAATCATTACTGCTGTAGTTTGCAGGAACGTCTTGGCATGAGCTAAATTACATAAGACAAGCTGTTGGATTCCTGGTATGAGCATATTCTTCTGGTATGAAGTGAAAATTACTGAGACAATGCTACTGACCCTTTTCCTTAATGTTTAGGTGATACATCAGAAGAGAAAAAAATCCTTGGAGGAGATAAGACAGGATCTTTGCCCGGTAATACCTTCAGTCTTCTATAGAAGCTTGAAGATCCTGTTTCTCCATTATTTTCATTTCTACCTTAAAAACTCAACTTGGGACTTTTATCATTCTGGTCAGGTACTGACTATGAGACAAATCTATCGGATAAGTACTATGTACTGGGATGACAAGTACGGGACGCAAAGTGTCTCAAATGAGGTAAATTTTTCCCTTTTCTGCTCAGCCTGAGAATGTAGGAATTTGTTTGTGAGTTGGCAAAAATCTTTCCTGCAGGTTGTTGCTCAAATGAGGGAGATCCTGAATAAAGATTCTCAGAATTTGACATCAAATTCATTCTTGTTAGATGATGATTTAAGGTAATCAGCTTCACCTTTTATTCTGCAGGAACGCAATATCTTGATTGGTGTGGTTCTTGTAAGCAAACATAATGGCCAATCTTGATTGTTTATATTACCTACCTTATTGAGACCTCTTCAGTCAATTTGGTTCTTCAATTGTCTTGGCCACCCTAAGACTTCCAAACTTGTTTTCTAATGATGTCACTGATTTGTTCTTTGTTATGTTCATTTTCTTGCAATAGATTTCTTACCTTGTTAAAATTCTTCAAGATGTTTCTTTATGGCGGATATCTCATTCAACCGTTCATGATGTTTGTTGTCTGCATTGGCTATGAATCAACCAATGASAGATGTAGAAAAGCTAAATATGATGCCCAAGATTAAGCAGAGGATATTATGTGCTGTAATACTGAAAAGCATGAAATATTAAGCCTGGATACTGCATACTGCTATATAAGTTGGCCGACACCCATATTTCGGAGTTTTCTTTCTTCTTGTTAATCTTATACTTTTTCTTGCAGCATTCCTTTCTCTACAGATGACATTTATATGGCGCTTCCAGCAGTAGAGCCTTCAGATTTTGAACTACCCAAGTTTTTGTCAGAATATCCTTCTGCGCAGTTTCTGGTCAATAATTTGAAGTAAATATGTCATTTCTGTAGCGCTTATTCACACAAGAAATTTGAAGTACTGGCAATATACCTAGCTGTGTATGGTTCAACATTCAACCAGAAGAGGGTCAAACAACAACAGCGTTGTTTTTTGAGAAAAATGTTTAGGAGTTGGTAGAAAAAGRTGAAGTTTTCTTCCTTTCTGGGGATTAAGTTGGTAAAAGATCCATCCTACACTCCCAATCAGTATCCATTTAGGTTACGCATAAGTTTAGGGAGTAGATGATTGTACATAAATAGATATTAGTTTAATTGTTATATTATTTTCTCGAGAGCTTGTCCTTTTGAGATAATGTATATGTTGGTAATGCAATTGTTCTTGTATCCGTCTCTTCTGACGAATACAAAGCCTGTGTTATTGTATCTGTTCTCCTCGAGTTCACCTGGATTATGTTGTTTCACCCCAAGTCCCTCTTTGGAGGATAATTTCTCATTTCCCCAAGTGTTTCAAAGCCTATAGCCCTATAGGGTCTAAATTTGGTTTGGAATATTCTTTTCATTTCGTTAAATGCAAAATTTAAATAAAGAAGGGGATTTAATGTACTTCATTATATGGGAAGCCTTGTTCTACATGTTCTCTCTTGGACAAGATTCAACTACGGTAGAATTTTTATTTGAATGTTTTAGGTATAAAGACGTTTGTAATTCATTAAAAATGATGCTTTAAAATCTTGATCTCATAGATAAAGATCAATGTTGTGTTTGATAATTCAATTCAATACTTAAAATTGAATGAATTAAATATTTTTTTGAAATTATTTAATGATGTTATTTCGTAATATCTTAATACATTAAATGATTCTTAATTTCTCATATAAATGTTCAATGATGACATTCTGACTTAATATATTAAAATATTACATATTGAATTATCAATTCAATATTTAAATCAGACATACAAATTGAATTTAAAAAAATTCTTAATGTTTATAAATTTAGTTATTTTTCAGTCTTTAATCTTAAGACTTCAGTTTTATCAAACGAAGCCTAAGAGTTTATTCTTAACTTAATTTTGGTGTTCAAGCTTGAGTTTTATCTTATTCTTAACTACTACTTCCTTCGTTTTGGAAAAGTATGTTATGATAAGGTAAAATGCACTTACCAAGGAAGAATTTAATGAAAAAGTATGTCATAATAGGGTAAAATACATTTACYAAGGAAACAATAAATTTTGGTCTAAGATTAGTATTAAAGTGACATTTTTACCCTTACATTGAAAAAGAAGAGAATTAATTGCACAAGAGAAAATGTGTTGATTGAGGATGTTGGTTTGAAAATTAATTAAAGGTAAAGATGAAAAAACATATTTATTGATGTTTTGATAATTGAAATATGGCATACTTTCAAAACAAGAAAAAAAATTATTTTCACATACGTTAAAAAATGAAGGAATTATAATTTAAAATATATATATTAAATTAACTCGATGATAAGTAGCAAGATAATTAATCTTACATATATATTTTAAGATATGGATGTGATTAATGCTCAATTGTGGAGGAAGGGAGCACAAAATATTATTCCTCTTYCGTTCTTTAATATATTTTTAAATATTATTGTACACATATTAAGAAATTTCATAAATAAATTAAATTACTAACTTTATTTTAATTCGCATATCCTAATGAGGCTGTGCACGTAAAGTAAAAAATTTCTAAAATTTATATATCTTTAGATGAAAATGACTAAACTAACACCATTTGATTTCATTAACAAATTAATTATATCTCTTTACAATCACTAATTCTTTCTCTCTCATCTTCTTTCATTGGATCAGTGAGGAGTCTTTTCGTTTCTACTTGAGTGAAGGAATAGTATTTTCTTTTCATTAGTTGGGTGAGATTTTAAAGTTTGACTTTTAATTTTATTACAACATTTGTAATTGTAAAGGATAAATTGAGAAAAAATTATTAAATATTTATTCGATTGATGGAATATGTAAATCAAAGCGAAATAGTATAAAATAAAAAGACTAAATTACCCTCATTTCAATCACTCATATTTTACAATACCTAATAAATGAACTTTATTATTATTTCTAGTCAAAATTTTGACCATCTCAACTGCAAAGTTTGACTATCTAACCTTCTCCCGTAAACAATACCCTATTGAACCAAATGAAATTTATAAGAACATTTCAAAATTTTTACCAAAATCATTAATATATGGTGAAAATACAAGAACGATTCATGCTAATATTGGTCAGATATTTTATTAAAAATAGCGATAATTATTAATTGAATTAATTAGAGATAAACCGTAAAAGTTGAAAAAGAAGGGAGGGGGTACTGGCATGTCACTCGGAAATTAGATTAGTAGGATGTATCAAGTTTCGACAATGAGAAATCGAAGTAGCCAAAGTTAATTTTAGGCATTCAAGAGATGCTAAAAAGGCATTTCAAGATTTACAACGTTCTTGATGAAGGGATCTCCAGCAGGAATTAACTTAACAAAAATGATCCCAAATGTCCGCTATGTTTGAGATGGCTTCACATCTAATGTCGTAGCAGCCGAACATGTGGCCATAGCGGGAAAACATTGTTGTAAATCCGCCAAAGAATATGATCTCCATGCCGATAAATTGTGTCGCGGAGACGACGCTTGTAGGTTCAGGCGGGGACTCTGGAGAAGAGGAGATGTTGCTATAGTGCCTGTGAAATTTGGGCTCAAACTGTCACTGCAATTGTTTGTGTTATTGCTTCTCGAGCTGCTGCTGCTGCTGCTCATGGTGACAGCCAAAGCCAAAGCGGTGCTGCGATTTGTGGTGGGAACTCTYTTTGAGATTCCTCCTCCGTTGCTTTTGAGAGGGGAGCTTCTGTTCTTGTCCCAGGCTAGACTACATGCCAGGAGGTTTCTTCGTCTTCTCATGTAGGCATTTTCTGGCTTTGCTAGGTCTTTCATGGAGGAAGATGATGAAGCATCTGCAAGACTCGCAAAAGACTTCGATTTGCCATTATAGAATCTTGAAATGCCTCTTCTGCAAATCCACATGATCATGAATGCATTAGCTAATGAATAAATTTGGACTAGTTATCAACTTTAACCCCCCTTGTGTGGAAAGAGTAATAATCYATAATCTATATATTAACAATTTGAGATATTCATGTTAAAGAACTCAAGTTGCAAGTCAAACAAACATATATCGAGAAATGTAAATGATAAACTTGCTATCTTTCTTCTTCTTGATCTTCCAAAGACTAGGACRCCCCAACTTCACAATAAAAATTAGTAACGAGTAATGGCCGACCAAAAGTTCCAAGTTCCAACTCATTTTGCCATTACATATGGTAAATAGTTTATCCTTAACGCTATGGCATATACTTCGTTGTGTATCATTCTAAACATTTCCATACAAAGTGCCATTTTATTGTAATCATGGCTATAGCTCTTTGGACTACTTTTATGCTCTCCTAAACTAGTACCATGTTTGATCCATGAGATTCTGAGATCTAGAAAAACAAACAGCATAAAAGAGAATGATATAGAAGAGAAGACATGTAAATGGGCAATATTTCAAGATAAACTACTTAATCAAACTAAAGAAGAAATATATATATATACTTTATTGGCAAMACTTCCTCCAAAGCTTCCATGGCGTCTAAAGGGCCTTTGTAAGCGCTTTGGACCTCGTCAGTATCACCGCAGTTCTCCACTGATTTGCCGGAGGAGAGATCGCTGTTCTTCCCAATAGAAGATGTGGATGAAGAACTACATGTATGTACTTTGTTTTCTTCTCTCTTCTCCTTTGCCACCACTTTTTCTTGAACAGAAAATCTCTGGTCTCCGTTAAACATCTCCGGCGACTCGATCATGGATATGCATGACAATCCATGCACGTATCCAGACCGCTCTACTGCACCCTTATTCATCACTCTAACAGACATTTCTTACCCCCAAAAAGATGAATACCCGAATCAGAATCGAAAAGATCACGCAAGAAGATAAAGAAATAAAACCAACCCAGAAAAGAAAACCAAGAAACGATTAGAATACCGATGCTTTAAAGAAAAGGTTGATGGTGATAATGGTAATCTGTAGATTCATATAGGTTTGTATATGAGCTGAAGGAGATTGTATTTTGGCCATTAAAGATGAGATCTGTAATACACAGAGATAAATGAAGCAGAGGAGACATGTTTTCTATTACAATAAGTTATCATTTGGACAAAAAAAATGTTTGTTTATCGGAATTCTTAAACACAATGAAGCAAAAGTATCAGAGAGGATTGAATTGAATATTCTTCGATGGTTATAATATTAAAAGAAGAAACCGGGTTAGGTCTTATCTTGAATCCTCATCCATTGGCTGTCATTGTTAGAAAATGCAACGTACAATAATAATTAAGACAGTAGTTATCATAGTATGAATAGCTATTTACTATTAATTATAGGACCTAAAACTTATCCGAATCATAATGAAAAATAAAAGGCCTTATCCATTTACCTCCTTCTCTCTATCTCTTGACCTTTTKGCATATGGCCAATCATCCCAAGAATTGGAGGCCGATGTGATCCAGTGGTTTAGGACCATCCCTTCTGCTAAAACTTTATCCACAACACTAAACTATTGGCATTTTCTTGATTCGATAGGAATTATGCTTTCGAATCTAATTTTATTCAATTTCGTTAGGCCTTAATTAACAGAACTTGAGGGATATTTTAGTAACTTTAATCAAAAGAAAAAACCCCACAAGACATAATATCAATTATACATTCCTCGTTGTATAATACGCGTAATAAGAAGAAGGGATGAAAATGAGAGGACGAAGAAATCGAGTGAAGGGGCAGAGGAGACAATAAATATCTCTTCGGGTACAACAATGATTGATGTGGCTACGTTTCCTTGTGCTTATCCATATGGACAATTGCCACCAAATTTCGGACATTAAATTTTGTAAAATTACTTTATTAGCCATCTCCCAATTCAAACCATAAGCTTATCCAAATTCAAATGCTATTATTGCATTTTCTAATTAATTACTAGTAATTAAAAGAGCCTCAATTTTCAGTTGTAGGGTCCATGCATTCACCATAGATAAGATTCGTGGACGATCTTTATGTCCCTCCCTCTCCCTTCCATCGTCTACCTTCAATCCTATTCACTTTTTTATTTATCGTTTTTGCTAATCCCAAGCTATTTATTGTCGTCAAGCATTAATTATTATGGGGATGACTTTAACCTTGACAAGAATTTAATTAATAATAATATTAATGGGCAACTTTTTAATGAATTGAATAATTTTAATAGGAATGTTAGATGATTATTTATTAAATATCATTTAAATAAGTATTTTAAATTATTATTCTTCATTTTATTGAGTATTAAGAAATTCTAAAGTCTAAAATCCTAAACCCTAATCCCTGAATGAGAATAAAAGAAAAAATTAATACTCATTCAAATGAAAAATATGATTGAAAAACTTATTAAATGATATTTAATACACCTATTAATGATTGTCCAATTCATTGAAAAAGATTATACATTAATTTGATTCTTTTTAAAAACATTAATAATTATTCATTTAATGCTTTAACCATAGTCCATGGGCAGTGGTTAGCATTTCATTTTATTTTATTTATCTACAACAATATTTTCATCTAGAAGGTCAGCAATATGTTCATGGACTTTACCCAAATTCCATGAAATAATAAGTTGTTTTCAAAATAATTGTCGATTGAATAATTACGCATATTAAGAAAATTCTAATTTTCATATACTTTTAAAAAAATGATAATTTTAATATTCTTTACATATTTTATAATTTTAAATACTTTGATCAGTGTGTCTCTCTAGAATATATGAAATAACATTACAAGGGTTGAATACGATTAAGACTAATTGATGAAAAGTAATTTAAAATATAAAAAAATATCTTTTCGTAAATAATTATTTTGAGATGAAAAAAGTATTCAATTCATAATTCAAATCTCAAATAAAAAGAGGTGGAGAAGAATGTAAAGTGAATAGACCATAATTAAATTGATAATGGTTTCTTAGAGCAGAGATTGGTCAACATTGTTATAGGAAGAATCCAAAGATCTGAAAGTTAATTATTCTATTTTGCTTTTAATTAAATTTATTATTTTTTTGTCATGGTCAACAGAAGTGGAGKTATAGGTAACGGATGGGTCCCAGGTAATTACAGTTGGACATCATAMGACCGCGTGTCCAAAAAGTGGTTTGAGGTTGTTGTCCCCATTTACCTATCTTTTCAGTCACGTGGAAATGACTCATCATTGTACGGACTCTTCATTTGTTTATTACAACCTTGCTTTAATTTTCCCTTTAGATTTAGTGCTCCCAATTCTCTCTCTCTTTTTTGGATATAAGAGTCCACGTCAAATCCAATGTTTCACCGTCCATCCTTAACCATCTTCCTATTTGCCTCCTCCTTAACTCAATATTCTCAACGTAAGAGCTGGGCTTGTTCAAAATACGCATAAAATTTTAAATTTTGACCATTAAATTTAAAATTCTAGAATAATATTAATAACGTTTTAAATTTTATTAGAATCTATCCTTTCATCAGATATTTTTGCCAATCACATGCTATATATGTTCATAAATCATATGAAAGATTTGTTTAAATGGAATAATTATTTTACATTATCCCGTTTAAATAATATATAAATGGTTAGAAAGAAAAATACGTTCCGAATATGTAATGGTACGTATTTAAACTCTGAAAAAAATATCCAACTACATGCATCACTCTAATGGCATTATACTCTGCCAATTCCTACAATATTCTCTTAATATCATTTTGCTCCGAGACTTTTGTAACTCCTACACCTGTTCTAACACCTACAGCATGCGCAGCAAAACGGCGGCATGCATAAAATGAAAAGAAACGATTTCCTATTTAGATAGTGCCATGCAAAGATGTTCATCTTCATCAAGAGGTAGCATGCTGCTTAGCTAGTTTTGCAAGCACACCGATGGCCAAGGAGTTGGTGTATGTTGTTGGCTCTGTCATGGCTGAATTCGTGCGCTGGTCCACAAAATTGTCCTCCCGGTCAGGGCCGCCTACGATGGCACCAGTCAGCTCATTAGGGTTGGGAGCGGGTTTGTTGTACCAGTACACAAAGCTCATGGAGCAGTCAACTACTTGCTCGGTGGAAATTACGGGGACAGAAGCACCTCTATGGTGGGCTTGTGTCGGGGGTTTGGTACCAAATCCTACCATGTATGATCTTCCCTGAGGGTTTTTCCCTAGCAGATAATCAATCTGCAATTTAAGTATGTCATTTCTTCTTTCATTCAAACTATGATCTTCAATCAGTRGAACCAAAGTATGTCAGAATTTTAATGTGACCTGTTTTTTGGCAAAGTCCGAAACCTGGGCAGAGCTGATCTGTTTGTCGCCACAGCTGACCTSTTGCTTGTGTTTGGCTAGCAGATCACCGTAGACACTGAACAGAAAAGCAGTGCCTGTAACATATTGTGAATTTGCTCCGTCTCTTAGGTGAACCAGACCCCCTAATCGATCAAACATCAAATTCAAATTTTGCTCCGAGATTAGAGTCAAATATTGTGAAATTATGGCTCATTGCAAAAATCAAGCAAATGGGAGGGTGGGCGAGAGGCTACCAGGAGTAATGAAAACCCGGTGATTGGGACTGCCAGGGTGTGTTGAGCATATAAAACTGTCAGCCTCATGCTTGAACTTCTCTAGGTCCTTGTTGCCTTCCCAGTATAACTGTTTACAAATAGGAGGAACAGAGAAAGTGAATGGATGAACGCTAACAGACCCTTTCCCTCCAATACACCCTTTTATTGTTTTTCCTTTTTGGGAGAACATTCATAGAGTAGAGGTGTTTACTTTAGTTAGGAGAATTTGTGCTCCTGCATATTTGAGATCCCAGTTAAATTCAGAAACAGATGAACTGATAGCTTCTTCTTTTACATATTCTAGGTAAATTGATCTTTTGGTTGCGGTGTAAAGCCATGTTGCTGCCCAGAGCAACTCATCCTGCATTTAGGAACATAAACATTTAATAGTTAGATGTTCATATATATCCCATAAAAAGTTGTCAACGATCATATTGTCCTTTCATTCCCTCCCTTGGTTATTATCTGTCAACAGAGTTCGTTTTCTGAGCTTTGAGATGCATGATCAATAATGGTTGGAATGCCCGAAGAATATTTGCAGCCTGCTGGCTGAAGATTTTCATTTGCTCTTTCCCTTTATCATGGCATGAAAGAAAGGAACAGTACTTTCCGAGTTTTTGTTTAGGCGGTAGGATGAGAGGGACAGGAAGAGAGATTACATTGTAGCCTGAATAAGAGCAATAAAAGGGGCACTCTCCATCATAGGTTCCTTTGTGATTCTTGGCAAACTCAAAAAGCTGCAAAAAGGAAATCAAGGAAAGATGAACAACATATATATTAAACAATCATCTTCTGGCAAATCTAGTTGGACAACAAATTCCCTTGATTCCCTAATTTCTTTAGACTGGATGAGTAAACTAAAGAAACAAGTTTTCACTAGAAGTACCAGTTTGGCTTTGTTAAGGAGGCGGCGAGCATAGTTGCTGTCATCGTGCTTGAATACAACGGCAGCAGCTGCCATTGCTGCAGCTGTTTCTGCTGCTATTTCTGTCCCCGGTTCATGTTGGTCAATTTTCAATACAGTTCTCGGAGTTTTCATGTTTTCTGGCCGTACCCAGCATTCGTGATCTTTCACTGGATCACCTACCTAAAAGTGCACAAAAAAATGGGAATGACGCATGAGGATAAATTTTCCTTATGCAAAGGATGAATCTGACTCAAAACCTGTTCACTCTCACCTGCACATACAAGCAATTACGTCTTGCACTAGCTTTCAGAAAGTAATCGGTGCCCCAGCGGATAGAAGATTCGACATTCTTCATTTCGCCAGCAGCCGTAAGCTCTGATTTATAAAAGATGGCAGCCCATGACAATGTCGTTATTGTGAAAGCCATTGGGAGACCATATTTGACGTTATCCCCTGCATCATAATATCCTCCAACCAGGTCCATCTGATCAAGAATCATGTCAAARCGATCATTAACCATGAAAACGAGGAAAAAGAAGAAGAAATCCCAGAAACGACTTGAGACAAAATACATTTGCAAGTTTGCCATCTTCAAGAGCAGAATCTCCTCTCCAGGAAGGCCTGTGATTGGGAGGGAGCTTTCCTGATCTCTGTGCCTCTAGGAAGATAATTGACTTGGTGAGTGCATCTTGGTAATCAAAATCTCCATTAACATAGACAAAAAGACCTTGAGATAGAGCAAACCAAGCCAAGATGTAGGCTCGCAGTGCATGCCTAAGAATTCCCATGAATTGAGACTAAGTTTCAAAACCAAAGAATGAAGCTTGTTTCTGTATTAAAAGGGGAGGAATTACTTCCTTTATAGTCATCTGTTTCATTGAAAATGGTGGGTTCAGAATGCTCGAACATTGGGATCATTACTGACAAAAAGAAAATGTAAATTCATCGCCTACCACTTCATTGGTTCACATTACAAAATGGAAATGTAAGGCAAGGAGATAGAAAAACAAGCAATGAAGTCCAATAGATGTATGAACCTCTCTCTCTTCTTGCGCTTCCTACAAAATGCACCAATCAAATTTTCTCAGAATACCATATCATGCATTACCGCTACTTTTATGGTTTATCTATGGATATGCTAATTCACGCTATAAATGCAAGTTTAGACGATGACATATCCCAGTTTTAGGTTAGGCATATTACCGTACTTAAATTTCAGGAAGAAAACTATGCTCTATTCGAATTATTAAAAATAATAATAAAACTCAATCGATTCAAGTACTATCTTCGAATAATAAATCTTAAATTCAATTATACAAAATAATCATAATAATAATAATTCCTTCTCTTTTTAATCAAAGAATTGTTGGTAATTACGTGACCTTTTGAATCATAAAATTGTGGAGAAAGATTGCCTCACAAYTATTTTCATTTTCACAAGACAGTCCTCAAAATATACGGGTATATATATATATATATGATCACGCTTTGGTACCGGACTGTTAATAGATTCTGACCCGATTGAAATCCATCCTATTTCGAGGGCCGGAAAACTACCACTTGGAAGTAGGGTGCCAATGGGCTAGCAGATTGGACTGGTTTAGATTGCGCTGCAGGAGGATCAGGTTGAGCCGAAAGTCAAATCATGAACAAGCTTAATTACCTAGCTAAGACCGACTCTCGTAAAGCACAGTCTGAAACAGACCGTTTACAAGTCCAATTGGCACCCCTACTTCCAAGTGGTAGTTTTCCAACTACTAGAAATAGAATTTCAACTTACAATCTACCCTACACTCCATAATAATTCATCTGTTTTATTTTTATTTTTTTTGTTTCAAATGACCTGCTACATTAGATAATCAAGATAATATTTATTACTCCTTGATTTTTTTTTTTTTTTAAAGCATGTCATAAATAGAGTTTTTCTTTTTTTCTTCTTATGTTTTAAAGTATATTACATCTCACATATTAAGACACCATTAAATATTATTTTTTATTTTTATCATTATTTAATTTTTAAAGAAACACCATTCAACCTGTAAAGTCAATATATTTTCTCTTATTTTATTTTCTCTTCCACATGCAACTAATTATCGTCTTTTCCAATTTAAGGGTAAATACGTCATTTTAATCTCAATTTATTGTCTATTTAGTCAATTTGTGTTAATGTATTGTGACATAAGAGGGAGTATTACTTAGTAACTTTATTTCCTTATTTAGCTTCAAAGATCAGATTTTCAAGATGTACAACTACTGATGCAATAAACTTTACATAAAAACTTATTACACCAATTTCGTTTTTCTTGAAGAGATGCATTATTACTCTAAAGAAAAATAAGGTATTGATGTCTTAGAAAGTTTTTCCAAGTTTGATTAATTCCAGATAAGATTAATATCTTTTTATGCTTCTTATTATCCATATTCAAGGTTTTTCGTTAATTCATGTTTACACTGTAAATGAAGCCGAAATATTCTGATACAGAGGGAGTAAAAGACAGTTTCGAAACAACTCATATTTTTATCTCTTCTACTTCCTCACAAACTCTAGTACCATCACTCACACTTGGAACAACAATAGCTTAGATATTCGATGATGCAGGCCGAATTGTCATAGACAATGAAAATCCATTTGGGTTTTAAAATTTTTACAGTATTTTAAATTTTTTAGTAATTTTTAAATTTGTTTCTATTTTATTAATTAAGCTTTGGTAGTRCTTCTTATAAGATTAGGAGATTTATTTTTATTTTATTAGTTTGATTTTAAAGTAAGCCAGACAGTAATAGGATTTATGTTTTACCTATTTAAGAAACATTTATGTTTGTAGTTTTCAKTCATTCATATYATTGTTAATGAATTCAAAATTTTTTTCTCAAATTTTTTTCGCTTGGGTATATCACTTGTAAACTATCATACTCCCCTGAGCCCCTAGGTGCCACTGGGGTTGGGCGAGTCGCAGTCTATCTCAGAACAGTCATGAACCTCAGATGAAATAACTAACATACATAATTAGTTATAGATCTTAAGTACAATTTAGGAAGAAACATATTCCTAAAGCCACCGTTTAAAACTGTACTGGCAAAATATACAAATCCTTCAATAAAACTATATCACCAAAAGCCAAAAGACCACAAGCACATGAGAGAATATTCCTTCATCTTGTCTCCAAAATACATACTTTGAAACAAGTTTGGTCTCAAAACTTTAGCTTTCTGCCTTTAGCTCTCTAATCCCATACCTATTCCTGAGAAACATGTGAAAATAGAGCGAGTTAGGCTCAGTGAGTCTCATGCAYATATGATAATGTACAATTTTAGCAGAAAACATGCTGAAGATTATGGTACTTCAGTTCGAGTGAGAAAATATYAAATTATTGTTTGGCAACAAATATTCCTGTAGAAAAATGTAGAAAATTGTACATGCAAAATAACTCAATTYTGGAAAATAAAATAAACATGTCAAGTTTAACAGAACATTTCATGCGTAGTATAGAGTCAAGAAAATCGAACCTTAACCATAAGAGATTTACTCTACGGAGTTAAGATTACCAATCTTATCTCTCCAAGTAGGCATGCGATTTTCAATTGAACCCCATGAACAATAACAAGTGAGGTTGGCTAGTACAACTGTAGGAGTCACCTGCCTCCTTGGTTAAACCTCATAATAAGGGGTATGACTGTCCAACAATTACCGTAGGGTACCATATGGCACAATCATTCCCTCGATCGGTCTTAGCTCGCCATTTGGCAATTCCTAAATTACTGTCGTCCAAGTGGCTCAAGAGGTCCTCGCACTAGGGACCAGCTAAGGGCAATACTTTGCTCGTTGGTTGAGTACTCAGAATCGCCGACTGAGTACTTAATTATCACAATACGTGGGCAATCCAAAATTGTATCAATAACAAGATTGATGCACAAGTAAATCAATAAAATCTTGAAAACCCATGATCAATACAACTGCAATTACAAAACTAGATGTCGAAGTTTAGGTTTTCATGCCAATCGAGTAAACATGTAATTTGAATACAACAATTCATGTGATAAAATCATACCGATATAAAATCTATCATGTGTAAAAGTATTTAGAAATAGCATGTACAACAGTTCTCCAAAAAGGTTTGAAAGGTACTATTGTTTAAGACATTCGAGAGGTCTTGAAAATATTTTTCTAGAGTACAATGTACAATATCATATACTTTTAGGAAGTTTATAAAACGAMAGGACTCACTGATATACTATTTTCATATTTATATACATTAGAATTTTTGAGGATGAAATTGAAAGAAATATGAATATAAATATTGTTTAAAGGGTAAATATATCACTAACTCTCTTATTTTGGCCCTGTAGGTATTAAAATGATGACTTTAGGGACTATTAATGAAAATATAAGTCCCAAATACATTTGGAGACAAGGATGGTGAAAAAGAGAGCTGAAACAGGTCCCTAATCATGAGTAATAGTTTTGAAATTGAAAACAGAGGTAAAACGAAGTGGGGAGAAAGGCAAAGTGTGGCCGGTTTAAGCAAGGAGAASTCAAAACGGTGCCAGCTGTGGCCAAAACGGTGCCGGTTTAGGGACAGCCCGTGTCCAATTTTGATACTYTTTGGTCATTTTTAGCATATTTTGAAGCTATAAATACGTGAGTTTCGGTCATAGTTTAGAAGAAAACCTACCATACTTTGGCGAACATATTGGGCCACTTAGAAGAAGTTTTCGGAAGGAAAAGAAGACCAAAGATTGAAGATTAATCAAACTTAATGTGTCTCCATGATGTTTTTCTATCTCCGTCTTTAATTTCTTATTATTTTTATTCGAATCATTATGAACTAAGTCTTTTGTTCTAAGACCATGATGCAACATTTTTGGGTGCTATGTTATTAAATTAGGTGTTTTCCATATTCGATATATCTTTGTCATTGAAGCCTTGTTATTGTTCTTAATGTTCAATTGTATGATTGACCATCTTTCAATTGTTTCAAACATTTCTTAAGGCAATTAGAGATAAAACTTTTGCAAGTAGGTCAAATAACTTATGTCATGAATTACATGTGAAATAGAGATATATTTACATGATTTGTGCAATCTTTGTCGGCCACAAGTTCAATGGTTTTCTAGGTTAAATTGAGCATAGAGATATAACTTAATTACTTAGAGAAATATGTTGTTTATATCTTGAGAAAGTATATTCAATATTCATGGGTCTGATTTGTCAATGCTTGATATGTTGATTTGGGAACGTCGATTAGATAACATAGTTGAAGAATTGGTGAATTCACGTGCCTTAGACTTTTTATCCATTAATTTTCCTTCTAAATTATTKTGTATGATCATCTAGGGTTAATTAGGATTTCTTTAATTAGTTAATCCTCATCTTAATTAATTAGTTGGCTAAATAAAATTTAGGATTATAAGTGGATGGTAATCTAGATTTAATTCTCTATGGATTTGATATCTTTTATATTATGTGATACAACCTAGTATACTTGCTAGGATTTACCCGTATCACTCACCTGGATATTTTTGACTTATGCGCCTTGACTGGTGATAGTTCATCATGTTCCAACTCTTAATAGTCTTCACAAAAGAAGAGAACTTAATCTTCTTGATTATCATGCCCTGTGGTTATATCATAAGTAATCATCTTAGTCTATATCTTGTAATAAGACTATGATAATCATAGGGAAGTAAATGATCTCTCAATAATTAATCGAGCCCCCAAGATTCTAGTGAAACTGAATTCATGATTTTTGGAGAAATTATTCTGATTAATAGAATGGGTGTGCGTCTCAGGGTTTCCATTTTTATTTAGAAGGGATGRGAATTATTTGAATCTGGTCTATAGTTCCTACGCACATACAATTTAAGAGTTAGGGTAAGGAGCGTATCGAACGTACAGGAAAATATTTTTTGACTTAGGCTTTCCAAAAGGGACTAACCTTGCAAAAGTTCAGTTATATATCTCTCCACGAGGTAATTGAGTACTTAGGAAACTAGTTTTCATACTAAAACTGGGTATTATATCATTTGAATCAAGATAAGGAAATCCAAGACAACAAGGGAAGCCGYTTTTAAAATAGTAGTAAAGGAAGTACAAGAAGTGACTAATTCATCTCTTATTAACATTAAATTAGTTTGAAGCACGGTCCTTAAAATGTTCTTGAGTTCTAAATTTATTACTACATACCAATTCAAACATTCCCCTAGTTCTTTCACTAAATAAATAGATTCTACATAAAACAAAGCCTTAATTTACTAACTATTCCAACCATCATAAAAACGGCCAGGATGATTAAMTTTAGTTCCTTATTAAGAAGTAAAAAGATGGGCCTGATTGACTTAACTGTGAACCATGCAAGGCACAGTTTATGAGAAAAATCTTTTTTCAAAATTTTTATTATTACTAGCCTTCTAAAACCAGAGGAATACCTTTTGCGCATTTCCTTTTCCTTCATTCTTGAAACGGAAGAGACTAGCTTCATACGAAATGTTTCATCTCACTATGTCAATCCCTAACTACCTTAAGAAATGTTAGCATAGTGCAAGTTTGGTTTGGTAAACCAAAATGAAAAGCCTATAAGTAAATATAGAGGTGAGTATTGAAAGTAAAACTTCAGTTTGTTATTGAAAACTCATACTTTAAGAATTGGACTAAATTGCTCTTTTATGATATGATTGCATATCTTAGACTTGTTGAAATAATCAGTATTACAACAAATGACTTTGTGTGCAGAAGTTGGAAAAGAAAGATAGGTTGTTGACCACAGCTTTTTTTTTTATATCTATATGTATTTATTAATATTAAAAATATATTCGTAACTGTGTGTTCATTGAGCCATATAATTTAGCTCAATATTTAAAAAATAATGTTATTCTATATCTAAAAATCTTAATATACTAAATACACAAAAAAATAACGTTACTCTATATCTAAAAATCTTAATATACTAAGTATACGAACTTAGATAAACAAGTTCAAATGTGTACCCTCTATTTCGAATTAATTGTGAATTTCAATAGAATTATGCATATTAAGTTCTATAAACTTTTAAATAAAATAACATTACTAACCTTCTTTTAACAAATGATAGGCTTTTTTATTTTTTATTTTTTTCAAATTGAAGAAAAGAAAGTAGTGAATCTCAGTGAAGAACTTCATCAGAAGAACGATACTTATTCCAATGTTGAAACTATGAAGGAATATACAACAAACAATTTGGAATCTAAAGAAGATCAAACTTTTTCAGAATCACCTATGTGTTTTCTTTTGTTCGAAGTTGTTGGTAAAGAAAGTGTTAGTTCATTGCAAGTTTACGAGGACAAGACATGAAAAGTGAAGCCACCAAGCGAAAAATAAGATACAAATATGTAGAAGATATGCGCTAGTATTATATTTATACTTTTTTGTACCCATTCAAGTTTCAAGATTAATTATAAAACCAAGATCATATAGAGGAAAAGATGAATAAATGCATAAATTTCTCCTCGTGATAATGTTAACAAAAAAAAAGCCATTGAAGTGGTGGAGATTGTATATTACCTTTGCCAGAGACAGTTAGGAGAATGGCTGTCGAGAGTCAACTTAGGCAAAAGAAAACAAATTGAGAAAGATAAGGGAAAATAAAGAAAAAGAGGTGACTGGGGGGAAAAAAAAAAAAAAAACTAACCAACAAGATGAAGAACTCTTAAAATAAGAAATGGTGCGGCAGTKGTGAGACCAAGTAGGCGGAGAGAAGTTTAAGAGAAAGATAAGAAAAAGGTGGCGGTGCTGTTGGATTGACAAAGGACAAGAAAAAGTATAAAAAAGTTTATRAGAAAAAGGGATAAGAAAAAGGACAAAAAAAATTCTTCTTMTTATTATTATTTTTAAGCAAGACTAGGGTTTATTTTCTTCTAATAAATCCCTTAAAGCAGATTTATTCTAACAAACAAACCAACCTACGACTCGATTATTTAAAGTAACTACTAAATAAATAATCAAATAAACAATCAAGAAAATATTATAATTCCAAACTTCTTAATTTATTAGTGTCTCAACTTATCATGCATCACAATTTATCAYGTAATCATGTTTTGCGAGATTTTATACTAACAAATATTGGCTAACAAACGTTTAGAATATTATATAACCCYGCTAATTTCTGATTGCATCAAGTGGTATTAGAGCTGGTCTTTCTTGTCATGAATGTGGCCATCAATACTCAGAATGGTCAAATAATAGAAATAGGAGATTGACYGAGGGAAGGAATAATCCCAAAAAACCCCAATTGAGGTAGAAGCAGGGAAGCAGAATGCATGAGGAGTCCACGCGTTGGTGGAGACTTTGAATATTCTAATTCCATGGAGGAATTTGCAGACCCTGAAAGACAACTTCAGGTTGATGAAGACTTCTAAATTAAGGCACACATTCCCTATTTTTCTTGTCACATGAAAGTAGAGGTACTTTTGGATTGACAAGTAGAGGTGGAATAGGATTTCGAGATTACAGAAGTCCCGGAGAGGAAACTGGTCAAGATGATAGCTTTTCGTCTAGAAAGTAGTGATGTTGTCTGGTGGGATTAGTTACAAAATTCTCGTTAGAGACAAGGGAAGCAATGAATCCAAACATGGCGGAGGATGAAACAACTAATGATGGGTCGATTCTTACCAGTGGACTACAAGTAGTATTTATATCRGTTGTATATCGATTGCATCTAGGGACTCAGGTCTATGATTGAATATACCCATAAATTTGTTTCAGTTGTCAGAGCGTAATGATTTAGTAGAATTTGAAAATCAAAAGGTGGCTCCTTTATTAATGGATTAAAGCCTTCAATTCTAGTGAAAATTTGCATGTAATTTATCTACAGTGACGAAGCTTCTAGTTTGGAATTGAAAGCAAAACTTTTAGAGAGGAATACATACTAGAGGCACAAAAAGATGGTGAATTCCTTTACAAATAAGGGAGGAATTCCGTTCTGAATGTAGGTAGTGCTCCCAGGTTTTCTAATCCTACTCCAAAGAGGATTGGTGGTCCTAATCATTCTAGGAGACAAGCAGTAGCTTTGGAGGCATTTAAAATAGAGCCCATTATTCAAGATCTACTAATCTCTATGCTAAACTTCTTTCTGCTGAGATATGTTATATATGTCATGAACCTAGACATAGATCTAAGGTGTGTCCTACACAAAGACCATTTGCTATTTTAGAGTGAATTGATGGTGACAATGAGGATGGAGGAGTTGTTCAATACTATGCAGCGCTACGTTTGTAGTGGATGAGTCAACGAAAAGTGTTATTCTTGAATTCAGAGGCTCCTATTATCTCCAAAAGAGGAAAGACAACAACGTATTTAGATCATTTTCTACCTTTAATAACAAGGTGTACAATTTGATTGTGGATAGTGATAGGTGTGAGAATTTGGTATCATAGAAGCTGGTGGATTACTTGCAATTACCGATGCAGCCACATAAGGCACCATATTCCTTAGGGTGGGTCAAGAGAGGACCTATGGTTCTAGTTTCTAAATCTTGCAAAGTGCTGATATCCATTAGTAAGCAACATAAAGATAATATTTTGTGTGATATCATTGATATAAATGTTTTTCTTGTTCTTTTGGGACGATCTTGACAATTTGATGTGGATGTGACTTATAAGGGGAGATAAAATGTGATTGTTTTCATGGAATAAAAGCATAAAATTATTATGCCTCCCTTATTACCTTTGAGAGGACCAATGATTATGAATGAGGAGAGTTCTTTTACATTATTCAATAGTGAACCTCCATATTTTATGGGTATTTTTAATATCCGAGCTCATTTAGGCCATTTTTATAATATTAAAATTTAAGTTGGATTAAGAGTTAAAGAAAATATTAAGGTTGTATATAAGAGAATGTTTTATTCTTACACCTCCTTTATTCTAAACACCAGAGGCAACGTAGGATTAGCACCAGAGGCCAGAAACTAAGAGGGACCACTGCCTGTCACCATAAATCAATTGAGGTAGGTACTTAGGCTCTATTATCTTTTATTCGACTATGTGTACACAACCTATAAATGTCTTGTAGTTGATCAATGAGTGAAAATTAGGTATAATCCTGTGTTTTCGGGATTAAGTAATTAGGACTTTCCCTTCTTTGATTGGCATTAGGGAACAAATTAAAAGGCTTAGAGAGCCAACAAATGAGATAGATCTACATCCACCTAAATCACTAATTGATGATTGACAATCRCTAAGGTAAGCGGAGATAATTTCCTTTTGACTGAATTTTTGGTCTAAACCTTTAGTACTATTTTTTTGAAAAAAGAATAACTTGAATGGAATATGTGGATATTTTAAAGGTTTTAAAAATATTTTGTCTTTGATATTTGAACTTTATGATTGGCGAATTTGAGGATTTTCTTCTATTTACTATTTAGTTTGGTATCAACTCGTCTCCATATTGTATTTAAAATGTAATAAAAACTAATCATACACAATGCTTCAGATTGAATAGGATAAAGTACAAAAATCTCCCTATAGTTTGGCCAATTTGTGAAGTTAACATCCCATGCTCAATTTAACCACTTTCCCCCCAGTTGTAAATTTCGTTCCAATGGAGTTAAATGGCTATTGATGAAAAATATAAAAACTTAAAAAAAYCCTTTAATCTTATATGATTTCAAAAATAACCTTGAGTTGGAGCGAAAGGAATGGTTGTTCTGATTTTGTACGACGTTAAGAAAGAAGAAAAAGAAAACATCTGTCCAGTTCCTAAGTTTGTTCAAACTCCTTCCAAATCTTCATTCTCTCTCTCTTCCAAACTTTTTCACCCTTTCATTGATAGTACACCTATTCTTCTCAAACTAAACCAGAAGAAACCATCGCATATAATCCAATGACCAAAAAAAAAAACCTAAAAAATAAAAGAGAGAACTTCAATGATATTTCGATTTCCTGTAAAAAAAAAAAGTACAACTTTCCTGTGAACTCCCTTTAAAAAAGTCTAAAAGAATAGATTTTTCTAAAATCAAAGTGCAAGAAAGCAAATGCGGCTCGATATCTTTGAGAAAGTTTCATTGCAAGGTATATGTTAGGTACCAAATTTATCTATTACCAACTTATTATTATTATTTTTTTTATTTTTTATGATTAGGTGGACAAACAATATGTTTGTTGAATGTGTTCTTCCTGTCTTCATTCTCTCCYGTTGTTGTAAGTTTATAAAAGAAATTGAGTCCTGAATTTTGTTTATGACTTGTGCCAAATATAGATATACTCCATAGGACATTGTGTGTGCATGAATAACATGGATATGGTCCCCCCTCCTATTTGTATAAAGGGTTTGTGAAAGCCAAGTTTTTTCCTCTCCTAATGGTATCACAATACATTTTTAATGTGATGGATTAGGCTACTTTGTTCCCGCAACTTTGCTTTCACATAATCAACACTCATAGAATACATATCCTTTTATGCAGCCATCTAGGGAAAAAAAATAAGAAAGAAAATGCCTTTGTTATTCTATAGACACTTTAAAACGTGTATAGCTTGAGATGCACTAGGATTTGGTTTCTAAAATCAATTAGAAAATTTTCCGTAAGAGAAAAACAAAGGTAAAGCTTGCCATCAATCTAGGAATATACCATGAGCATGAAGAAATATAAGAGTGAGATAGTACATATCTTAAACATATTTTAACTAAAAGTAACTTCATTTGTTTAGGAATATCCATGACTAATTATATATAGTGCACTAACAGTTTAGGGCTTTTTTCTTCACTTATCAATTATAGTACATTTTTGCTGCACTTTTTCTGATTACTTTTTGATATGAAATGAATGAAATTAAACTCTTATTTTCACTTTATTGTCAGTTGATGTGGGTTTGTGAAACCTAAGTTTTTGTTTCCTTTTAATGGGTATCACAATGTATTTTTTGTTTTTCAAATGTGAAGAATTAGGCAGTGGAAGTGTTGCTAATTTGTCTGGTGTTGTTTATCTCCTATCATGCACAAAAGGAAAAGTAAGAAATCTAGAAAAGCCATTTTTAGCTCTACTGTGGTTTGACTACATTAATTTACTCCTATACCTTCAGCATAAATATCACCTCGTCTTCTTATTCTAATATTTATAGCTAGCTCTTTACTGTATATCTTTATCTCTAATGTCATACACTRATATTGCAATTTTTTATTCCAATATTGCTCTTGCTATTTTTAATGCATTTTTCATTTTGAATTTTCCTATTACAAGACATTCATAATGCTTTTACTTGCTGTTTTTCCAACTTTTTAAATAGGATTTTTCTCCAATTGTATAAATTATGAATATGCCTATCACAATTCATTTTTATGCTTTGTTCTTGCTGTTATTCTTAACTTTCTTGAACCATTCTTTTTTTTTTTTTTTCCATTGCCTTTTTAGATTACTTAGAGATAGATTATAGAAGGCTAACAATTGAACTTCATTATGGGGGCGCCTTTGTCAACAATCTGTTTCTAATTACATTAGGGGCACTACAAATTGTTTGGATAATGTGAATCCTAACTTAATGTCTTATATAGAACTAGTTAGTATACTTAGAAGGTGTGATATCCCTCGGAACATGCAAATCCATTATAGAAATCCTAATTCTACCATGGAAGATGGGTTAAGGGTAGTGAATACTCAAATAGTTTTTGATGAGAATGTTAGATAATCACAATGGCCACGATATGGTTGTCATGTATATGGATGACCTACTTGACTTCAACATTCTATGGGCTTCAACTATAGATGTAGAAGTGATAAATGATGAGGGGGATAAGTGTAATGAAGGAGACAAGGGGGATAAGAGTGGTTTGAAAAAATATAACGAGGATGATGAGGGGAATTTGGATGAAAATGCAGAAAATAATGGTTTGATAGTGATAGTGAAGATGAAAGTTAATAATCCTCATAGTGGTGAGGATAGTGAGGAATGATATTCCGTAACTAGTTCATATTTTGATGTTTGTTTGGATGGGGATAGGCTTAGTGATAGATGTGATCCACTAGAAGAAATGAGGAACAACGGGGAATCAAACCCTAGTGACATGAATTTTCTTTAGATTCTTGATGTTGCAACATTAGAARAAATRCAAAGAGAATACTATGAATACAAAATGGTATATGGAGGGAAAATGCAAGAACTAGAGGTYGTAAATGATGATGATATTTTAAAGTGTCTTATGACTCAGAGGGGTGATGATGAGTTTTTTGAATTTAATGAGGAAAGGAACATGGGCAGGAGTTTTCTGCAAACCAGAATAACATTTGCTTCAGTGTATGAGTAGAGGAAAGCTCTAAGGGAACATCTCATCAAGAATGGAGTTGATGCAAAGTATGTAAAAAATGATAAAGACAAGGTCACTGTTGTCCATAAGAAGGAATATGGGAGGAGAATATATGCAAGCCAGTTAGTTGGCACCTTAACGTTCCAAATAAAAAGTATGACTGGTTTGCCTCATAGGTGCCCTAGAGTATTCAGGAATTTTATAGCAACTTCAAAATGATTATGCAAAAAGTACTTAAAATGATTGGTGATGATCTTAATTGTAGTATCAAAGGGTTATTGAATAATGTCAGGAGGCAATATATCTGAAAAAAAGATTTATAGAGCCAAGACACAAGCTCTTAATAGTAACATAGGGGGTAATAGCAAGCATTACGTTAGCATGTTGGGGTGTGCTGCCATGAATCAAGAGTAGAACCCTTGTAGTGCTACAGTTGTTGAAATCAATAGACAACCACTTCTTAGAGAACCATTGTTCAAGAAAATTTTCATTATATATACTRCTCAGATTATGGGATTGTTAGAATCTTGTAGGTCAGTTATTCGTCTTGATGCATGTGTTTTGAGGAGTCWTTTTGAAGGACAATTGATGCAAGCTGTTGATAGAGATGCCAACAATCAAATATTTCCAATAGTAATGGCAGTTGTGGAATTTGAATGTAAAGAGAGTTGGAATTGATTTATGGAGATTTTGCTACGGCAAATTGGTAGCCCAAAAGAAAAAGGCTAGATATTCATATCTGACAGACAAAAGGTAAACTATTTGTCTTTTTTTCTTTTAATTAAAATTGATATTCACGTTAAATTTCTAACATTCTAAACATAATTACGAGGTATAATTGAAACTTTTAATACTATTGTTACATAGTGTGATCACAAATTTTGTGTTAGACTGATATGCTAATTTTAAACCTACATTTAAAGATAAACAACTCAAAAATGTAATATGGACAGTAGCTAGGCATATAGAGGTGATGTTTCAATTGAGGAAATCATAGAGTTGAGGGGCCTAGATAATGAAGCATTCTTATGGTTAAGTGCCATTCCAAAAAAATTGTGGACTAGATATACATTTAGCACACATGTTAAGTGTAACATGCTTTGTAACAACAATTGTGAGTCATTTAATTAGCAGTTAAGAATCAAGAGATAAATCAATTTACACAATGTTGGAAAATATTGGAAGACATGTAATGTGTAGATTCCAAGAAAAGAGAGAATGGATAGCTAAGTGGAAGGGTAAAATGTGCCTTAGGGATCAGTGAGAAGGTTGAAAAGACAAGAATAACGACTATGAATTATCAGACTATTCTTGTTGGGATGGTGTATAGGAGCAGATGGAAATAGGGCGGTGTTATGTGACTGATTTGAAGAACAAGACTTGTTCATGTAGAGAATAGGACATAACAGGCATCTAATGTGTTCATGCATGCACTGGAACTATAAAAGAAGGAAAATGTTGGGAAGATTATATAGATGAGTGTTATTTAGAGTATACTTACAAGAAGACATATAAACATAAGATTATGGCTATTCCTAATAAGGCAGTAGCTTGAAAGAGGATTAGAATAGTTGGGACCTCCTCACTTGAAAAAGGCAGCAAGTAGATAAAAAAATAGAGGAGAAGGACTATAGATAAACTACCATATAGGTTAAGATTGTCCAATAGGGGAGACAAAATCACTGATTTAAATGTGGTCTATCTCGATGCACCTAAAGAAACAAAGAAGTACTTCTAATAATCCATGGGTCCCATCCCTATCTCTTTATCTATGTCTGCTTCAACAACTACTAGTGTGTAATTATCATGTGACATATGCACTATGAAAAAAGTGCATATGTCACATAATAGAGAGAGAGAGAAAGAGAATTAGGTAATTGGTTCGAATCAATTAACCAAAAAAAGTGTCAGTGAGTTTGAGATAACAACTATTAGGGGTGTTTTTGTCCTTGCAGCTTAAATAGGCATAAAGAGGGGTAAATGTGTAAATTTMTCTATATTAAGAAAATGTGTCCCACAAAAATTTCTATCAAACATTGGATGAAATCTGTTAGATGGGGGAGGGAAGTGGTCAAATTGAAACTGGGTATTAAATTGACGAAGTAGCCGAACTATAGGGGGTTCTTGTATTTGATATTTGAAAGTTAAACTTATAGATGTGGGTAAGTCTGAACTTTCTATTTGAGACTTGTTTGAATTGGATTTTGGGAAACATAATTCACCTATATGTGATTTGCCATATAGGATGGATGAAAAGTTAAAGCTAAATTGAATCTGTATGTCGACCTATCGAGAACACAACGAGGCCTAAATTAAGGATCTGACGCAATTGCCTTAGTTTTATTTTGTCCAAATAATTTATTTGACTTTGTCTAATGTATTTTGAATGATTGTTTGGTTTGATATTAATGTTAAATGTTTTTGTATAAAGTTGTGAATGAACATTTGAAGCTTTCACATGGTTGGTGGTGATATTTTAGAGTCAAGTATTGTTCTAAAAGAAGAACAAGGAATTGATATTAAATCAACTCGTTGACATTCTTTGGTGCTTCTCTTCATAAAATGATTTTTAAATTCTCTGTAAATGGCATTAAATATTTTGAATTTGTTAAATMGTCTTGGCATATTTTTCTAAAAATTTTCAAGTGTCAAATTTAGAAAAAAAATAAAATTTAAAAACAAAATCTTTATGTAGCTTTATTTATGCTTTTTCGTTTTAGAATCAGTTCTAAAAGTTAAATTATGATTCTAAAAAGGGTTATAAGGAGGTTCAAGAATGAATTTACAGATTATGACTATGTAATAATGAAATCATCTTCAATCCCAATTACAGGAAAATTATCTCTACTTACTGAGTAAGTGTACTGACTCCACCATTTCCCTTTTTCAAAAYAGAAAGCATTAGAATTTGTGGCCGACAACGATGCTTGAGAGTGAGAGGTTGGTATTCGGGATTGAAGACTATAGTTTATGATAATTTAATTTCCTATGTTATTCTTGTATATTAGAACTTTGCATTATGGAGTTTTTAGTACTTATTCATTATGGTTGTATAGGACTATGAAATAAAAGATTTTCATTCTCTGATGAATTGGATGTACTAGGAAGCTTTGGTATCACTACTAGAAAATGAGCATTTTCACATGCATGAAAGCTTTGAATCTCTTGACACTTAGAACTAGTATAGTCCATATTGCTGTAGGATAGGCTATTACTACACTTCTATGAATTAATAAAAGCTTTATTCATGACCCTTTGAAGCGTCATTAAAAATATTGTTATTTCGATGCTCTTCTGCACAAGTATAGCTCTCGTAACAGTCCAAAAATTCAAGCAAGTTCAAACATATAATTACAGAAAGAAGAGGTAGCATAGGTATATATTGTTGCACTTGCAAGCATCACAATAAGGTGTCTATTGCCACACTTTATAGTGTCTGGATAATGGTTCTATTAGTATGTACATTTTGAAATGTTAGGATAAGTGATCAAATACTACGTTTTCAGTTGTCATAAATCGTATAGTTTATCTATTTCAACGCTTCTAATAGCATCGTTCTAGGTCTTTATTTTATTTTATTTTTCTCYAGAAACCTAGTATTCAATTTTATTTTTACCAAATAACATTTGATATATTAATATACTTGGAAACAATTATCAAATCGAACATATTCAGGTAGCTAAAAATCAAAAYATTTATACAATTCAAGTCCAAACATATTTGTAATATTCAACAATTACTACAATATTCTTATCCAAATCTTTAACAATCATGCTATAACTAATATATAATAACTAAAGAAAAACATACGTCCCAAAATCCTCCATAACAAGCTATATATTTTACTAGATTATGTTTTACTCCACAAATAATCACTTAGACAAAGCCCTCCATAAACAACCACAAAACATTTGTTATTGCTCCATAAAATATTACTCCAGATCGAGTTACTCTTCAATGCATCTTCTCACCTATATATTGTAAAATAAATTTAGTACAATTAATTATGTCCATTAAGAATGTGTTGTGTAAATGAAAAATATACAATAATAAGGTATATGATGAGAAATTACCAAAGAACATGACCAAGCCACGGGTACTCTAGTAGCCTCTAAATTTTGTTTCCTTAAGCATTTTCAGTTAACCATTTCTTGCTATCATGACTTTGCATCAGAATATGGGTTTTGATAGTATGCTTTAAAATAGTCAAGCTATTTCAGAAATGTTACATGCATTATCAAGAAAATTTTTTTTGACATAATATCAAGACACAATTAGGTTAACATAATTCTTAGCCTAATTCTTAGCCTTTCTAGTCACCTAGGAGAGATAGTAGTAGCTCACTTTTCAAAGTTCACCAAACTATATGATAGTCTACCTTTTTCATATCTTTTATTGAATCCATATCCAATGAGCATCAGATAATCCCACTTAAGTGCATATGATTTTTAGTAGTCATGTTAGGATGTGTATTATACTAAATCTAAAATATTTAGTGTACTGATGTAATTGATTTATGACATGCATATATTTTATGCAATCATCATTTTATATCCATGATTTTCATAAATTTGATAGCATACCCTTTACCACAATGAAAGCACCAAGTTAGAAAATATTCATTCCATCTTTGCCCATGATACAACAGTARAAAACCATCAAGGCTCATAAAATAATATAATTCTTTAACTTCTATCAAATGAATCCTTTTGTTTTTTTCATGTCTGATCTTAAAGTATTTTCAGTCTTTCAATATCGCTTCAATCCTCTGTTATCATCAATACCTATTTTATCATATTCATCATACACGACTTGTTCATTTCACCTAAATATACACTAAAGATTCATTCTACAAATATCAAGTACATTCTATATACCAAGCAATAATACATGTTCAAGAAGAGGCAGTAAATATTATGAGTTCAATTTCAAAGAATTAAGGAGTGAGTAATTGCAAGATCATTTGCTTGTGTAATAAATAACAATCAAATTTAAACATAAGACAAATGGTAATACAGGCATTAACTCCAAATGTACAGAGAGAGCGTTTTGTGGCGTAAAATAAAACAATTGTATACAAATTGCAACAGATTGTGTTAAGACAGTCCAAGCTTATCGCTAGCTTTTTGGAAGAAAATGATTCTAAACATCATGCATCAAATTTGAAACTGTATAAATGCAGTATTCCTTCTGATTTTTGTAAAAAGTTAAAAAATGAGAAGAGATTTTGATGTTACAGATGAAATCGTGTCCAAGGATAGTCAATATAATGCCATCCTTGAGAACTTACAACGTAAACAAAAAGGCTATAAAGATACAAGTCTTCACTTTTAAAAAGTTTCATTTGTTTAATCTCTTTCTTGCAATGATGGAACAAAAGTTGAAGTTCAAAGAGAAATCAACTTAAGGTCGTATATTCGCTTATTCAGAAAAAAACAAAAAAAGAAAGAGCTTAAAATCATGTACTCATTGTCCTATTCTTACATGCTTATTGATAAACTTATTAAATCTTTCTTTACTTTAAGGCTTTGTCCTCCCAGTAGATCGAACAAAAGTGAAAAAGGGATGAAAAATTTTCCTTTACAAGAGGTATTTCTTTTGTGGCCTTTTATTTTAGGCAAATACTCCACCGACCTCTTTTTAGGTATGCTTCATTTTCTGCCCCTTGGAAATTCTTTATAGAAATAGATTTTTCTAAAATCAAAGGTTTTGGGATGGGAGTATCTTTTGAAATTGTTAAATTAACTTTTTCTTACATTCTTTGGGAGTATCTATGTAGGTATTTAATAAAAAGATAATTTTTTACATTCTCCTACTTGGCCCACATGTTATAGTAGATAAGTCCCTTGATGACTGACAAACACATGGCCAATACTTATAGTTACTCAACTGGAATATTAGTTATTATGCAACGGCTACTGAGTTAGAAAATATTAATAGACTGGCAGTCAGGTTATATGACAAATACTTCCTTTCACATACTACAATGTTTAATACCTCCTAATCAAGTTTCAAAATCTTACGAATGCACTGAGTCATTTAGGGTCCAACTGTATGGATCTAATATGGATCACACAAGTTTACATATCTGTTATATGTGCACAATCATGTAAGTAAAACTAGTCAAATGTGCAGACATGGTTTAAAAGTCAGAATAGCTTCCTTTATGTGAATAGTGATGAAACAAAATTGCCGGCTAATGAACATTCGACTTAGTAAACATATACTCAATAGCAACTTGCTTTCAACATTATTTCTAACAAGAATACTTTACGTTGTTAGTTACTTATTCGACTCCCAAAACTAGTTGTTCTTACTAATGAACAATGCAGTCAAATATCATGAAACTTTAGCTAAAGTAAAATCGACAACCTCTTAGCCAAAATAGATGCCTGTGAAGCTTTTACAGCATCCTTGGTTTGACCTTTATTTCAACGCAATAACAAATATATTATAATCTTCAATGTGACAAACATGATAAATGCAACAAAGAAATGTGTTTGATACTAGAGATACTCTTTTATAAAATCCAGATATAAGTCTAACTTTATTGTACAACATTACTAGATAAATTGCTTTTTGATCTTGAATTAGCATGCAGCAATAGAGGTTTATTCACTAATTGAACGAATCAAGACATTATTTGAATGAGGAATTTCATTACATCTCAATAATATCATGTGTATCATATCAAAAATTGGAAACCCTTATTCATGACTTTAAAAAATGAAAACAAAAAGGATCGTATGTATAGCTAACATAAATATTAAAATATCAAAGGTACATAGTTACTAGCTATAGACTTTCTAAACAAAATTCATAAGGAACTATAACTCCCACTATGTTGGAAAATTCTTAATCAATGGTAAACACAATGGATTTTGTTAATGTAGTTCCTCAAGTCACTATTGTTTCTGATCACAGTTAACTGATATAGGGATGTCCTTGCGTAATCAAAATTTTGAATCTGTAGAGATACTATAATGAATCCCGTTCGAAACCTCCAATTTGCGAGACAAAATCACTCCCATTTTCTTTATGTTCCTCAAAAAAATATTCTTTGTTTAGTTTCTGAGAATCACATTGTGTAAGAGCACAATAAATATAAAACTATTGGAGCTATCTTTAGTATCTAATAAACAACCCATTTTTATCAATTATCTAATTTCATTGATTAAGGGTCACATACCCTTATATCAATTAGACATATCTATATGTGAAAATTAGATGTGGTTTCACATCGTCAAAAACAATCCTAAATGAAACCACATCCAATACACATGGGTTTTTTTTCCAAAAAAAAAACTTATTCGAAAGTAGATAATTTGAACTACTAATATTGTTCCCAAAATACATGCAAAAGTCATATTTCCCTTTTCACCTTCATTGTTTCCAAATGGTGAACTTAATATTTTATACCTACTTAAAGAACTTGGCAAGTAAAATATATAAAATTATCAATATCTCTTTTCAATCTAAATTCCTTTTTCTTTCTCTCCTTATTTTGAAACCTTTCAAAGCATCAAGTACTTTATCAAACAAGGATAAGAAAGAACTTATTACGGATAATGAGATAGAATATCGCTCACCATTCATATAAGGAGAGAAATGTTTCAAAACATCTATGATCTCAAATAACCAAGAACCCTCTRGCATTCTAAACGATCATTCTGGATTTTTTAACTTAATGCAATTCCAAGAATAATAAAAATTGAATAAATTCAAAAAATTTTAAGATTTTTTCCTTTATTTAGTATTCTTTATAAAGATATTTTATTATTTCTCAATTATGCCAAGACTAAATGAGCTCTTAATTAATAACATAATACTTTATACCAACTAYTTTATTATGCAGGACYGAAAAAATACATATATATATGGGTCTAACTCAACTTTTGAGCATTATTTTGAATACTTGAAAATAAATATCAAAATTAACCAATTCAACTTTGAAAATAACAATATGTATAGGACATTTCAAAATTCCTTCAAAAAAATAGTACCTTGCCAAAATAGAGTTAATAAATCCGACATTCCATCCACATCCAAAATCTTAATGGATGCTATAGTTGAAAAAAGAAATTGTATAGAAAGCTTGCATATAATTGGAAATGTGAATTGCAACTCTAAATCGAATTTACCATATGCTACCGAGATGTACTAAAATATAAATTTGAGAACATGTCCTTATGAGTCATTCAATGCAAAAGGATAAGAACCTTTATAATATCTCAATAATGTCCATATAAAACACCATTAGATTATATAGATGTTTTTCCTCAAATTGGAACATTTCTACCTTAATCAATATTCTCTATATACAAAAATAAAATGTCTCATACTTTTTTCTCTTCCATTCCAGCACAAGGTCAAGGAATCAACATTTGACCATATATATTTATATGTACACAAAAATTAMGAAGAGAGTTCAAGATGAAATATCRAATAATAACTCAACATATACAATTCATAGAGAAACATTAAATTATGTCATTTGCAAACTTACAAACACTCTTACTTTAGCATATCATGCCCAAGATATTTTAAATTTCCAAGATATATCACAAATTGCATTGTAATATGAAATAAAATTCTTCCAAGTATCAATGAAAGAAACATAATAACCAAGGATAAATCACATTTATGCTATGAATTTCAAACCACAAATTAATGAATCAACCAATGTCAATTCAAAAGTAAACTCTCACTAATAGGATTTACTATGATGCTTTATAAGAACATTAATAAACTAAGAAAATAAGAGAAACTATCCATACCAATTAGCATAGGATAATTCTCCACTAAACATCTAATTTATCATCTTGTTTCAATTAATCTCACAAMATAATTACCTCTCTTTAGGGCCAAATAGTATTTTAATGAATTAATTACAACATTCTAATAATATCATTCGACCACCTAATCTTATGTTGATTGAGACTTTTATATATTCAAATACTTAAGATGCTTTGGCTACTCTCAACACGTGAAAGAACTCTTTAGGTTCCTAAAATTCGAGAATGTTTAACTAAATTTGTCAAACTTTAATGTTGATAAAACAATTGTATGTACACATAGTGAATGTGATTCAAAAATTTTAATACTTTAAAATATTTAGCATACTTTGGCTACTCCTAATTACATAACGTATTACTGAATGTCACCTCTTAATGTCAACCAAACTTCATGTTGACAACAACATATATACAAAATCAAACAAAAYGAATAATGCCTCTAAATTTATTTATTATCTCCTAGATGTCATTATCTAATCACTGAGAACCTTATGTGATTAAGATCTTATACGCCAAATATTTAAAATGATGAGGCAASTCCTAAATACATGATATAAAGATATATAGTTCTCTTTCCTTTACTACATCTCAAATGAGATAATATATACTTTATAGATGTCATTMCTATTTAATCAATTGACTTAATATGATTAAAATTTACTTCATATATCAAATAGCTAAGATGCTTTGGCTAATCTTAAATACACGATATAAGGAAACAAAGAAATGGTGATATCAAATTGTATAGGGTCATGAGTTATAAACACATAACAATCAATTCTATAACAAAATTTTTCGGTAGAAAAAAAGTTCTAAAAAATACACATATTCGTTTGCTTAAAAGTAATGGAACTAAATACAAAGTAGAGCAATGTCCTATGCATGAAAAAACTGATGTAGAGGCACTTATTTAATATCCTTAGAATCTTTAATAGATGTTATTTTAATTTAATCACGCAACCTTATGTGATTAAAATATTGACATGTTCAAAATTTTAATCTAAATTAATCAACTCAGACAAAAAGTTGATTATATTTTGAAATGGGCATATAAGGATATAAATGTAACGCCTAGTGTGCCTATAACAAATAGGCTAGTTCTAATAGTTAAATCAACATATTATTAGAATCAATTTAAAGATACTAATTGAATTATAAAATAAATAAACCTAAAAGTCTATATATATATATATACCAAAAATAGATTCCCCAGATTAAAACAATGGCAATGGGATCAACTACAAAAACAAAATTTCACTCAATTTAACAAACTCGAAACAAGCAAGGTACAATTCCATACTAGAAGSCAACACAAATGGAGACTAAAAGGGGCAGTTAGGTAGAGGCACATAGTAACATGGTCCAAAAAAAAAGGTCCTCTAGAAATGCTAAGAAATAAATCTCATAGATTAAGAACAAGTCCAAAAACAAAACAAAGCCTTGAAACATCAAAGCCCAAAACTAAGAAATAAAATGTCTAGAAACTAAAATATTCTCGTGAATGTGATCCTAGGCTAAAAATAACAAAGTCACCCTTTAAAAATGTAATTTAGAGTGTGACGACCCACCCTCCCCTAGGTTTCACTGGGGATATACGGGTGTCACCTGCCTATCAACAGTCAATACARTTAAACAYTAAAAGCAACTAAATCCATAATTATCATATAAACATCTCATTAATTATAAAATCTTAYAATGTACAGGACTCTAATTTTACAAAATTAAATTTCATTGTGCAATCTACCAAAACATATAAGAGCACAACTCTCACTTGGCAGTACAAATATTCTAATCATTACAAATGATTAGAGATTTCTAGGCTCCACAAAACTTATATACGATATGAGTCTTCTAAGACTAAAGTCGTTTGACTTCACTAAGCGTCCCTGCCTGTCACTAAAATATATAAAATTTATTAGCTAGGCATAGTGAGTCCCATACTCGTGAGCATGTGATAGTGTACATTTTTTTAAATAGTAAATATCTAGAAAACATGGTGCTTTAGTTTGAATAAGAAAAGATCAAGCTATTGTTTGAAAACTAATATCTCTGAAGAAATAGTTCCAAAAAAAACTCAATGTTAGAATGCATGCCAAGTATATAGTCATGAGAATCAAACTTTAACCRTAAGAGATTTACTCTACGGGTCAAGATATACCATACTTATCACTCAAATTATGCATGCGATTTATAACCGAACCCCATGAACAAAAATAAATAAGCCGGCTACCGAGGCTATAGGAGTCGGTTGCCCTCGAGTTAAACCTCTAACCAGGGGTATGAGCATCCAATATTTACTATAGGTATAATATGGCGCAATCATCTGCCTAAACGAATCCGGCCCACCATAGTATGATCTACAGGTTTAACCATTTGGCAACTCCCAAAGTATTGTCGTCCAAGCGGCTGAAAAGGTCCTCGTGCTGGGGACTAGCCGAGCGCAATACTTTGTCCATTAGACCAGTACTTAGAGTCACAGATTGATTACTCAATCACTATAATATATACACATTCCAAGTATGTCTCAATAACAAGCTTGATGCACAAGTAAATCAATCAATTCATGAAACTCATGATTAAATCTATGTCAATTGTAAAAATAGACATTTGATATCTATATTCAAGTTTTCATGTAAACATGTTGTTTGAACAAAATAAGGTATGTGATAAGTCATGCCGATATAAAATCTATGATGCTTATAAGCCTGTAGAAAAAACATGTACAATAATTTTTCAAAAGAGTTGAAGAATATTGTTATTTGAAATAAGTAGATTTGAAATCATTTTTCTAGAATACGATATACAAAACCACATGTATTTGGGAGTTTAATAAAACAGAGGAACTCACTATGCAAGTCAAGGAATGTTCACTAAAGCTATAGGATAATAGTGTAGGATCAACTTTCAAGTTGTCATGTGTTAAAGTAAGGAAGTTGATGTAGCCCATAAACTAGTATACAACCTTCTGAAAAATCTTTATTATGGTGTCTCTATTTTATGGCCTCCTTTTAACACAACTTTGGACTTCCTTTAAAAATTTCACCTATAATTTTTCAAAACTTGTATTTTGACCTCGAAAGTGTCTACCCTACCATTTTTGGCTATTCCGAAAGCAACGGTGCTACCCTTTTTTTGAGATTCTATTCCAATTTTTTAAAAGAATATCAAAATTATTTAGAAGGTGAAAATGACCATTGACGAGTCAACTTCATCTTCGGGAGCTATGATTATGCACACGGCTACCAACTACACGTTGTGAAAACCTCGAATGGAAGATTTCCTCAGCTATAAAGATCTATTTGATCCAATAGACCTAATGGGTGTGAATCCTGATACCTCCAAATCAATGGAGTGGAAGAAAATGAATAGAAAAACTATTGGTCAAATTCGACAATAGATTGATCATAGTGTCTTCCACCACGTTGCACAAGAAACATACGCTTATGCCCTATGGAAGAAGTTAGGGGATATGTATYAGGCTAAGATCGCATGGAACAAGGCCCTACTGATGAGGTGCCTAGTCAATATGAAGCTGAGAAGTGGAACTTCCGTTGCCGAGCATACCAGTGAGTTCCAGAGCCTTGTAAACCAATTATTATCTGTTGAAATACCACTTGGAGACAAAATGCAATTCCTACTACTTCTAAGTTCCCTTCCCAATAGTTGGGAAACACTTGTTGTTACTCTTAGCAACTCAGCCTCTGGTGGCAAACTTACCTTGTTTGTGGTCAAGGATGCACTGTTTAATGAAGAGGCAAGAAGGAAAGATATGAGTACAGATCAGACTCATGCCCTTGTGATTGAAAATTGAGAAAGATCACAAGGAAAACAACAAAGAAATGGTAGAGGAGAATGGAGAAGTAAAGGTAAAAGCCGGGGGAGATCCTTAGATAGCAGGAAACTGTCTTCTACCTGTAATCATTGCGGTAGGTCATATGAAGAAGAATTGCTACAAATGGCTAGAGGAGCAAGGTCAGAAAAGTTTTCAGTCAAAAAATAAGGGTGGAGAAGAGCTAGTCACCATATCAGGAGATATAGCATACTGTACTACCCATGATGAGACATGCCTTCACGTCTCAAGAGAAGACACGGAATGGGTGGTAGATATTGCAATGTCCTACCACGTAACTTCCCACAAGGACTACTTCACAACATACAAAACTGGAGACTTTGGAGTAGTGAAGATCRATAATTCTAGTTCATCTGAAATAGTCGGAATTGGTGATGTTCAGGTAAAGACAAGTGCAAGGAGCCCAATTACTTTGAATGATGTCAAACATGCATCAGATCTTCGGCTTAAYCTACTATCAGTGGTATCCCTTGACAAATAAGGGTGTGATAACCATTTCAACACAGGCACATGAAAACTATCAAAGGGCATTTTGACAATCGCTCGAGGACATGTTTGTGGCACATTGTTCAAAACTCATGTGAAAATTTRTACAGACAGCCTCAACATTGTAGAGGAGGCTTCTCAAGATCTATGACACCAGAGACTAAGCCACATGAGTGAAAATGTATTGACTACCCTAATAAAAAAGAAGCTTATCAATGTTGACAAGAACGTTGCACTTGGTCTTTGCAATCATTGTCTATTCAGTAAGAAGCATAGAGTCTCATTTAATTTCCCTTCAACGAAAAGATCAGAGTTGTTAAGTTTGGTACTCTGATGTTTGCGGTCCCATAGAGGTTGATTCACTYGGCGGAAGCAGATATTTTCTAACTTTCATCAATGATGCTTCTTAAAAAGTGTGGGTGTATTTCCCAAAGACGAAGGACCAGGTGTTCGAGTACTTCAAGACATTTCACGTCATGGTGGAACATGAAATAGGAAAGAAGCTGAAGTGTCTCCGATCTGATAACGGAGGCGAATATACTTCCAAGGAGTTCGGTGCATATTGCAGAGTATATGGCATTCGACATGAGAAGTCAGTACCATGCACTCCTCAACACAACRGCGTTGCTGAAAGAATGGACCGAACAATCATGAAACATGCTTAGAGCATGCTCAATATGGCTAAACTTCCAAAGCCATTTTGGGGAGAATCAGCCAGTACCATCTATTATCTTATCAACCAGTCACCTTCAATACCACTCAATTTTGAAGTCCTGGAGAGGTTTTGGATGGGTAAGGATCCTACATATTCAAATCTTAAAGTATTTGGTTGTTCAACATATGCACACGTATCAAAAGAGCTCAGACAAAAGCCTGATACGAGGACTATTCCATGCATTTTTATTGGCTATAGAAATGAAGAATTTGGATACATGTTATGGGATCCAAAGGAGAAAAAGGTGATCAGAAGTAGGGATATTGTGTKACACGAAAAATTGATTATAGAAGACATTGAAAAACCCACAATGTCTCAAAAGTCAAATTAAGGTGCTCAAGTTTTAGATGCAGCACTAAAATTGTTCCTGAGAAATAATGATGCAGTGCCTGAAGAAAATTCAGAAGMAGAAGAAGATAAGGAGACAGAAGAGAGTGTAGAGCAAGAGGAGCCACAATCCATCTCTCAAGAACCATCACCAGACACAGATGATGGTAGTTCTTCTCAAATTGTTTCAATTGTTCGTAGATCTGAACAAGGTCATATACCATCAAAAAGGTATTCATCATCCGAATACTTTTTGCTTACTGAAGATGGAGAATCAGAGAGTTTGCAAGAAACTATATCTCATAAGGATAAAGGAAAATGTTACTAGCAATGCAGGATGAATTAGAATCTCTACAGAAAAATCAAACTTATGAGATTGTAGAACTTTCTAAATGAAAGAAGGCACTGAGAAACAAATGGGTGTTCAAGTTAAAGAAGGATGGAAGCGGATAAGTGGTGAAACACAAAGCTCGATTAGTAATTAAAGAATTCTAGCAGAAGAAATGAATTGACTTTGACGAGATCTTTGCACCAGTTGTCAAGATGACTTCAATTAGAGTTATACTTAGCTTAGCAGCAAGTATGAACTTAGAGCTTGAGTAGATGGATGTGAAGACAACGTTTCTTCACARAGATTTCAAAGAAGAAATCTACATGCAGCAGMCAGAAGGTTTTGAGATTTCAAGTGATAACCTCATGCACACAGTCTGAAGCAGGCACCAAGGCAATGGAATAAAAAGTTTGACTCATGCATGAAGAGTCAAGGCTACAAGAAGACTACTGCATATGAGTGTGTCTACATCAAGAGGCTTACCGGATAGTAGCTTCATTGCTCTTCTACTATATGTAAACGACATGTTGATCATTGAAAAACATGCAATGAAGATCAACTAACTAAAGAAAGAACTCTTTAAGTCTTTTGATATGAAAGACTTAGGACCAACAGATTCTTGAATTGCAGATAATTCGAGACAGTAAGAACTGGATGTTATGGCTATCTCAAGAGAAGTACATTGAACGGGTACTTGAGAGACTCAACATGAATGATGTCAAACCAGTCAGTGTTTCACTTGCGAATCATTTCAAGTTGAGCAAAAGAACATGTCTCACATCCAAGGAAGAGATCAGGGAGATGCCAATAGTGCCCTATTCTTTAGCAGTTGGAAGTCTGATGTATGCAGTGGTGTGCACAAGGTCAAATATTGCTCATGCAGTGGGTACAGTGAGTCATTTTCTCCCTAACCCTGAAAATGAGCACTGGGAGACAATCAAATGGATTCTTAGGTACTTGAAGGGTACCACGAAGTTATGTCTTTGCTACGGGAGAGCTGATCCAATCTTGGAAGGCTATACAGATGCAAATATTGCTGGAGATATTGATAGTAGAAAATCTACTTCATGGTATCTCTACACATTTGCAAGGGAGTTATTTCTTGGCAATCAAGATTGCAAAAGTGCATCGCTTTATCTACAATAGAAGCAAAATACATTGCTGCTGTTGAAGCTAGTAAGGAAATGTTGTGGTTAAAGCGCTATCGCCAAGAATTTGGAATCAAGAAAAAGGAGTACAAGGTACATTGTGACAGTCAAAGTGCTCTGGACTTGAGCAAGAACTCCATGTACCATTCCCGCACAAAGCATATTGATGTTCAGTATCATATAAATAYGCGAGACGATTAATCATCAACTGTTGAGACTAGTTAAGTTCAACACGAAGGAGAATCCATCAAACATGCTGAAAAAGGTGGTCACACGAGATAAGTTAGAACTATGCAAAGACATAGTCGGGATGCTTGTCCCGAATATGCCTAGAAGAGAATTGAAGAAATCAATTTTCAAGACATATCCAAATACAAACAAATTGAACATAGGTAGAGTCTAGATATGTGAGGAACATAGGCAGAGTCCAAAGTAAACTCAATTTTAAATTCTCAACCTACATGGGCTTTCTCAGCCCATGAAACACAAATTTCACCTCGGATATGAAGTTTTGTTCACACTAAATTTGGTTCTAAAAATAGAGGGCTTCTCCTACACTTCCATCTAAAAAGGGGCTTCTCCYGCATTTCCATCTAAAAAACACAACTAAGAGAATTGTGTAATATTCCAAGTAAAGGAAAGATGTGTAAAGTCTCTTCTTTTTATTCTTAATATTTGTCTCCCAATATTAGCTCACCAGATAGGTGTTTTTTATGGAGACGCGCTGCGATGGTGCCAGTGGGAGAACAAACGCCAACCAATTATACTTGAGGAGGAATTCAAGAACCTACTTCTCAGACAATTCCGGACAACACAAGAAGGAATGCTCTTTGAGCAATTTCTTGCTCTGAAATGGAAAGGAACAGACAGTGAATACCGGAGGCAGTATGTACTCGTGGCGCCGCTGGAGGATGTTTCAAAGGACATTTATTTGAGTCAATTTATTAATGAACTCAAACCCGAGATAAGGGCCGAGTTCCGAATTTTGGAACCAAGGCAATTGGGCCGGGGACTTAGCCCGAAAGATAGCAGAGAAAAATAATGKTCTAAACTAGCTCAAGAGTTGAATGGGTTCTTCTTGGGGGTAAACAGATCCACAAGAAATCTAGGGCACCCAGGAGCTAATTTTAACCCGCCAAAGAATAATAGAGGTGTAGACGGTGCAACCTTGAAATCAACAGGAGAATTTCGCCGACTAACTGACACAGATATCCAACGAAAGCGTGCAAAGGGACTCAGTTACAAATTTGATGATAAATGATCAATTGGACATTGCTCCAGTGTAGAAGACTCTGAGGAAGAGGAATGAGTGGAATTTGCAGAGATCATAACCAAGGTTAAAAAGTTTCTTTAAATTCGGTGGTAGGTCTCACTACTCCTAATACTATGAAGATCGAGGGCGAGGTTATGGGGCAGGGGGTTGTTGTATTAATTGATAGTAAGGAAGCTACAGCTACCATTAACAGCAAGCAATAGAAGCCTCTAGGGTCATTTTGCGTACAGGGGAGGCTATCAAAAGAGAAGAAATTTGCCGAGATGTGCGACTATCATTACAAGGGATAGACATAGTCAAAGAATTTTGTCTCTAGGGCTAGGAAGTTCAGAAGTAATTTTGAGGATTCAGTGACTTGAAACAAGGGAATGCTTAAACCAAATGGAAGACCCAGAATWTGAAATCTCGGATGAGTGGAAGTACTATTACTTTGAAGGGCAATCTGGCCTTGCGAAAGACTAGTATTCTCGAAGGCCATCCGATCAGGCAAGAAGCCCAAATGCTGCTAGTGTAATTTATTTCATAGCTGCTGAATTTGAGTGTTCTTCGACGAATCATATCGATATTGAATTTTTTCTATCCAAATATGAACAGATCTTTAGATGCCCAAAGGATTGCGGCCAAGTAGCGCACGGGAACACTCAATTGTTTTGGAAAAAGTAATCTCTCCAATCACTGTTCGGTCGTATAGCCATCCTTAAAAGTACAAAAAAAATGAAACCGAGAAGTTGATAACTGAGATGATGACAGCAGATACAATTCAGAATAGTGATAGCCCATCCAGTCCCATTTTGCTGGTCAAGAAAAAGGATGGGAGCTGGAGATTTTGTGTAGATTACAAAGCAGCTAACACAGCTACAATGCCAAACAAATTCACTATGTTGGTAATCAATGAATTTTTGGATGAGTTACATGGGGCGGTGGTGTTCTCAAAATTGGCATTGAAGTCGGGATATTATCAGATTCGGATTGCTGCACCATACGTGCCTGAAACGACATTCAGGACGCGTGAGGGACACTATGAGTTTTTAATTATGCCATATGGGTTAACTAATGCCCTAACAACCTTTCAGACTTTAATGTGTCACGCCAATTCCTTTGGAATTCGTGCTGGTATTTTTTTTTTTTTATGACATTTTGGTTACAGCCCAACTAGGAGACTCAGTTGGAGCACCTGTCCGTCGCTCTAGAAGTGCTATAATCCAGCCACTTTTATCCCAACAGAGAAAAAATGTGAATTTAGGATAACAGAAGTGACCTACCTTGGGCATGTTTTTTCAGCTAAGGGGGTGGCAGTGGATCCTTCAAAAATTCGGGAAATGATAGACGGGTCAGTGCCTAAGACTTCAAGGGAATCGAGGGGTTTTTGGGGGCTGACTGGATACTATAGAAAATCCTTAGAAGGGTATGGGAAGATAATTAGACCTTTGACAGAACAATTGAAGAAGCACAAATTTGGGTGCAATGAGGAAGCCGACACTGCATTCCAGAGGCTGAAGCAATCAATCAGTTGTTTGTGATTGAAACCGACGCCTCAAGGTATGGTCTAGGGGCTGTTCTCACACAAGGAGGAATCGGTGGCTTGTTTCAGCCACACCTTACGGCAGCAAGCTAGGCTGAAATCCATATACGAAAAGGAGTTGAGGGCAAGCATTTTTGCGGTGCTGAAATGRTGTCCCTACTTGTTGGGACAACGTTTTGTGGTGAGGACTGACCAGTAATGCCTTCAATTCCTGCTGGAACAGAGGTTGGTTGGAATTGACTAGTAGAAATGGGTAACAAAACTGATGGGAAAGATTTTGAGATCAAATTTTGGTCAGGAGCTAGAAATAGGGTCGCAGATCTTTCCTAACAACGGGTGGAAACAGAATGTGTCCCTCTTGATGTACCGCACAAATTTTGGCACTTGTGGAGCGAATTACAACTTGAATTGGCGGCAGATGAATTTCTGGAAAAACTAAAAGGGGACATTACTGGGGAAGGTGGGGGGAAGAGAATTTAATAGTTGAGCAAGGATCCTGCTTTATAAAGGAAGGTTAGTCATACTTCGAACCTCTTAAGTTCGTTACCATCTTAATAGGAGAGTTTCATGGCAGTCCCCTTGAAGGACATTCGGGAGAACTCAAGACCTACCAAAGGTTGGCGACAGAAGTATCCTGGAGTGGAATGAAGCGAGTCGTTTCTAAGTTTATCGAGCATTGTGAAGTCGGTCAAATAAATAAGAGTCTTGCTACTTCTCCGGTTGGATTGCTGCAGCCACCWTTCCTCTACCAGCTCAAGTATGGGATGAGGTGACAGTGGACTTCATTGAAGACCTGCTAAAATTTGAGGGTAGAGACGCTATGTTTATTGGTGTTTGACCGACTAAGGAAATATGCTCATTTCATAGGTCTGAAGCACCCTTTTACTGCTCCCTCAGTGGGTGAAGTTTTCTTGCATGAAATGGTTAGGTTGCATGGCATTCCCAATTCTACTATTACCGATCATGATCGCATATTCATGAGCCATTTTTGGAGGGAATTGTTTCGGCATCAAGAGACCACACCGAAACACAGCACTGCATACCATCCATAAACGAATGGCCAGACGGAGGTTGTTAGTCGGTGTTTGGGAACATTTCTCCGCCGTTTTGCTTCAGAAAACCGCATTCCTGTTTTTGTTGTTAAGCGTGAGCGGAGTTTTGAGTATAAAAAGGGACCGCACATAAGTGCACCCGTTTCGTGCTCTACCCACCCCCAATTCTGAGGTATAAAAAGAGACCACTACGGTCTCCATGGTGGATCAAGTTTTGGAAGATCGAGATGCCACTCGATGTCTTACGCATGCAGTAACTGTGTACCCAGCAAAAAATGAAATTTCAGGCTGATATATATCTGCCTTATAGACAATGTTCCCTAGCTGCCAGGAAGTATGAGAAACTGTCGGTCAGATAGCTTACCAGTTGGAGTTACCGAATTCAACTTCTATTCATGCAGTTTTTCATATATTGCAGCTTTGTCGAGCTATGGGGATGTCCCGTTCGTCACTACACCTGCCACCMAATCTCTGCTCAGATCTGGAAATGTTCTGSACGGAGTTTGCCAAACAACAGGGGAACCCTGGAGAATTAAGAGTTCATGAAGTGGAAAACCCTTCTGGAWTTTGAAGCCACTTTCTGCCTCGTTAATAGACAATTTCCTCATTTTCACCTTAAGGACAAGGTGAAAGTTTGGGGAGAAGTATTTATAGACCTCCAATAAAATTTACATTTGTGAAAAGGAAAGGAGGGCCAACTTGAGAGGATTTTAGTGGTCTAAGTTGCTGAGGAGTGTTTAGACTTTTACCTTGCTGACTAGGATTTTAAGTTAGAGCTGACTAGAGCTCAAGGGAGCGGGATATATATTGGAGAGGGATATCGAAATAAAGTGAGCTTGCCCTAGAGGGAGAGAACCAAGTTTCTTGAGAACTTGGTAATCTGTATTCCTACTGTTATAGCTACTTCTGGGATCCTCAATATATAAATATTTCACACTTTTAAAAGTAATCTTTTTGTCAACTGAAGAATCATATACCTAGAGTATATCACATTCCCAGCCAATGTGAATCCAAAGAAATTTGGTGTCCTTAGATATTTCCTGCCAGAATAAGTAAACCAACCCAACAGTAGTTACATTGCGTATACATGATGTAGTGACCAAATGATCATGAACGAATCCTTTGTATATTCAAGAATGTGATAACCAAGAGTGCAATTTACAATAGTTTGAGCAGCCACCTAACATCTGCAATCCCTGATAATGCTACAATGAACATAAACCTAACCATAAGAAATTATTTCTATAAATTTGCAGACCTAATTAACCTAACAATAAACTGTGTATATCAGCTCATCAGACGGATATCCATAGCTATGGTAAAAACAGCACCCTCGGCTCCATTATCCAGTGTTACGGAATGGGTACCAAAAATTTGACCCATAACAACTAATTCATATTGAGAAATTTCGAAGAGTAAACAACTCAGCACCTCCTCATTATGCTTGCGACATTTTTCCCGATCTCTTCTTTTGTTTGTTCACAGACAGGGATATCACCAATATACATGTCAAAGAAAGCCCCTGAAGCAAGCAATCATACCATAATGTCACAATCATTAATTTATCTTATTGACCACGCCCTTTTCTTCTAATTTATAATCTTGATCACATYCTGTCTTACAGAAGATCTAAACATGGACTATGTAGGAATATGAAAGGATGACACTTACTACACAATTCCTTGCTCTGGACTACTCCAAGTTGATTACCCCCAACTGCACAAATCAACATTGGGTCAGTTATGCAATGTGGCCAAAGAAATTTTCTTTTATCTTTTTACTCCTATATTAAAATCTTACCCAGCGCGCACATCTAGATGTTCACTCATTCTGGTTTCTAAGACACAGGAAAGAAATGGAACACCCTAAGTACRCTATCTTTTATTTTTATGCAACTTCTGAAAGGGGGAATTGGAAGATTCAAGGAAATAMGTAGTTGTGAAGGYAAGTGCTATCAATATCACTTACTTTCAGTAATTAAACACCCTTCAGCTGTTCGGCGAAAGTTGATCGTAGTTCCCTGAAAGATTTTCGGTTCCAGGTCAGACATGTCAGCATTGAAAGAAGAAGTGAAGCAAGAGAGTTAACATACCTCATATAAAGGAAAATCCTGCGCAAAGATGGAACCAAATTTTTGTAGGCAGCTGTAATCAGCGTCAGGATTTGTCTATAATGAAACGTGTATGTCAGATTTCTAAATATTAGTAAATACTTGCAATAGGACAACAGTCACAAACTCCAATATGAATTGACTTACCTTCGCTAATCGAGCTCGAAGGGATTTCTCAAATGCACTGCAGGAATCACAATTGGAAAACATAAACATTTCATTATTGAATTAAAGATCAGGCAAAAATGGAAATGCTGTCATGGAAGCTCTCAGATACAAACTGTAACATTACCATTACCTCAACAGATTACTTTTGTATGTAACAAAGTAAAATATCTAGCTTTGGCTGCAAATGCACAAGTATTTTTGGGTTGTAATATGCCTCAAACCTTTTAACTGATCTTTTCTATATGAACATAGTGCTAAATAGCATAAGTAGCGACAAAAGAGAGCTAGTAAAGAATATCGCACACCTGACACTCGAACTGTTCAACCCACTATGTTATTTCTCCACAAGTAAAAACACAGAAGGGACCAGTGTCAAGTTCCACTCTTTTAATGACCAACTTCCTTTGCATGGGAAGTTCATCTGCAAATTGATTGTAAATTGGGCCAAATTGTGCACTTCAGCTTTTTCCTAGAGCAGTTCATCACTTGAACACTTTGAGGGAAAAGGTGCAGTTTAAACATGTTTACAGTTGCGACTTTTAGGGGCGTTTCATATTTCTATGCCTATAAATTCCAAAAGGTTTTCAGTATAAGGCCATACTTCTGGTTAAATCCTGAATGATAAAGACTCAGCTTAGGAAGCACGCATAAACCACACACACACACACAAAAACACACAAAAAAAAAAAAAAAAAGAATAGCATCCTTTTATCTGAGCTGATAGTATATTCTAGAACTGTTAACTGATTATGCTGGCATATAGAGAACAAAGTCAGCTATTGCAAGGACATGAAAATATTGTACATATACTTTCCAGAATGCATATTTGCAAAATCTTTCATTTTTTTACAGTACAAGACAAAAAAACTTACTCTCTGACTGTGCTAATCTTSATTCCATTGCAACTAACCACAAGCCTGACAGTCATGTTAATATCTTCCCTGGAGCACATGTAACAAATTCTTAGCAAAATAATAATGAAATATTATCAAATTCATTGAAATTTACAGGAAGTGGAATTGGCTTTCAAGCTCGGTAAATAATTTCCATGCAGATAATGTAAGAGATGAGAAACAGACATCGAATCCTCAAACCATTTAAGAAGTTATAATCATTTTACACACAAAAAAGAAGAAGAGAAGAAAGAAGAAGAATGAAAACAAAATCAATAATATTTCTAGGCGCCTGCATGTAGACCAAATTACTATTAGCAGCATCATGTATAAGACTTCATTGCGAAAACTTAAATCAGAAGTGCCTGCATGAAACACCATCTCTAATCCACCATGATAGCTTTTACAAGGATGATATTCTGCTTCCCGTATGTCTACATTGATATCAMCAAGTCAAGAATCATAAGCTCAAGCACACAGGTTGAGAAAAATTCAGAAGGGGTTTTGAATTGAATAATCACAAAGCCAACCTAAAATTTAGCTGGTAAAGCAATTTCAGGATTGGCATACTATCTTTAATAGAAAAACCATTTGTCGCCACTAGTTGCATAAGCCATGGTTTCCATTTTAGAAAGTGTGTAATTTCTGAAGAAATAAAATACATGTACCTTTAGTACTTTATACAACAGACAGCACAGAAATAATTAATCTTTTGTTCAACCTATCAAAAAGAAAATGTATCCAGCCTAATTCAATAACTAATCCAAGACAGGAAGACATAAAAGGTTGGACAATTAAGTAATTGCAAATGTGTGCTACTGTATAAGCATGGGCCAATTCACACTAACTGCTATTGGTTTGATACTAAATATTGTCAAAGTTAACATACTAAACATTTTAAAGTCCTTGCTATCAGGCAAAATGATCTTGTGTTGTCACTTAAAGTCCCAATACCTGAGAACTGTAATCTAAACACAAAATCATTGAGTAATTGATCCTAAAATGTATTTTAAGGGATGAAGTAGAGATCCAGATTGGCAACAGAAGTTACACAATTGCACACTTCACTAAAAAAAACATGGACCCCAAAATTCGTTTATCAATTATAAAAGGCTAATAGTCTTTGATTGCATGTACACTTCATAAAGTACTTTCTAGAATCTGTTCACTGTGAAAAACAATTACTCTTAATAGAAAGGACACTCCACACCTTTTCCCTTTTAATCATTTTTTGGTTTTACACGGTATTTACGAAGTTGTATAGAACTAGAATCCAAGAACAACTTATTCTGTGCTTCAGCTAGAGAATACTAGACGGTACAATAGAACAAGTATCGATACTGCCCTATGTTAGTTGTAGCAAGAATAACTTCTGGGACTGTAAATCCTGAGGTCCTTTTCATTTTAATGCATGCTTTACAATTACTTCTCGACAAAGGAATAGCAGCGCAGTGTGACAAGATATGTAAGACATTCAATAATTGTTCTTTGAATACCTGAGAAGATCTTCATAAAAATCACGGCATTTGTTSAGTTCATAAATTGGAATAGAAGCATACTTGGGACACAATTTCTGGCAGACATCAAATGGATGCACATCTATAGGGAAATGCAAAAGAAGTTAAATCTAGTGCAGGAATTTCTAAAATTATAAATAAAAAACTCCAGGCCCCCATGTGTGYTAGGAACTTACAGAAACCAAATGCATAGACCTTAAGAGATTTGATTCTGATTATCTTCATGATTCTTGATCCAGTTCCAACAAGGACCTGAAAAGGTCATAAGTTCTTCATAAAGATTTATTAACAAGGGATTAAAAAAAGGGCCCCCAGAGATACTTGAAAAAGAGAGGATGATAAAATCTCGCACCGGGATATCAATTGTAGAACTAATTCAAAGGCCACTACAGCAAACAACAGCCGGAGTATCTCCATATAGGAGATATAGACAGTGAAGCAAAAGGGAAGTTCTGGTCAAAACTTAGGGAGGTGGGGGAACCATCATGGCACCAAGAGTGTTTTCCAATTAAAGGAAAATATCATTTTTTGTACAATAGGAAGTCTCCAATAGTAAACAGCAGAATCAGATGGTGAAGCAAGCAGAAGAAATTGGAAAGACTGAAACCGAGTACCATGATATGAACAGGTTCCTTCAGTCCCCCGAGAATGTGGTAAATCTAACTGCAAGACACCCCTTCTTCCAGCCTCAATAATGCCCAAAAGACCACAACTGAATTAAAATGTTTCAGGCTATTAACATTTACCTCTGATGAGAAATTGGAATTATCCTCTCCAGCTACCATGTTTTCCAAAACAGTAGGGAACTCGATGCCAGTTCTAGGCTCTACCACATGTCTAGTCCAACTCAAACAATGAAAAGAGATGTCACTGCATCCCTGATGTTCAACCTCACAAGGCCTTTGATTCATGCAGCTTTGTGCTTCAGCAGCACCAGTCTCCGCTGGAACAGCTAGTACATCTGGAGAGCTAATCACCATTCACAAAGACAGAAACTTCAACAAATGCTAACAAAATAAATGAATTATTAAAGATTAGAAGAAGCTTACACATTGTCAAATGGTGGAACCAGAGCTGCAGCTAAAGAGAAAACCGGCAATGATCGAAGATGGTCTGCATCTTTACAGAATTGCCTCATCCAGGATGTTGATATTTTACCAAGTGTGAAAAGAATTCTAGATTTCCCCTTAGCTCTATGATCACAAAAAAGGCCTGTAAAATTTTGACTGCAAGAAGTCACATGCTTTACTTGGGTATTGCTTCTATATTTACCGGGATGGGAACCATCACTGCTGCCCAATATCCTCTGACCGAAATTGGAATTTGATCCACTAGACAACCAAACTAGTAAAGCACCAGCAAACTTTGAAACAAAATTGAAAGTTTCTTGAGGTGCCAAACTTCCAGGTACATACAAGTATCTGGAATTGTCAACAAACGAGGCAATATGGGATAAAAGATGAACCCCATGTGGCACAAGTGGATCCATTGGGCATATGTCAGATGATCCTCCTTCAGGATCCATGAAAAATAACCAATTATTCCGCATATTCAGTTGTTAATATGCTCAATGCAACCTCTTGCAGAAAGCTTGAAATGAGCCCCACTGTTCCCTGGAAAAGTTTTAACTAATAATCAGATAAAGTCCAATAATCAGAACAGTTTACAGCCTATATATGACTCACCAAAAAAAAAAAAAAAAATATCAAGCATACGAGTGCATACACAGTTGCACATTGCAAGGATACAGAAATAGAAAGTAGAAAACTCACAAACAACATTATTGTTAAGAACAATAATAATACTACTTTTGGTTCCTTATCATTATTGAGGCCAACAGAGACACTTCGTAGCCCTAAAGGTATTCAAAACACCAATTTGTATCCTGGATTTAGCTTTTGTCAATATTAGATCACTTTGTGTTAATAAATAAAAATAATAACGATCTCATTGTTTTGTTGATCTGAATCTTGAAAGTTTCAAACTGATATACATTCAATCAGTGAGGCATGAAAAGGCTCAAAATGTTGAAGGAAACTCTATCCGAGAGTGGCTGCAAAATAATTTCCACGATGATAATTCTTATCGCTCATTTCAAATTTACAGAATCCAGGAAAACAAAAGCTCCAAATTWACTGAAAAGACATGTGGCGATTGCAATAGGAGATTTTGAGAATAGGTTGGCGGTAAACTGCTTCGTTCCTATGAAACTTTCATCAGATGTCCTATTGCGAGCAAAGCAATATGCATTTATTTCATATAACCTTTGATTAAAAAAAAAATTCTAAAAAAAAAAGTAACTTTCAACACCTAAAAATTCTAAGCCATCACATTGGTGATTTACGCGATAAAAGAGAGCTGCATGAAAAATATCAAACGTTGTCGCCAATGCAATGAGAAACGGCCGCTGAGCATTGGAAGCTACACGAACCCAGAAAGAAAAGCAACAACTGAAACCTCATGATCAATCAAAGGAAATTAAAGCTAATTCATGAAACCATTCAATTGGCTAGTGCACGCAACAATATACAATCTAGAAACAAAATATACATAAAAAGGCAACAAAAAATTGAGAAGAAACCTGAAAAGGGGGACTTGAAGGGTAAATGGGAGATCAATCAAGTCAGGAATAGCCCATTACGAAATTTCAAACTATCTGTAAAGATAAGTTAGGGTTCTCTGTGTCCAAGGGAGAGGGACAGCACAACGGAGGAGGAAAAGAATATGCCTCGATGATATTGACGGAAAAAGGTAAGAAAAATGAAAGAAACAAAAGTTGCTACTTTTTGCAACTTGCAGATGCTTTTTGGTTCTTGAAAATTTTTATTTATAAGTAAGAAAATTTAGGGAAAATTCAACGACTCTCGTTCAAAGAAAACGATTCCTTTTTGAGTTTCCGCGGTTGAAAGGAACTCTTCCCGGTTGCCTTTGACGAAAGAATCTGGTTTGTTGTTGGAAGGTGAGATACTTTTGCCGTTGTTGTGCCCGCCCTCTTTTATTGAATCACATTCGTCGGCCTCTTGAATTCCTCTTATGACGACCATGTCCCCCCGGCTCCACACCCCTGGCCTCTCACGATTTGATTTATTTTTGGTCAGGTGAGAGTTGGTCTCTTGTTTACAGTGAGTCCCATGAACCAACAAAGAGAGTCCGACAATTCATCTCTCGAAGATAATGATTGATGTTGATATATATTATAATATTATCTTTCTAAAAATTTCAAAGTCAGCCTACATAATATGAATATAATTAAATTGGAGCCCAATTAGAACTGATTCTAATTCTATTCGAACGATTAGATTATTTCTTYGATTAAACACTTAAAAGAAATAAAAAGTTGGAGCTCCCTGAAGCTTCAGAAAGGTTCTATAATTACCAAACATTCTATCTCTCTAAGCTCACCTTTTCTAAAATCCTCTCCACCCCTATACTTTCTACTTTTCAATTTTGAAGCTCGATTTACAGTATTTTCGCGAAATATATCTCACTAAATATTAGTATTCATCRTAATCTCTCTAAATATGTATTTCTTTTTCCAAAAATAATGAATTTAAAGGCAAAAATTGAAATTTTTTTATTCTGAACTGGTATCCATTGCCGACGATAAGGAGGAGTCCAACTAGGGTTTGACGAGATTCCTGCATATTCAAAATTTAATTTTTTTATAATTTTAAATAAATTTTACTTCAAACAAACAAGATRATATTAGAATCGAATCGTAAATTCATAATTGAAACCAACTTCAAAATTAATCTGAATATGTAAAATGTTCAGAGAGAATGTAAAGAGATGGTGAAAACTTGTAAATGGAGGATAGGGTAAAAATATAGTCAGTAATTAATAATTGTATTTAGCATTTCTCAATTATTATTTCCTCAGAAATTAGACGGTTTGGGACAGATTAAAATTATTTTCAAAACAATAAATCTTCCTTCTCACTCTTCCATCTAATCAAATAATTTAAGGTATGTATTATTCATCTTCCTCTTATGGACGTAACTATAAATAATTTTTTAAACTTTATATATACAAAACTCAAATCAAATTTAGACGTAAAATATAGAGTTGCAAAAGGAAAAAATAAGGGAAAAAAAAAACTATAACCGACCTTTCATGGGAAGACGAAAATGCCCCTGCCCCTCGAATAAGCAATCTGAAGGCACCGACCAATACATGCACGTATGCCACCAGTCAATCGACGTCGGCAGCCTTGCCGACCACTCGATCGTTGTCTCCGCTATGCACGTCAAATAATGAATAAGACAAGAGTCTTTTGGGCGATCGCAAACGTTTGCCGCATCCGATTGTCAAGTAATTTTGGTCTAATAAATAAAGCTCTCCATCTGCYCTTTCTTTTACTTATTATTGTTGTTTTATTTCTATTTGGTTCCTCTTTTAGATAAATTGGGAGAAAAGAGAAATTTGAAAGTCACGTATTATAAATTAAGAAAATCAATTATATAAATATATAATATAAGGCAAACGATATTACTAGGAAAAAAGAGATGGAGACGAACATAGCAGCCCAACATGCATTGAAAGCGTAATATTTATTCAAAGATTAAAACGAAATAATTTCTCGAAAATCACTTTCTTAAAAGCAGTTTAAAAGAATAAATACCAATAATGCAAAGAAGGGCCGTGATAGAAGCAAAGGATAACTTTGTAGTGAAAAGCACGAGGGTGCATTCCCTGATATCCAAAATGACATTATTATCCTTGCAAAATTTTTGTTCAATTAAATGGATCTTTTCTTTTCCGTTTATTGCTTTTCACTCTTCATGTAACAAACTCATCTCCTCTTTGCTTCATTCAGCCTTGGAGAAACAGAAATAGTTCCCAACTCAAATCTACACAGAAGAATTTCAATGCTTTCAAGCTAATAAGAGAAAGAGGGTAACCAAAAAATACAAGTTTCCCTAATAGATGGCTGAAAACAATGGAATACAAAACTTTTTTAACCTGTGGAATCAGATATCTCAACAACTCTTCAAAATATTGACATGCGCTTCAATCACAATAGACCTGCTTCAAAAAGGTTTCTCCTTCTCAGAGTTTCGTCAACCAATTTGAATGTCTTCTTTACAAGCTTCTGATCAAGGGCGGTGGTTCTATATATCTTAAAGACCCGGTCCACGCGATCAGGGGCAGTGCACTGGAAATATAACTCCTCAAATTTCTTTTTCACAAACCTAAGTTCAGATAATCAGAACACACAACGGAAAGTGAGTGTTAGCATGAAATTAATGCAGCTACAAAAGTACTGGGAAAAAGAAGAGTATGGCAACTATAAGAAACAGAAATTGCCACAAGCAAGGGTGACTACAACTATAGGTGAGGACGACTCATCCATGCCTTAGGTAATGATATCACATGAACAAAAATATATTGGTTAGAAACTCTAAGAACATATTCCTAATCATGTTTAATTTCAATTGTCAAGCCAAAATTGATTGGCCATCTCTCGAAGCTATCTGCCAGTTTTTGTTGGGAAGAGAAGGAATTGGCCTAGGATTAACCTACTTTGAGTTTCCAGGGAACTTCCCGCACATAAGATAGCTTTAAAGAAATGCTTACTCGTATGCATGCTCAATTTCTTGCTTTCCCGTTGAGACTGGCTGGTAATCTCTAAACCACTCGCATACATTAAGAGGCACCTTTGTCACAAAAATGAAAAATCAAAATCCAATTCCAGTGGAAGTTTGTACTCGTATGAACATTCATGCAATATCCTTACKTTGAGAACCTTCTGCTCGAATATATCAAATTTGTTGAGGAACAGCATGAATGATGTTTTCTGCAGAAAATCATAAAAAGACGGAAGGTATAAGTGGTGCATTCATTACTACCTTGAGAGATCATATTTCCAAAAGCTAAAAAAATCAGAAAAAAACTGGCTTTTTGTTTCTATAATAAAATAATATGAATAACTCAAAATAAGACACGATCATCTACCAAATAACTAGACAAACCTCAAAGCATGGTTGCCTTAGGACCCACTCAAAAAGTTCCCTCGTTTCCATCATTCTGTTTTTGTTTTCATCCTCAAAAAGAGTTTGATCATACCTGAAAATGAAAAAAGGCAGTCTATTTAAGTTAGAATTCAACCATCTAGGGGGTCATCAACAACTAGATAAGCTAAAAAGATAATTGTCCCCAAATTATAGATGTCGCACCATCAACAGAACAATTAACTACACCTTTATAAGGTTTGGACAATGTATGATGTCAATGCAGTAAAACACCAGTACCAGCACCAGCATAAGGTGCCCAAATGGAACAAAAGCAACAAAAGCTTACTCGCTAATGGCAGCACAGAATATCACTGCAGTAACACCCTCGAATAAATGAATCCACTTTCTTCTCTCATTTCTCTGGCCTCCAACATCAAAAAGTCGATATACTTCGCCACTTTTTTTGTTCTCTCCAACTGGGCTGCAAATGCTAGAACAGTTAGCAACACAGAGAGTATCTTAGGAAATTTAAGACTACAAATATACTTTGCAGATAACCATAATTAAAAACTTATGCAAACCAAGAAGCTAGACAAATACTTCTTAACAGAAGGAAGCCAGCAAAATTGAGGACTGAAGTATGTATGAATTTATGGGCATGATTTGCAGCAGATGTTGTGAAAATTAAACGAGTATCAGTTTGAAAAGCAAAGAGCACCTGAACTGGATTTCTACAACACCAGTGGTACGGACTCTTGCATAAAGGACATCCTCCTACAAGACAATGATCAATGACATCACACAAGGAATTCTCACATACAGCTGGAGAAAGATTACAGCAGAATAGCTAAGAATGATGAATAACCATAATACCGGAAAAACAATATAATAAAAGCAATTGAGTAGCAATATTAGCACATTATATAACAGAGTAGATCCTGACTGCTTACAGAGTAACAGTTAGAAAACCTAGCACAAACATCTTTGAKACTTTTTCTTTTGTAACAATTTCAGCCCACTTCTACCTAAGTTCACAGTTCGAATTGGCCAACTAAGTCATAACGTAAAGATTATAGTTTCTGTCTTCAATCTCAGAGCACTTTAATGAATGCTGTTGGCAAGGTGAAATTATATAAATCACATTCTTCATCAATGCAGGAGACTATTAAAATCTGATTTGAATATCCCTGAGTGAAGACAATATCAAGCATATAAAATGAAAATTCTTAAGAAAACAAATGAAGCATCTGCATCTTACATAACTATAAGGCTGAAACAACCATTAAAACCAAGGATACTCAAGCAAAAGGAAAGGATCACGAAGGTGATGGAAAATGAGATTTATGTCTCATGATCAAGGTCAAAGGATTGTTTGTCTTCCTGAATCTGATATAATGGAATGTTACCAATTAAATGAACTAATTTGGGGAACAGTCTTTTCAAAAGGTCATCAATGTCCTATAGTGGGCTAGGATTTGGAAATATAAAATAGCCGGAAACGAATATTCAAACAGTTAAGAATCAATTTCATGCACTTTCTCCAGTCCCTTGAATGCTATAAATGAAGTAATACCTAATATTGATTCAAGCCAGGGGATGTAATAGTTCAATTATTTTACACCATCTGAATTTTGGTTTTTACTTTTATGCAATTTACTCTATCCTATGTCACATAGATTTATGAATTGACATGATTTTCATAAGGTCAAGTGAGTGGAAATATATCCCTTTAAAGAAGCTTTAACAAGTGAAGGTAACTTCATAGATATTCTAGGGTTGAYAAAAGAGTATAGTGCTAGAAAGCATCTAGGAAAGCAATTATAGAAAACATGAACAATACAGTGGCAAGTTATTAACTTACGTTAAGCAAATTAGATCGACAGTGGTGCCCTATTTCTACAGAGAATTGAAATCTGAAGCCTTTTGTTTATTTATTTTCTGTTTTGGGTGGATAGACGAGGCCTTTCATGTACAATTTTATTCTTCCCCATCTTGGAAAGACTCCATCTAGGAGAGTTTCGATCTCAAAAATTATAGTTGTGAAAACTCTTGAATCACTCTTTGTAGCAAACTGACCAAGCCTTCAAGGAGCTAAAGACTAATTGCTGAGAATTCAAAACCTAAATGTAATTGAATATAATAAAAGAACATCATAGTTTAGTTTTAAAGAACAATTTATTCCATGTAGGGAAGCTAATTTATCACAGTAGACACAGAGAGTTTAGAATTACGTTGCTTTTTCCCTCTCTAATAGCAGACCACGTAATGATGGTTTAGAAAATTCATATGGATAACAGAATACAACAGAAGTTAGACGACACAATTATTGTCCTACGTACCTTTGTTGGAATGTAATTCATATCTGACAATCGGGGCAAATTCTCCATGAAATAGTGAGCACAATCTGGAACTTGAAGTTCATTTCCACGTGAATAAGTTTCCTAGAGTTCATAAATCATTAGATTAATCAGTTTATAGACCAAATTTATACTAACAACTAAAATTACTATCACAATTTTTATATTAAAAGAGTAGGTCCCCGACAAGCATATGTTGACACTTGAAGAAGGTACATGATAAATAAAAAAGCCAAACAGCTCAAAAGCAATTTAATTGACATATCTAGTTATGGTTAAGCCACCTGTATTGCAGCATCATTCCAGAGAGTTTCAATCTCTTCTGCCAATTCTCGAGTAAGATGAGGATAATCCAACCTGCCTCCAATTTCTGAAAGTTTCTGCCCAATTTCCTAATGCAGCAAAACAAAGCTAAGTATGTTATATTTCTGATGCCCCTCTCGACAAAGAATTCAGCATGACATCAACTTAAATCTATATGGATACACATAAAAATGAACTACAAATAGAAAGTTAGACCTATAAACAACAAGACGGTAAAATTAGATGATTCAGTTTTCTTCGCTCAAGATTCTAAACAAAAGTAGAAAAAGGACAGCATACAAGAATTTATGGACAAGGAATCATATGGCTAATGTTTAATTCAAACCTTGTTTTCAGCAGATATAACATACTTTGAGGAATCTGATTCACTTTCAGCCAATTCCTTTGATCCATCATGTAATATCTGCACATAACATTAACCTATTACAAAGTAAATTAACACCACTGGTCTTGTTTCTCAGATATATTTGAAATAGGTCTAATGGCAAAATTGTGAGTATCTCTATGATACAGCCATCCTTTTACATATGGCAAAAAGGGAAATAACCGACACACCGTTTCCAAGAATCCGTACTTTTATTGTCTGATAGATATTGGCATGGATGACAGGAACGTAGCTCTTAAGCTCTGTCTCATCAAACCCAGTCTGGAATAAGAGTTTTATCTGCATGGAAAGCAAATACAACCAGATATTGGAGAAATCTGTGACCTCAATCAGGCAAGAAAAATAAGTTTGTATCATAATAGTGGTATCTTCAAATGCCTTGCCTGCTTAAAAATAGTGGACTTCCCTGATTCTCCAGCACCTTACACAAAAAAAGAAAGGAAATGAAGAAGACATAAGCAATATAGATTTTATGACATGAATAATAAGTGATCATAGTAACATCTGAGAAAATAGGAAAGCAGAAGGGCAAAACAATTATTTTGAAGAACACTGATGTCAAAAACTATATTGAACTTACACTGGAAATGCATATCTACCGTTTTAAAAAAAAGAACAGTTAAAGTGCAATTTACAAACTCAATGTTACAAGTAAACGTTCTTCCATTTTCTCCAGCTTGCAGCTAGATGCTCTTTCGGAAATGCATTGTTGGTTTGGACAGGAAGGGTGACCAGAATTTGGGACAAATGGGACCAAGTTTACAGAAGAGAATGAATCTAACTGGAATAACAAAGTGTTACATTCAAATATGAAGAATGTCTGGGGAGAGGAAGTGCAACCTAAAGCTTCACAAAACCAACCAATTAACCTATGTTAAAACAAGGTCCAATATTCCGGCAAGCAATTCTTGTTCACTTCTATATTTTCCGTATGGTTCTGAGGAGCAGAAAAAGTAGAACGTGCATCGTAAATCTCTTTGTTTAGTTTTCATGTGATCATGCATTACAATTCTGTTGGTGATTTCTGCTTGTGAAGGTACATTTGCATGTGATTTCACATTTGAGCAAAGATCCGAACATTCTATACACCACCACTACCTTCTACATAGAATAAAAAACCGAAGGAGAAACRACTCTAAGTTAAGATATTCACAATGAGCCCAAGGAAGGAAACATCTTTCTCAATATTAACAGGRCATGTCAAACATACCAAGTAAAAGAAGTTTCTGAATGTGCTTCTCAGCTTTTGTTTCTTGCTCTATCCGCCTTTCTATTTCGGCAGTCTAAAAGTTCCACATTTTTAAAAAAAAAAAAAAAATGTTAATATGTGTACCGAGGAGTAAACAAAGTGCCATAAATGCAAGTTTACAAACTTGTCAATTGTTCTCGGGGAACAGGCTTAAAATTCAAACTTGAAACAGATAAAGTAGAATAAACCTGAGCATTTTCTTCGGTATCAGCTTGACTAAAGTCTCGATGTCTACTGCAGAGTAAGCCCATGTTTTCTCTCACAGCAGAAAGCATAGAACTGCGCACTTGTCAAGCTCTACCAGGCATCAGGGATCTCAAGTTCCCTCGTGCAGCTCGTATGTTATGCCTTCAAGAACCTAACGGTAATTGCAAAATTCCTATGAGAAGCAACAGAATTGAGCCATAACACCATTTACAGAGTAAAACAGAATGCCGCAAAACATACACGCATCTTCCACTTCAAGAAACAAAAGTACAAAATCCAAATAAAAACTAGAACCCTTAACATATCAAGTGAATAGAGAGAAAAATAAAATGTATAGATATCAAAACGAAGAATTCTTCTTTCTGTTTAGCCTTCTCCTATTCAATGCAGAAGAATCTCCAAAAACATTTCCCATTGACAAAAAACCCATATAAAAACATACATCATCAGAAAAAGAATTATAAAATAAAATAAAATAAAATTCAAGAAAGTACTGACCATGGAGAGGGGAATGGCGCGGATCTGCAAGAAGCTCAGAAGAAAGACTGATCTGAGAGACAGAGAGAGACAGTGGGTGTCTGGTGTGTGTGGTGGGGGCAGTGAAAAGCAAAAGGGACAAAGGTCCACAGAGACGACAGCGGAGAGTGTCCAGGGGCCGGGGGTGGCGTGGTGTGGTTTGTACTTAACCGTAGTTAAGTGGAGGCTTTTCTTTGACTTCCTTTCAACTTAACGGCGATTCGGTCAGAAAATTTCAGTAATATTTTGTTTTTTTTCATTCACTATTCTCTCTTCTTATCTTAATTCTTTAATTATATTAATTTTGTTAAAATGAAATTAATGAGTAACTTTTTTTTCCCCTGTGAGTACTTTGTCAATTTAATACAAGGTAAGCCCACCAATTTTATAAAATTACAAATAATAATTGAGTTGTATCTCAAATATTTAATATACAAGTGAATATGTTGTAAATAAGGATGGAGTTTGATTCAAAATTCATATTAAGTTTGAATTTATTTTGATATAAGATTTTTTTGTGCTCAAAATTGGTCTGGAGTTATGTTATTTTGTTTTGAGTATTTGAGCCTATAAAGTCAAATATGTTATAATATAAGAAGGAAAATTGAGAAAAAGTTGATAAAGAATAAAAGAGAAATATAGAGGACTTGTGTACTGAATATTATTGACATTGATGTGTGAACTAAAATCCTTTATTTAGAGAGGTCACAAGCTTCTAAGGTTTCAATGGTAGGAATTCATTCACCATAACTATTTACAATATTTCCCTTTAAATGACTCRTTATATAATAATTGTCTCACAAAAACTTGTTTGGGAAAAACTTAGTGGAAAAAAACTAAATCAAATTAAGAAAAAACAGTACAATTGATGTTGGAATATTAATTGATGCCTTGTTAAATTCTTGTCAGGAACATTCAGTGGGACAAAACATSAACGAATAAAAAGAATACAACTAGTCCCTCTCATATAGATGATCACTTAATGTCTTTGATTCGACGCATTCAATCTRATGAATCAATTTTCTCACATTATCACTTGATTGAATCTTTTRAACATCGATGTTGCCACCTTTTTTAAGCTCATGCGTGYAGAAGAAATTTGAAGAAAKRTGTTTTATTCTATCTCCTTTGATGTAGCCTCCTTGGTTTGTACAATATAAGTTCGTGAATTGCAATAATTTTTTAAGGATTTGAGCATCTAACTTTTTTAGTTTGCTTAATAAATCTTCAAGATATAGTGTTCCAATAACTATAACTTGCAATGATATTAACAAGAAAAAAAAGTACCAATTGTACTAATGCATAATACTTCARGACTAATAATTTTTTTTCCATCTTCAAGTGGGCGAAAATGATCTTTACCAACTTCGAGTATCTAAAACCATAAGAATTACGATAATGTGCACGATCAATGTAAATGGACTAATGATGTCTATGTTGACATTTTCAACTGATTTTTGCGCAAGATCTTCATTATCACTTATGATATTAAGAAGTCATTGTATTTTAATTCAAGAAACTTCAATTTCTTTATCAATATMTGTTGGCGCTCTTTATTTGATTAAATATTGTCATTTTGATCATATAATTTCCTTTTCTTTCAAGGATGTTTTTATTTAGAACTAAGAGGTTGGTTATACTTCCAGCATGCTTTAGAATATGCCTTATTTCTAACGTGCCTYAGAATCACTACCATGCTTTTGACGTGTCTTAGAATTACTATCAGATTCCAGATTTCTTGGTGTGTTTTATAATTACTAGCCAGTATATCAACATGTTGTCATACTGAGACTTCCATCTGATTGGATCGATGCAAGTATTAGACACGTGAATTTATTATTTTCTACAAATGGATAATCTTTTGAACTTTCAATTTATAACCAAATGCCAATTTCAAATGAGAGAATTTATGATGACCAGTTGACTCTTATTGCCATTAGTGTTGCTTCATGTAATCTTTTGAATTTCCAATTCATATCCAAACGCCAATTTCAAATGAGAGAATTTATGATGGCATTACCATCAATGTTGCTTCATGTAAAATAGTATATCTTCAAGAATTTGTGGAAAGTTTTATTCTCATTGGCCCGATCTAGTAATTAATTGCAACTGTTTAATAAAATATTCAACTAAACCATTTTAGGTATGAAAATGAGCTAGATGATGCTCAATAATAATCCTAATTGACTTGAAATAAACTCAAAAATATGGAATGAGACATACACAGCACTACCAAAATGGATATTTTTAATTGATGGTCTAACATGTGCTCGTAATCGAATTATCTATGCAAGTAATCTTACAATTTCCCTAGAGAACAAGTAATATACATGAATTTATTTGATTGCAACACTTTTTGATTTTTTTAATAGTGATCGTGTGAATTCTCAATCATTCTTGSMATCGTTATAGATTCAATATGATTCAATCTAGTATGCCAAACAATAAGAATATTTGGATAGCAAGTAAACTTCTGATTTATGAGATGATGCGCTTCGAGTGCATTAATTTTGGTATAATACAATCACGAGAAAAGAGACACTAGATTATGAGACTAATAGTGGTGATACATAAATAATTGAACCACTTTTTTTTTTTTCCCCATTATCTCAATATGATACCATTTTTTGTTATGCATAAATATTTGAACCATTTTTTTAATTGTCTCAATATGTATCATTTTGCAGATATCTTTAAAACTTCATAAATTTCTTAGGCACTTTAAGGATGATATTGCATATAAATTTTATCTCTATCTAGAACAAAATTCATATAAATTTTATCCATTTCCTTTCTATGATAAAGACGTGGCAGTTCTTTCGAAACAATAAACCAATTTTAGACTACCATTTGTAGTATTTATATTTATCGATCTCATATTCATGTGAGAGAAATACTCCTTATACTTGAGTATATGGTGTGTATTATTGGACTATCAATGAGAAGACATATATCTCAACAATTACATATCTATAAACATTTTGTAAAGAAAAATAATTTAAATTTTTTATAAAAAATATTAAGGTAAAAATAATTCAACCAAATGAAATAGTCCAAATRTAAAAACTTCAAATACTTAAGAAAGTTCCTGAATACTTAAAAAATATCCATGGAAAATTTAAAAGAAAAATACATAACACGAGAAATTAATCCCTTTTTCTATCTTGCCATCTCCAATTAAATTAGTCAATATTTCTTGTTGGAGCGGGACATCTAAGTGAATCGTATTAACTAGACCGTCAAAATCAATAGTTCTTTTTATCTCTACTCCCCATTTTTTCTTGATTGATCCGCTGGTAGAGATAGAGATCCACTACATGACTGTCATACGACAGGTATATACCCTACTTTCAAATATTCTGGAGATGATGATAAATAAAAATTATTGTTTTACACTATCTTACTATGATTCATTTTTTCCTTCTTTTATTGTCTCCCCGTGCACTTTTAAGGTAGATTTTAACATTAAAGGTTTATGACATTTAATTCTTGCTGAATATATTGTGCAACGGATTTAAGTTTGATGATAATTTTGCAATAATGTCAAGAGATAATGTCACAGGACACCAAAGTATTTTTTTTCCCAAAACAAATGCCACTTTGAGAGCACAATAAAAATATATTTTTAAATATAATAACTGATTCAACATATTATTACTTCAAGAACAATCAGATTGAAATATACTATTCATGGATAGATAATATTAACTCAGAATAATTCAATATTCTCCAATAATATTTAGATTCTAATAGACCCTTCCGAAGCATATAATATTAATTGAAAAAAATAGAATAATATTCTTCAAAAATATTAAGATCATCATCTCATGTTCTTCAAGAACAAATAATGATAATTTTGACTATATTATTACTACATAAACAATAGTTTGATATTTTAATTTTTGGCAATTTTTAATATTCTTCACGAATATAAGATAATGTTTTCTTAGAAAATTTTATAAAACTACTTCAGGAGCAATATTTCGATATGTTTCATAAATATTTAGATTATAATGTATTTTTTAAGAGCAAATATTAATTTATAATAATTATTAAGAACCATTGAGACATGGCATTAGACTAAGCCAATCTTTAAAGAAAGTCATGTAAAGTTTATATCAAATTAGAACTACAATACAATACAAAACATGGTAACAATGCATATCATACAAACCTCTTGAAATTTAAGCAATAAAAATATTACATATGCTTAATCTATTGCATACTTCAATCAATTTGAAGCTGCATATAAAAGTATGTTATACAATAATTATGTAACAAACCTTATAGAGACTCAAAAGTCGAAAGTAGACACTCGTATCAAAAGCTTTAAACTTTATGTTTCAAGGGGTGGAGATCCGTAGCGAGTCGTGCTGATAACGCATTGTAATATAAGAAGGAAAAAAATAGAGAAAAAGTTTATAGGGAGAAAAAGAGAAATAAAGAGGAATTATAGACTGAATATAATTAATTTGTGGAAAAAAACCCTAAGGCTTATAGAGTATCAAAGGTAAACAAGATCATTCAACAATAATTATTTACAATACARTCGAAAATATTATTAAAAACACGTTTTTAGTCTTGAACATTTTTTTATCTACTTTCGTCTTCAAACTATTTTTAAAATCCTTAGCTACGTTTCTTTTATTTATTTCCATCGATCAATTTTCTATGACGTACAAATTTGTCTTAAATACTATTTTTATATAAAAATTAATCATGTGTAAGATACTTACTTGTACTTTTATAGGTTAAAAGATTTTTATATAATTTCTTTACAAAAGAAAAGTATTATCTTCGCTCTTTTCTTCATTTCATGTATTAATTATTATTATTATTACTATTTTACGTATGAAAAATATGATTGAACGAATAATTTTGCACAAAAGTAACTTTTAGGAGCAATTTGGTTCTCCATTAAAAAAATAAAAATGTTTGAGAAATGATAATTTAAAAATAATTTGAGAAGAGAGTAAGAACCGAATAATGTTTGTCAACATTAATTACCCTTCCTTAACAGTTAAAAAGGGTGCTGAATAATGTATCTATGCACATAATCACATAATTACCCTACACAAAAACAAAAAAAAAAAGATCGATTGTGAATATTGTAATTGGAGGGAAACTATATAGTATATATTCTTGTATATGAAATAAAGTAATACATTTATTTACGTAAATAATTACAATTTCTATCTACTTATCAAATCTCAATAGTTCATTTAAAACTCTTGGACCAACTAGCACACTCGACATCTTCCCGCTGGCCGCTCCTGTCAATTTCTCAACTCATAAGCCGGTCAAGCCATCTCTGGTCACCATAACTTGATCATATTGGCATCTATTTGCGGTTTGTATTTAAACTTGTAACAACTAAGCGAACTGGTCTAATGTAATCTGATGGACTTGTGAAATTCCAATTGCCTAAAAAGTCCAGATGTTACTCCTTTGCCCAGATAAGACTCTGAAACATCTTCAATCTGATCAAATCCAGAGTACGTAGCTCATCATGGGGCAGTTATATCAAGAAACTAGCCCCAGCATCAGCAATCAAGCAGAAAGGCAAATCTGTTACAGAAAAAATAAAAAGGCATAAAAAGACTATGATGAAACTAGTCTGCTGACAAGGGTCCCCAGCCCACTTCTTTTTCAAGTCAATAAGACATAAATCCTGACCACTCACGCAAGAAACTCTTTAAGGATATTGTTGAAAATTCCTCCTTGTTCAATTTGGGGAACATGTGCTGTGTTCTTTATAACTTCCAATCTTGCCTTCTCCCCAAAAATCCTGCAAACGTAACAAAAATCATTTTATCTAAGCCGATAGCCTTCTTTTAACAGTTTTTGTTAGCTTATGAAATTGGACTCAGTGAGATGATTGTACACCCTCGCTTGCCTTCGATGAATCCCTAGCTAGAAGGAGGGAAACAAAAAAKAAGAAAGTATATTCAGAAACAACTAAATGATTGAGTTGATTAGCAAGTGCGTACTCTTTAAGTTCTTTTCCCTTCTCAAGAGGAAATATCTGGTCATATTCTCCCCAAACAATCAACACATCCTGCAAGCATCAAATAATAGGATGAACAGCCTTAATAGTTTAAAAGAGGAAGAGGGTAGATGGAGTAATTGATGTGATAATGAGCAATAATGCATCATGTGTTCCAGTTAACGYTATATACCTGTTGGAGAGGTTTTAAATTTACTSTGTCATCAGTTCCGATGGTCAAACCCCTTAAGAGTTCCATCTTCTCCTCCCTGTTCTCTGCATACAATTTCTGCATCCAGCGTGGACTTGTTAGAAAGAGTATGATTCATTATGTTTTAGCATTTTCAATAAGTCCATACTTTCATTTAGATAGAATCCAGAAAACGAAAACTACCAAGTGTTTTTGGAACAAAAGCATCTTCTCTCCATTCAGAATGGAGATGTATGTGAAATTTATGTGCCTGTTTCAACAGTTCATGTTAATGTAATTCTTTCTTCTGCAAAATGATCCGAAACCTAAGTCTAAGAAGGTAAATCATTCTGAGATTTACTGGATTTCAACAAGAGTTAGAAGCTTAGAGAGTATAGAAATGAGATAGAGGACTTTAATTACTGAMCCTCCTTTTCTGATAGAGTCATAAGATTCGCRAATGAATCGGAAAGYGCAAAGCAGGTGRTAATCATTTTTTTWGATGAAGAAATAGAAATAAGGATTTCATTAATGTTGGTTCATTGATTTCTATATAGTTTGATTCAGTAGATTTAGTTGTACTCCTTCCATTTCAAACTAATCATTCATTTGGCTATTTTTTTTTTAAATTAGTTGTCCTTTTAGAAAATCTAAAAAATTATTAAATATTTTTATTTATCTCACTTTGATCATTCTAGTAGTTTATCATAACTCATCCAACTTGTACGAAATTAAGAATAGATTAAATAAGAATAGAATTGTTATTTGATTCAAAATTGTATAGGAATCAAGAATCCCTCAATATGTTTAATTATGTTCAACTTAACGACACAAATAAGAGGGAGTATATAATAACTGGAAGGCATTTATAATGTATCTCCTAGCCATAAAAAAAATAATGTTGTCCCCTTTTGGGGCTGACGGGTAGCTGACAGAGCCACCAAGCTAATTTTGTTGGCTAATTTTCTTTCCTACCCCAACTGCCACCAGAGTATCAGTCTGCCCTTTAATCAATGCCGCTTCAAGAACACTTGCAAGTTGTAATTCCCTGCTGGTAGACTTGCCCTCACAAAGCATCTCATATTCATTCCCACGGCAGGCAACAACCATTTGACCCATCAATTTAAAGTACAATAGAAAAACCATGTTAGGTTAAGTTCATCCCTACACAAGCTACTTTCTCCTTATGGACAAAGGCACTTTAGAATTAGTTAATAAAAATGGACTATTGACACCAACACCACTCATTCTTAGGGCCTCTTCTTTTCATTTGATGTAAGAATACATCTGACATCTATCAGCAAAGGTTGTCTAATTTTAAACCAATTCCTCGTCTTCAACTCTTTGATTACCAAAATGATATGATTTACGCTAATGAACTAACATTTTAAAAAATTCAAATTCACTATCTTCTACCAAAGTARTGCATGATACCAATTCTACCAATACAGCTCAAGAACAAAAACAGAAACAGGTGAGTGAAAAAGACAGCTATGACAACTTCTTTAATGGTGAAATTGAGTTTCATGCTTCAAGACAAAGATTGAAAAAAGTTCAGATTTGAAAAACTTACCTCAATGAAATCTTTCAACAAGAAATTCGGCATGTATGTTGGCCGGTGAATTGCCAATTTCATTAGCGTCTTTAACTGTTTCGAAGTCTGCGGCAACATCAGTTCCTCTGTCTTCTCGGCATTAGCTCTATTCAACAACTCCTGATGGTCCTTCTTTCTCATATTAACCCCAGAGCTTGCAATGACCACTTTTTGAACCCTTTCAGGAAACATTAATGCCATATTGTACGCTACAAATCCGCCATAACTAGTCCCCAAAACAGAGTAACTCTTAACGCCATTTTTCTCCAGTAATTTGGCAACACAAACCGCCTGGAAAACCTCCGACCTCTCAGTCGACTTTGTTGTGGAGTCGCCGAAGAAGACGAGATCAGGCACATAGAGATTGAAATCAGATGCAAAGTAGACGATTTGCTGTCGCCACTGCCATACACCAGGGGGTCCAAAACCGTGAATTAGAATCAAAGTAGGTTTAGAATTGGAAGATGAAGAATCAGGATGGGGACCCCAAAAATGCATAGTGGTTTGATCGTCTATGTCTATGGTTTGAGAAGACAAACCGGCGGTGATGAGGCAGCGGCGGAGGAACCTGCCGTAAAGGGACGTGAAGCTGAAACAGGAAGCCATTAGAGGGCCAGAKATATATATGGAAATGGATTATCGTAGCTTAATGGGAAAGTGCGGTTACTCCATAATACCACATATATATATATCTATTAGTCCTGACGTCGCTGCTACTCTTGGCTAATTGTGCGGTTGCTTTTCTTTTTGTGCCGTCCTTTTATTAATCTCAAATGTTTATTTCTCCTTTAATCTAAAACGGTAATTCAAAGAAATTTAATCCTTTAATGCTCTTTCGGCTCAATCAAACACTTATAGTGCAATTCAATAATACAAATTATAATAACAAATGATAAACTGGGGCAATCCGTAAGGACCCCACCTCCCCTGAAGGTGAAGGTCCTGGGCAGAGAGAGCTTATTAAGGAGCCCTATGCTCATGCTARTAGAATTTGAGAATTTTTAGGCAATGACAAATGTTTACTATTGGTCAATTCTTTATATTTTTGCATCGGTTCTGAATTAATCAAAATTTTAATTGAAATTAAAAAATTAAAAAAATGAATAATAACAAAGTAAATTAATTTAAAAATGAATACATATTTATTCAAATGAGAATTAAAAATCAAATAATATTTAACTACTGACTTCACCGCCGGCATGTAGAAAACCTTGCTACTAAATACACAAAAGACACCATTAGTGAGTTATTTATAAGGTGAAAATAATAATAAATTAAAAATACACTTATTTGTCACTTATTTTCGTAAATCAAACAAATCGTCGCGTGAGAGATTCGAACTCTCGCGGGAAAATCCCATGTGCTTAGCAGGCACACGCCTTTACCACTCGGCCACAGTGCCCGAAGAAACGTCGTTTTATATTCCATATCAGAAACCTYCAACCTCTAATTGCAACCAAAAGCGCCATCACATTTCCGAAAATAGTTATAAATTCTCTCTGCTTTTAACTGAAACCCAAGTCTTCAACGTTAATCATTGGAGCAGGAACGATGTTTGTGAAAACGCTTGAAATTTGATTTTTAAAGTATAAATTGAGAATTACAGGCCCAGAAAGTGAGAGGGGAATGGCGACGTTGCAGGCGGTTCTGGGGAATTTGACGGCGAGCGATCGGCAGTTACTGACGGCTGTGAATACCGGAGCATCGAGTCTTTCCTTGGTTGGGTCCGGATTCATAGTGCTTTGCTATTTACTCTTTAAAGAGCTACGCAAGTTCTCCTTCAAGCTCGTTTTCTTCCTTGCCCTCTCTGTACGTTCTGTCGAGATTACATTTGTTTTTAATTTCTTGAAGTTAAAATTTCTCACTTTTGTGATTCTTGAAATGTCGGGCTCCAGTGCTTTATGAATCTGATTCTTGTTCCTTTGTTTATTACTCCTACTGTTTGCTTTCATGCTTTAGCTACCTTCATTTAATCTATAAGGATTCTAGGATAAAATTAAGGTATTTTGCTGAGTTGCTTAAACGGGAAGAGTGTGATGGGCTAGCTGGTGCATTCTTGTAGCTCTTTGTGGACATATATGTTCAATCTCTTAGGACCCGGAGAGTATCTTTTGGCATTTCTACCTGAATTTTACCCTTTATATTCTTGATTAAGTGGTTCCCTCTGCTTTGAGCAACTTCTTTTAGGTAAATCTTGAAAAAATTTGGAACCTATTTCTTCCTCTCCTCTTTTGGCCTTCATTAAATCATTGGTTTCTATGGATCTTACCCTTTAAACAGACGATTCACCTTGTATGGTCTGAAAAGCTAGTAGCCTAGTAAGCTGCTTAAAAAGAGGATCGAAGAGCGCAATGGTGTTTGAGAGGTCACTGAATGAGAGCATTGCAGATTTAATTGACTTCCATCTCGATACTATATGCCATTCTATGAGGGCTAATCGCTGACTTGATTGTTGACTACTAATTTAATGATTTCCAACTCTAGAATGACGCCCTCTAGCCCAGTCTAAATATGATAATTACCTTCTTTTCACTTGCACTACTCACTGGTAGAAATATTTGTCCTATAAGCCCTCGCTAAGCATTTAAGTCTCTAGTTTTKCTGGCAACTGATCTTCTGTGAATTGGATAAGTTMCTTTATTTTTCTTTGCCAGATAGTGCCAGGATACTCTGAGCTCAATAGAGTCTGTTGTGGCGATACTTGTGCGTATTATGTTGAGGATAAGTATCAAGATTGATATTGCTAGATTTCAATGCTTCTTTATGAGAATYGCATCCATTATAGCCTAATSGTTGCAGCATTTTGGAATAAGTGAATCATTTGCCCCTTCTGCTCCCCCACCAAATGGTAAATCTGAACGGAACTTGCATTTATGTTCTTCTGATATGGAGCCACATAACTCTTTCCAAGTAGTAGGTAGTACATTGACGGTTTCAAATTAAATGTCCAGTTTTCCTATAGGTTAGCCACTAGCTGCCTTGAAAGAAAAGGATGGGTATAAGGCTTCTATCACACATAGGTCCAACAAAATCATTTAAGGTAAGGTAATAGTGGATAGATCGCCAAATACTCTCCTAGATTTGTGTATCTTGTAAACTTACACATTCAATGTGGATGAAATCTTTATCAGATTCTCCTTTGCTTTCCTCGTTCACCTGCTGTTATGAAGCATCTGCTCTATGAGGATTTTGAGTAATTCTTGCATTATTGTTGGGTGCAGGATATGTTCTGCAGTTTCTTCAGTATAATCGGGTGTGTATATGCATTTTTGGAGTCATATGCAGTCAGCTCCTGATGTCATTTACATCTTCTGGTACTAGATACTTGCTGAGGACATCTTTAATTCTGCAGGGATCCATCTAAAGGGTTTTTCTGCTATGCTCAGGGCTACACAACACATTTCTTCTGTGTGGCCTCCTTTCTGTGGACTACGACAATCGCTTTTACTCTTCACCGCACTGTCGTCAGGCATAAAACAGATGTGGAGGATTTAGAGCCTATGTTTCATTTGTACGTATGGGGTACGCTTCTAACTTTCGGAATAAATTGGCTTCTTTCGAGGCATATATGAAGCTGTTCTCCTTTTCAGTGCTTCAAAATCTAGTTTCTTTCATGCCTACTYAGTGATCCTCTATGAGCAATATTAGGCTTCTTGTTTATCTTTTTTACTTAGTTCTCACTTTATATGCCTCTCGCAGGAACTTCAATAGTTATGACAGTGATACGCTCTATTGGCAATGAAAATCAGCATATAAGCCGATTAGGCACTTGGTGTTGGGCACAAACTGGGCGCACAGGAAAGGCAAGTACTCAAATGCCGGTTTTTTTTTAAAATTTCTATTTATTTATTTATCTTTTAACGCCAAGTAATATTGCCATCATCATTTCTGAGAGATTTTTTCCGTATTTCACTTGATGGAATTGGGTCCGAAGAATTATTTTGAGGAGATGTATGTCAAATCCTCAAATGAGAAATCAATTGGCTTTTCATTGAATTATTTGGAAATTAATTGGTTAAAACAAGACTGACTTTGCAAACTATTGATAAAGGAGTTAGATTCCCACTCTATCTGAAACCACTTCCACATCTTTAAGTGGCCTGTTAAGGATTCAATAACATTAGTGACTTCCATTATTACTTAACTGGAGTCTCAAATTGATATTTATCCAGTTCAGGGATATTTTAAAATAGTTTTAGCCCTTAATCTTCCTTATATGGTTCACTTTTATTCTTGATATTAATTATTGTTTCTGCTGAACTAGAACCATAACTGTGTTGGAATATGAATGAACTGTGTCCGTCMTCATTGTTGAAGTGCATTAGCTTAKCCATCTGTTGCAAGAAAAATCATGTACATTCTGTGGTTGATGTCCCCTCGCAGAAAGAGGTTAAAAATTTATTCAAGTATTGTAAAGAAATATTGTGGACTGAGCATTAAATATCTTGTCACCTTCAGCTAGTTAACCATGGCAAATTCCTGAAATTGTTGATCCTGGCAAGAACATTGTTGAAATTTGGTAAATATGACCTATGTTAGAAGTTATAGTCTTAACATCAATTTGGATAAAAGAAAGCTGTCTCTTTTTGCATTTACAGACCTGATRTCTAATTACATGGCAGKATTTCCTCAGGAGAAAGTTAGCCTTTCTGTTTCTCCCTTCTACAAGTAAGAATGTAAAAAWTTTCAATGATCTTCAGCTTTGTGGGTTGGGATCTGGAATAGACATATCTTGTCTATGTTGCAATCACTTGTATTTGTTTTTCACCTTGTACTGTATTACTTATGTTTGCATGTCTTCTGAAACCTGCAGGCTGTTCACTTCATAACATTTTACACACCACTTTGGGGTGCAATTCTTTTCAATGGCATCACATATTTCCAAGTAATCCGCATGCTAAACAATGCAACCCGTGTAAGTAATTGCATCAATACCTTTTGTTGGATTTGTCTCAAGTTCGATTCACTTGTGGATGCAAGACCATTGTGGCTGAATGCATTTATTATGTTTTGGACCCTACTCATTTGATTTGTAATGTTCCAGATGGCAGTTGGCATGTCAGAGCGGTTCCAGTTCGATTCACGGCCAGACATGAAGGTAAAATTATGCATAATTCTTATATCATTGCTTTTGAGGGAGCATAAGCATTTACTAGGAAGGAGACAGTTAACTGTTCAATGAATTGTTGTTATGCATCAATTTTGGAACATTCATATTGTTTGGAGTCAAGTTCCCTACCGTGTCTGAATGATATTGATATAATACTTAAGAAAGTCGAAAGTAGTGCAACCACCACTGATACATTATAGTGTCGGGGTTGATATATGACTTTCAAGTATCTACTCAGCTTTTCCTATCCTTATAACTGAAATGTATCCATTCATATTTACTTGGATCCCTAATTGTACTTTATCAGTGTAATCTATTAWATCCTAAAAGATCCTTCTTTTAACTTTTCCTTACCACTTTTTCTCTCTCTCTTTCATATAGTTAAATATTTGTTTTCCTCCTTTTGACTGTGATATAAACCCCTTTCCGAGCTTTCTTTCATTCATATTTTTCTGTTATTGCTCACTTATTGTCAGTTGCCATAAGGGACAGATATCTTCTGATTATGGTGATGTTTCAACTTGTATGTTCGAGCTGAAGCATTCWGAGCATGCATAACTATGTGCCTTCCTTACACTTCCTCAATGCTTTTGTTCACATCACTAAAACATGGACATCACATCACATCACATCACTATTTTTATTACTCTTATACAGGTACTGAACCGCTGGGGCTACTACCCGCTCATTCTTATAGGATCATGGTTTTTTGGCACAATCAACCGCATCCACGATTTCATTGAGCCAGAACACAAAATCTTTTGGCTTTCTTTTCTTGATGTTGGAATGGCTGCATTAATGGTAACTCCTCAACTGTTTTAGATAAACCCTTTGTTGGTTCTTCTCTTCGTTCCYAGTTGTTTAATCTTCTTTTTAGTGGATATTTGATTTACTCATATAGGTTAGTTCTGCACACACTAAAGTACTTGTAAAGATCACCTATCGATAAATATAACACATGATTTAGGGAAAGAAATGAAAAGGTGAACCTGTTTCTTTCTTCTTCCTCTTCTTCTTTCTTTTTWAATCTTCTTTTTAAATCCTGATTCTTGACGCAATTGTGGGGAAACCATTACCTTCCTGATTCAAGAGGAGCATCTCCCATGAATTTGTTGTTTTAAGGTAGTATTTTGTGACCTTTGACTGTTCGAATTAAGAAAACTGTGTTTGAAGATGCTTTTAGCATTATAGGATGGAAACCCCAGGAAAACATATGGTGCGTAACTTGATTCCTAGATTATTTCTTTCAAATACAACTGTTATGTGTTTGAAACTTATTTGTTTTRTCCTACGATTTTCAGGGCCTGTTCAACTCAATTGCATACGGCCTTAATGCATCGGTGAGACGGGCAATTTACGAAAGACTGGATCTGTAAGTCAAATTACTTAATCCTGCAAACTTGCTTTRCTACAATCGAGTAGCGTAACCACCCACCCCAACAGAAAGAGAAAAGGGAAAAAGGAAAAAGGATAGGTAGCCCTTAGTAAGCTACCAGTCGGTTTCAGTTCTAGCACAACTGCAGGACCTCAAGTTTTGCACAACTTGGTTTCTCTTGATATTGTGTCATCTGATGATATTTACTAGCGGAGTAATGCTAAGCATCCACCACGTGCTTTCAGGTTACCTGAAAGATTTCGCAGATGGTTCCCGAAGAGTTTGAAGCCTAGAGGACAACAGCAAGAGAGTGAACTAGTTTCGTTGAAAATTCAAGACCAGCAATAGCAGTGAGGTACTAATATTATACATTTGAGCATTAGGTGGAATTTGACAAGGCGAAATTTTATCTGAAACCAAAGAGTTCGGCAACACCAGTATCTATCTAGAGCATTTTGGTTCACTCCCTCTCATGAGGGAGCTCGCCTGGCTTGCTCCTTTCTCATTACTTTCTGTCAGTCCTATGCCTCGTGAGGCCAGATGCAGAAGAGTCCCAATGGATGTTAGTCGGTGGAGTCTGAGATATATAGTTCCTACACGTACGCTTGACAGCAACTCTAATCATTGTCTGACTCTGGATCTCATAATAGTGTGCTGCTTACCTTCAATTGTGAAGAAGGCTTAGATAGAAACATTCTTTCACTGGCTCATTTACCAGTTGCTCATTGGTACCTGAACTTTTCTTTCAAATTAGGCTTTTCTCTTCTTGGTCTTTTGCTTAATATTGCAGAAAACGAGCTTTTAACATAAATCCATCCCTTTTCCCAAATAATACATTTTACATAATCAAACGCAATAATCATCTTCCTCATAAAAGGAAAAAAATGACAAGAAGATAATCATTTGGTATGAAATAAGGAGAAAATGAAGTTGAAATTTCTTTTCCAAGTGGGAATATGAGACTTGTATTTCCTCACCTCGATCCTTTCCACATATAGTAGCCAATAAAGTAGMGGTTTCACCACATCCGTCTGTTCACTGAGCGGCTCAGAATTTGTCCAATCCTAGATTTTGCCGATCACAAGAGACAAACAAGAAACTTCTACTGTTGTATGTCCGAAACTATATGTGAAAGAAAATCTGATAAAATAAAAGAAACCCATAATCATTCACGCACAGATTGGCAATACAGATTGATCGATATCAGTTMACCGGATTTAGAAACGAGAATTTCTTTACAGATATAAAGGTTATCAAACCAGAGAGATTCAAGCGCAAGCACAAGGGTTATCAACAACCACAACATCCTCATCAGCGCTCCTAAACAGCAAATACCCCAGAGCAAGACCCACCACCACTGCGACAAACACGCCACCATTAAAGGACATGACGGCGAGCATCAAAAGGTACCCGATCGCCGAGTTGACTCCGAACAGAACAGCCCCGCTGAACTTTGCAACTGTCCATTGGCCTCTTTTGATGCCCAGCTTAGAATACAGAAGTGGGGTGGTTGAATTTGCGCCGTTCACAGAATCAACAGGGATGGATCCTCTGGCGTTGCTGATTTTGCTCATCATCTTGAAACGGAAGCGGCGATCCTCCAAGTACTGGTAAAACATGGAGAAAAGAACACAAGCTACTAAGGTTGCTGCATAGCTGCTCCATGAATCAGTTCTCCAGAAATCGAATAAAAGGGTCACCTTTTTGCCCCAGTAAAAGGTCATATGCATCATCTTTGCTACCAAGATTCTGCAGTTCTCTTGGCTTGTCCAAAAAGGTTTCTTGAATTGAAGATTAAAACCAGATATGCAAAGATATGTAGAAGAAGGAGGAGGAGGAGGAAGAGGATGAGGAGGAGGAGGTGAAGGCTCGGATGGTAGTGGGATTGGTTGGTACGGGCTGGTTTTCTCGGTTTGTTCAACAGTTGGGAAGGAAGATAAAAGGTGATGAGTGGTGAGGAGTCGAGTATAAAAAGGAAGGCATTTATGCATTTTGTGTACTACTTTTTGACATTAGTATTTACTTTGTACTACAACTTTTTCTTTTTTCTCTTTCCCTTTTCTTCTTTTTCCTTGCTGTAGTACATCTTTCATTGCATAATTTCTTTAAATTTTATTTTATTTTTTACATTTTCCACCATCAAATATTTTGTAATTGATATCTAAATTTTTAGAAATCAGTTTGTGATTAAATATTTTTATAAACAATTTATCTATAAATATAAAGTCATTTTGCACGGTAAAATATTCAAATAATTATTAAATTTATTTAATTAAATATAAATTATCATTCATTCATTCATCATTTGGGGAAAGCAATTTTTAACCTTGTCATAATCGAAATTTTAGTACCTTGAATCGGTCTTTGTCTAAACCTTGATCTCCACCTTAGCTCATCAGACAAGGAAAGAGACAGTGAGGGAACAATAGGCCTTTTGATACCTCATTATTAGAGCATAATTATAAGTACTCATAGAACTTCTAGAGATACCAAAATCTTTAATAATCTCATAAATCATATTTATTTATCTATTTTGACTTATTTTATGTCGTTCATTTTTTGAAAATAAATAATATTAAATAAACGAGGTGGTAGTATTCATTATTTAAAAAGAAATTGATTTCGTGTATTTTAGTAATTTTATTTCAAACTTTAAATATTTAATATAGACGTACGTGTGATAATAATATGAGATTTTTTAAAATAAATTGACATTTTTATCCAAATCAATTATAAAAATGAAAAATAAATTAGAAGAACAATGTAGTACAATTACAAAGAATTATTGTACTACACTTCCTTGAACGGCCCGTCGTTGCAATAAGCAAACAAAACTCCCTGTAATACAAATATTGACTGGGCATTTTCGTCAGCCTTGTATTTACATTATTTATTTATTTTATTTTAGATAAAAAAGGTCTGTTTGGTTTGATTATTCTGTACAAACTCAATACCTGGACCCTCTAGGAACCAAATACTCCTCCCATTTCTTGATGTCATATTAGAGGTTTGCAATACAAATTCTAAATTTTTTTAATCAATATGATTTTAAATTAAGGCAATCTATCTCTTTTCATCAACATTCTCTCTCTCCCTCTTTTACACGCTCTTTTTTATAGTAATTAATAATTTGTCATAAAAAATAAAAATATTTAGTTAATTTTAGCAAGGGTAAATTAGAAATACTTTAGCGATTTTATAATATGACAAAAATAATTTAAAATAAATTATTTTGACAAATATGATAATGGCAGGGATGTTACTAGTTCTAGATACATAGCTAATTAATTTGCACCCTAACTGTGCGGATTTCTTCTTAATTGTGTTCGAAAGATGTCCCAATTCTCCTTCAAAACCATCTCCGGTATGCAACTGCTGAACAATGCCCCGGCAATCTGATTCCAACAACAAGGAATCAATTCCTGCAGCACGATGTTGCCGGGCTCCATCTTCATTAACTTTTAATGTTGGCCCCGTCAGAGGTTCCCACTTATGTTTTGATGGTCATATTGCGTTGTGCATATTAGCTTTCTATTCTCCATTAAGTATTGTGATGCAAAATTGATAGTCTCAATAGGCAATATTCAACTACCTTAAAAAAATCTTCTTGTTTCTAGCAAACCATATAGACCATAGAATTACCACAATAAGTTCACAATCAACTTAGAGTGGGAAAAAAATATCGCATAGATACTATACCTATTGCAAGCCCAACCAAATTTAAGATTGCTTCCTTGCCACCCCACATGGGATAGGAATAAGTGGATGGCTTACTCAACTTCAGCTCCACAAAACCTACAATATAGTTGATTAATCTGGAATTTAGTACAAAGATYCACTCTGGTGAGAAGGATGTCTTTGCATAATCTCTAAGACCACACCTCAATCTTTGGTGGTAATTGAAGTTCTCATAGAGTATTCCAGAAAAGGCTTCTGCTCGATTTTGAAGAAGGAAACTAACCTATCTCATTGCAGTTCTGAAGGAAATCAAGACCAATTCTATAAGCTGACTGCACAGTGAAGTTTCCACTTTTCTCAAAATGCCAATTGATCTTCACACTCTTCCACTTGCACCGGAGCTTCTAGGATTTTCCTCAACGTCTCTGGGCGGAAAAATGTTTTCTATTAACTGCTTGTTCCATCTAAGAGGGCTGGAAAGAATAAGTCATTGAACTTTAGCATTGTTTGCCCACAAAGGATTAGGACTAATGACTTTCAAATCCTTATTAGGAGTAAACCCCTCTCGTAGATCTTCTTCATTAATAGTTATGACTTTGTCTTCAGTCGATGTGATACTCACTGTCTTCATATATTGAAGTATGTCTTCCTCCATGCTCAAGACTGAGTGAGATGATGCTTAAATAGCTATTATCTTCATTGGATTACTGGTTTTAACTGGTGAGATTTGTTATTAAAACCTCAATTGAGGAGTATGAAATGCCTAAGGAAGGGAGAGCGAGATCCAGGCTAGCAGGAAGGTTGTGTAATCCAATATGTACATTATTTTCTATGCAATAAAAGTATATAAGACTACATTGTACTAGTAATTAATTGATAATTTTTAGGAGGGAATTATGTGACAATATTGGGGACACCATTTCAGTTAAAAAAAAAAAAAATATGTTAACAACTATAGATCTCTCTCTATCTTTTATGAAAATAAAGTTGGATCTTTTTTTTGCTAATCGCAATTCTTCCATTTTCCCCCTTCCCTCAATTCTGCAAAGCAAACATAGCCAAATCTAACTATGTTTGGATTGGCTTAGTTTCTCTATTTTTTTTTTTTTTTTTGGTTTTTGGATTTTTAAAGGAAAAATCAGAGTTTTCATTCACGCATATCAACTGCAGCAATTTGTAAGACTTCAGGCAAGGCATTAGCCACCCAAATTGTATAGTTATTGATGCTACATCTTCTCTTGGCAAGAAGGTACGACAACTTATTGGCTAGTCTAGGAGAAAAACAAAGTCACTACAGCTAGAGTTTTGAGCTTCTATCCAATGTAGTGAACCAGGTTTCCTAGTTACTACATGTTAAGTCAAGCATTCTTCAATTTTAGCACTGCAACTATGTAATCAGACTCAAGTGTGTAAGCTGGAAGTTGCAGCTCCTAAGCAAAGATTAGGCCATGCATGTTCGGCCATTGTGATTCTCGAGCACTATCCCGCAAGCGTGCCAGTGATGTATCCTTTCATGTCCCTTACTATGGCCCCAACTCCACATACCCCATCCTTCTATGTGGCATCAACATTCACCTTGAAGTCATTTTGACCAGGAGGCCCCCATCTCTGCGTTCCTTGTTCTTGGCCAGAAGCAACCACCTCATTTACCTTTGCAGCTCACTAGTATTCCAAATAGGTTAGTTGCCATCTCAATAATGTCCTCCTCAGTCAACTGTAGGTTTTCGAAAAATTTATTTTTCTGTGCTAATCATATTCCCCATAACAATATTGTCAATAGATTGACTTGATTCTCCTCCTCCTTTTTTTATTCATAATCATATTAGCTAGTAATTCATTTAGATTTTTCGCCCATGCATCGACCATTCAAGTTGTATTCTTGCCAGCTTCCAAACATGCCTAACAAACCAGCATTCTAAAATAAATGGTCGTTTGCTCAATGTCTCGTCCACAATGAGAACATCTTCTAATCTCCATCTGGAAGCGTTTCATCAGTTTCCAAGCCAACGCCTTCACTTTCGGCGGTATATCCAACTTCCAGATTCTAGACAAGAAAGTTCCACTCCMGCCCGAGGAAGTAGATTGGTTCAAGTCTTATTGTCTCTATTTGTCCAAGAAGAGCATTCCAACATGATAGATTGATTGAAATGAGAAGCCCACATTGATCTCATAGGCAGTGGGACTTTCTGGACTTCTTCCAAGTCCCTTGGCAGCAATAAACCCTCCAGAACATTTTAGTTTCACCTTATTGGATTATGACTGATTAAGTTGCTTACTCGCAAATCACTAGGCATGAATAGGTTGGAGGAGATAATCTTGAAGTCGTATGGAGTAGTCAACTTTGGATGTCCTAAATATGGATCGTTCTCCATTCCCCACATGTGACCTTAAACTTTGTATCAACAAGCCTCTTCCCTCCACAATACTTCTCCCCACAAATGACGCTTCCCTCCCTATCTTAGCACTAAGAAACTCCAAATCATATAAGTATTTTGCCTTAAGGACCCTCCCTACTAAAGAATGATGGTTCCTTACACTACAAAAAGTTGTGAATTAGTAAAGTAATCTCTTTGCAAAGCTCAACCGGCAATAAAAAACATGACATGGCATAAGTGGTATAGCTTGCCATACCAATTTAATTAAAACTACTCTCTCCGTTGGGATATTTCTCTTTTCACCCTTTAACCTTCTTTGAAACTCTTCTTTTACATATGTAAAAACCTCTTCTTTGGAGCTCCGCACCGGGTATGTAGGTCCAAGTACTTATCCCCATCCCACTTTCTTGAATGCCTAGTACACTCAATTCAGAGAAACAATGACTGATGATGACTTGGAAAATGTTCTTAAGGTACTTACGATTGAGGGCACACAGTGGGCAGTATCGAAAGAGAATGCCAGAACTATCTCAAGGGTTAGCCTGTTCCCTTATGCTTGAGTGTGGCATCATTTTATTAAATCCAAATTAATTCCCACATCTCATGACACCACAGCATTGCAGGAACGAGTGGTTCTATTGTTTTATCTAGTTACTGGGTTGAATATCAATGTGGGTAAGCTGTTATGTGAGGGAATCCGTGAGTGCAAGAACAAGGCCTCCGAAAGCTATTCTTCCTCTATTTGATCATAGCCCTTTGCTTGGAGGAGGCGTACCCTATCCAAAGGATGAGAAAAAATTTTAAAAATTTGGGAATGATTTCCAGTGTCACCATCACCCAACTGACCAAGGATCCTTTTGAGCCAAGCATTTTCACTGCTATGAGAAAGGCTACTACCAATGTTGCAGCAAAGAAAGCAGAGAGGGGCTAGAGTAGCAAGCAGCCAAACCCTTCAACTTATAAATTAGATTTGTTGCGGAAATAGATGGTTGAGCTTACAAAAGAGCAGCAATTCCTAGGGACAGTGCTGCAACATTATACACAAGAAAGTAGAGCTTCCTAGAAGCAACTTATGGAGGATCAACATACATGTTGGGTGTATAGAAAAGAATATGATACTGCCTTGAAACAGTCCTTGAACAGGATTGCGGGCAGACCACTCCCAAACTTTCAAAAATTCCCGAAGTCACTGCTGAAGCTGGACAAAGTGCTATGAAGAAGCCCCTGCACTAGAGTATATGGAGAAGGATGAAGAAGATGAATGAAGGGGAGTCTGTTTTTAATTGTTTACAGCTTTTATGGAAGGATATTATGTTAGGAAAGCATGGATCTAGCTCTAGGTTTTTAAATTGTCAGTTTAGTTTGATATGTTTTGGATTGTGTGTGATTGTAATTGTTTAAATATTTTTCCATTGGGCAGTTAACTTGTTGGATTGTGATTTCATAACTTTATCTAASTTGGTTCTAAATGTAAACTATTTTGGATGTTGTTCTTGTTTATGCAAGCTTTCAAAATCTCCTTATTTTGAGCTGTGTTGAGTTTAATTGGTGATTTTTGGTTATGGTATTGCAAATGTCGTGTCGGGCATGATGCTATTCCWGTTCAATGCTGCACTAGGTCTACGCTACAATATTGTTGTAGTTGTCCTGTAGCATTGAAGCTCTTTTTATGCATGTTACACAATTTTACTTCATTGTTGTACTAAGTCTATGCAACAACATTGTTGTCGCTATCCTGTAACATTGAAGCTTTTTTTCTTTTAATGCATGCTGCTAAATTTTACTTCATTGTCTGACAGAGCTGTAGCAGCAAAGGATTTTAATCTTTAGTAAAAAATTTGTTAACTGTTAGTATTTCCTTGGACTTTTGAGTGCCATGTATGGTCATGACTTGCTTATTATTGGATAATACCTGCTTATCTAGTCTTTCGAAGACAGAAATGTCATTTGGATTTAGTTTGACGTTTGTTTCTAAACTAAATTATGGAAACCTTTCTTAGTCTTGAGAATTGAGTGATTTTTGAAATAAAATTTTGAACAGGTTTAGGGGTGTTCTTTGGTTTACTTATTTGTACATTTCAAATAACTACTCCAATGCCTTAATTTGTCTAGTACTAGAGTTATGCATGTTATCCATGCGAAATTTTACGTCAAAAGTGATATTAGATATGAGTATACATAGCAGCTCTTACTTATGTGACTCAGCATAGTAATTGGAGACCTTCTTAACAAAATATCGATTTTCGCATAAAAAAGTCTCTTGTGACATTCTAGAGTAAAATTGTGCACAAATGTTTATATTTTTAAAAAAAAAAAAGAAGAGAAAAATGAAGCACTTTTATCGATGTTATAGCAATAGTGCTACAAAAATGCTTTGAACCCCCATCACAAACGTGATTTCTATAGTTTCTTTTCATTTCTAATTTTATAGAATTCAAAATTTTTATGGATAGAGATTTGTTGAACATATTTTGGAATCATATTAGTCATGTGTTAAATTGAAATAGCTTGTACATTTGATATATAAGTAGTCATGACTCACTACCACACACTTAACCAATGTTATGAGCTTAGCCAACTCTTGTAATGCTTGTACTTGATGAATCCTTTTGTGGACTTTTATTTTGATATTCCTTAGAGTGGAAGATCTTGATGTGAGCCTTTTTCTTTGTTAATTGCTCGAGAACTAGCAATGTTTAGGGTTTCGGGAATTGATGTGCGTGAAAATTCATTGATTTTACTATTATTTATGCACTTACTTTCACCCTCTTTGATGTGTTAAAATACTACTTTGTACTATTTTGCCTCAAAATTTGTCTAAATTCAATTAAGTATCTTTATTCTTGTCAAATGTGTAAAAATTGTAGAATTCATGAGCTCTTATTGGGGTAAAATATCTTATTTTGTAGGAAAGCAATTCTAAATGTGAATTGTACTTGATGAAGAATTAGATGAGTGAAATGCAATGGTCATTACTACAACATTAAGGATCTTGGATGAAAGACTATGACATTAATTAAGATTAAGTCAAATGATGAAGGAAATGTTGTCATTTGAAAAATAATATTTTGGGAAGCTAAAAGACAAAAGGTYACGTGAGAGCAAAAAAGTATAAATTGAAATTAAAAGTAAATAGGTCTATTTGGATCCAAGCTTGACAAGTGTCCTTAGCTTTACAACACTTTTTCACCAAAAGCTTCCAAAAGAAGCTTCTACAAAGGAACAAAGAGCAATTTTTGTGAGACTTTTGAAAATCATAGTAGCAACCATAAGAAAGAAAAATGAGATAGGGAAAAGGTCAGTAATGAATAGAAGYTTAGGATATTTTCAGCCATGGATTATTATGGTGTGCTAAAGGAAGTAGCGGAATTGGAATATCTCRGATTACCAATTAAACATCCTTACTTGTTCCATTGTGATTGGTGAAACCCTATTCATATTGTTAGGATGAGAATCCACCTGAGGTATAAGGTTGTTGATATTAATCACAAGAGAGTATGGAACAAGTTTGAGCATTTTTCACTTGCACACCAAGTAACTCAAGTTTATTTCATAGCTTACCCAAGTCAGAGAAAAGACACAGCAGATTGGTTGAATTTTTGTCATGTGGTTGCAAGAAAAACAATGGAGATGGCCACATTGGATAGTGCACTCCAAGAGAATGAAGTTCAAACTTCGGAAACTATAATAATAGATGATCAAATAGATAGTCTCGATGATCCAAGTGGCACTTTTGATAAGGTCGAGGTTGGAATCTAATTTGATTACAATTAAATTAATACATGCATAAGTATACGCCGGTTCAAAAGTTATAAGAATGATTAGAGTATCTATTCCACGAGCATAGTTTAATGAAAGGAAACATGTGTTAAACTTTGATTAAAGAAATAGTCTTGATATAGCATCAGTTGCGTTCAATAACTAAGAGCAATGTAAAGTGAATAATGAAAGTAAATGGCAAAAGTAAAAAAAGAAAGCTTAAATTGAAAGTAAATGACTAAAAGCTGCAAAAGTTAGGTTAGTGAAAAGAAAATAAAAGTTAAAGAGTCAATTTTATATGTTGTAGCACAGACAAGTAGGTTCAAGTGATGTTCACACAAAACTACCTAATGTACAACTGTTGGACAAGTAAGAGACTACATTATATGTCTATGAGAATCCTCATTATAATGTCCCATTGATGTACACATTTTCCTTAGTAGAACAAGTTTCCTTATGCCTACTAAATACTTATATTGCTATCGCAAAGAGCTTTACAGGGCTCAAAGAATGTTATCCCTAAATCCTAAGTAATACTCCAACAAATTTCACTTAGAGCATTGACCATATATTCATGGCAATAACTCTTGGTTACTTTCCGGATTCTGTTGAGTTCGAAAAAAAGTGAAATATGCTTGCAGCTTTCTCAACTCTTAATGGATCTTTTTATTTCTAAAATGKGTTTACTCAATGATACTAATTCCTCACCATCTACTAGCAGCTTTTTCAAGCTTTGTTTACAGCTAAGAAGTTTGTGAGAACAAAATCGAATATGAACATAAACTGACTTCAAATAACTCAAAAACTTGGTAGATTAAAATGATAAAAAGTAAAAGTAAATAATGAGGCCTTTTGTCTTCTCCTTTCTAGTCTATGATCAAAGCATGATAATTTTACCCTAATGAGGTTTCTTCTATCAAAGAGAACCTAACTAATTACTTTCCATTCTAGCTTTTAAGAAAAACTAATTGTCTAATCTCTTCTTCTTTTGTTGTTCAGCCGATTCTTTTATAAAGCCAAAATATTGTTGAGTTGACGATGTTGTAACTTTTAGCTTCTAATAGTTGATTGCTGACTCAATCAACATTCGCCTTGTATTGTCTATTTTTGGTAATGTGGTACCCGCTGCTTCTCTTCTGCTTCAGCATTTTCTAAAATAATTTGAAGTCAACTCCAACATTTTTCTTTATGTTGTTTTCAGTTTGACGCTTCAATAAATGCCAGAGATTTTCACTTCTTCCTTGTTCTTTACTTTTCATACACTTGTCTCGTAGGCCTAAATATTGTAACAATCTACTTTCTCCTACTAACCTTCTTAAGGATTAAACTTTTTAGATTTACCTAAGCACTTTTCTGGGTCAATGCGTTCCTTAAGTATGTTGTGCCTTAATATGTCAAAAATGGAGTCACATACCTCAATTAAAAGCATAGAAGATTAGGAAACTAATGTAAAAATGAACAAAAATAAGGGTAAAAGATGGGATATTTTTTAAGGTTATGATGGAGCAAATGGTTAAGGTTGATTTAACAGAGATTGAGTCATAGTTCTTAAATAGCTTTGACTAAGAAGACTTARARGAACCTATATATGACATGGAAAATGAATTACATAGTATTTTGGCGACACAAGCCTGTAGCTTGGTGAGGTTAGCAGAATGATGGTTTTGAACTTTGTAGTAGATGCTTGATTGATAACGAGATCTTGCTAGAGTTGGTTGGAATTCTTTTATAATTTTTCTTATAAGTAATTTCATTGTTGTTATACTTTGTCAAGTTTTGGTCATTGATATATCAAAGTGGACTCTGGTAATACACATCAAAGTATATATGAGTAATCTAATTATTCTTGCTATACTTTTTTTGTTTGGGTTTTTGTTCMAGATTTAGATCTTTAAGCTCCATTTGATTGCTATCTTGAGTCCATACCATTTAAATATGATGTTTTCTTTTGGAAACATTTACATTGCATTCGATATTTGAGTACCCAAACTTAAGCATTAGATRGTGTTACTAATASTAGAATTGGTAGTTTATGTGTTAGTTGAAGTTACTTAGATCTATTGCAAGACCTTGATGATAAAAAAATTTATGTAATAGATATGATATGTATATTCTGAGCCATTTATTACAAGCGATGGATTTTCATGTTAAGTTTCATATCTTTTTTTTTTTTTTTTTCTAGATTTTGTTTTTTATTTGAATTGGCAAATCATTTCAGAAATGCATAAAGGATGTCTGACTTTGCAAATATCACATGTCAGCTTTGTCTAACACCAATGATAGCACGAACAGAAGCGCATTTTTAATTTGATTTTTCCTCTTTTGCGTACTTTGATCTATTTGCTTGCTTTATATTTTGTAGAAGACATTTCGACAAAGAAATATAGCATGGTATTCAATGTGTTAGAATTCGGAACAACCAAACCTTCATCTCTTGTCAAATTTTCACTAAATATTGCAAATTAGAATGATCCCATCTATAACTCCTCACGCTAGAACCCCACCTTAGTTGTTAACATTTTGTTCAACTTGGAAATGGCAGATGCTACTGTGTTCTCACTTGATGATTTGATTTCTGCTCAGCTTTTGCATAAGAGATAAAAACTCAAATTCTAACATCCCTTCATTTTTGTATTCCATAGTCAAAAGATTATTCTAAAAGTTTTTTGTCCAAATATTTACCTTTTCGGACAAAAAACTGTTCACTTATGTTTTGCTAGTCTACAAAATGGCCAATTATGTAAGTCCAAAACCTAAGCATGCCTACACCTATTCTTTTATTTTCCTTATAATTCAATCTTGAAGGAAAACTTAAATAGGAAATCTTTAAGCTCAAATATGTATTTTATTAATTGACACTCTTTCATTAGTGCTTATCATGAAAAATTTTCATCTAAAAACTGATAGTAGAGGTAGAGATCCTCTACGTATCTTGTTTCCTACTAATGTTTAATGAACTTTTTAAATTTTATTGCTGAATTAATGTTTTTGTATCTTTTTAGATGTATCTTGCAAAAGCTCTTAAAAGATGAGAAATTGGGAAGCAAGTCATAATTTCATTGCTAATTTCGTTTGTTACCATTAGACTTTCATTTATGTTTTCCTTATTTGTTGACTTCAAATTTTTTACCTTTTCGTGCTATCTTGTCCATTTCATTGTGAAATATGAAAAAATTCATCATAATGTGAATTCTTTAATTTTATTTTTACATTAATATTTTTTAACTTTTAAATGTATCTGATAAGTAAAAGCTTTTAAAAATAGAAAAAAGGCCATATTTTGTTCAAGAGATTCATGAGTAAAACACAAAAAATTATGTTGTTATTGCCAATTGATATTTCTTATATACATCTGTGCATGTAAGGATTTTTTTTTCAAAAAAAATACAAATAGAGACAGAGATCTTCTACAAATAAAATTTGGAGATCTATTTAGTTTGGAAGCCTTCTAGTATTTTAATAATAATATCTTTATTGATTAGAGATATTACATGTGGTAACAAAAAGTTGGTTCATAGGTCGCTGAAGTCCAAGAAAGCTTGGGTCTCTAGGTGAATGCATATTGATATCAAAGGTTTGGAGAGAAATGCAATTACAACTATATCTCCAACCGAGTCCCAACCTAATACTCCTAATGATCATGCCTAAGCGACTCCTCCAACAAGTGTTACATAGCCTACTTCTTCTGATTCTCCCATCCATGCTACTCTTGATGATCAAACCTAGAGTACTATCTCCCAAGACAGCGTAGAGCAGCAATCTCCTTCCTCTTCTGTTGTTGATGCAACATCTGAGGGCAAGATACAATGCTGGATAGAAGGAGATGAGCAAGTGCTTCCTCATAATTATGCATTTGTGTTTGTCAATCTCTATAGTAATTATTTATTTTCTTTTTGTCAAAATTAGATTTTTCCCTTAATTTTTATTCCATTTACTAGTTTTATTATATTTATTTATTGCAGAGTTCTTTGCACTGTGGATCCTAACAATAAGCTGACACGATCCATTTGACCAATTCTAGAAGCATGTTTTTGGGACCACATTCTAACTGGGGAAAGGTCCAAAAGAATGTTAGAGACAAATGGTATACTGAGTGGATGGGTAAGAGCTTATTCTCTTTGATTGTATTGTAGTTTCTTTGATATATTTAAAGTATAATGGTGGTTTGACGATTTTGATTGCTAATTTAAAGAAGGAGTTTAAACGGGAAAGCAAGTATGATGCAGTCATGAGGTCAAAGTAGGAAAAGAAAGGTACCCAGATCTATAGAATTTTACTAAATCAAGTTCGTAACGGGAGAGTCAAACACGAATTCATCAAGAAGGAATTCTATGATGAGCTACGAGCATTTTGAGATAGTGAAAGATATAAGAAGATTTTAAGGATTATGTCGGCAAACAAAAATAGTGACATTAAATGTTTTAGAGGTACATATCATTCAGGATGATGCATCCCGGCTACAGTGCACAAGAGGAAGCTATTAATTAAATCTCTATTAATTCAATTCTGGTTTAGAAACTAGTTAAACATCTTTTATCATTAACATCCAATGTAGTTTACTTTATTTTATGTTCAAAATGAATGTAGGAGTCAAAATATCAAAGAAACTATTCATAGTGTGACATCTAAGTTTTGACATACAAAACAAATACTGAAGACAAGGTTGAGCAGGTGTTGAAAAGGAAGCGATTAGTGCTAGCAAGGGAAGACTTATAGCCTGGGGGTCCTCAACTTTCCGTTATTGACAGAYGCTCTGAAGAACCTATGTTAGCTTTCAATGATTTGATTTTTCCTCTCAAAATTTAAGAATATTTTAAAGACGTATTGATTTATGGGTTAATTTATGGCGAATAATATTCTCCAATGGTGAGTTTTGTTGGAATGATTTGATTAGGAAAAAAAAAATAAGAAAAAAGTAATGCGCAATATACCCGTTATGAAGCACGAAATATCAAGATAATTTCATAGATGAGGTTGTTATCTAGTTATAGAAGTTATTCCTGAATTTAAGTTTCCAACTTWTCATTTGGACAATTTAAGTATAGACTCTAATGTGAAAATTTGCATGACTAAAATGACTTTTCTGGGGGTATAAAGTATAGAAATTTACTAAGTATAAACTGAATATATCTATTTCATCAAGGACCTTAGGATTGTGTTTTATTTATTCTCTAAGTTATAGGCACTTTTTATCATTCTTCTTTTCATTTATATTAGTCCTTAAATGAGTTATAGAACATTGGAGTTGGACTCAAGAATATTTGTGATTCTATTAGAGTTTCTTGTCATTGTTTGATGAGGTTTTGGATAAGGAGAGAATTTAAAAATTGGCCAAGATATTGAAAAGTATCTTAAAAGTCTTACGTATGCCTTATCTTCTGGATATTGATGCCCTTTAAATTCGAGTTTGGATCCATATTCCCTTTGCTTTGGATTTGGTGCCCCTTTTTTCTTTACATCATTGATTCTTGTCTACAAGAGTTTACAGGTTGGTTTTCTCTATCTCTATTGATACCTAACATAGAGTTAGAGTGAGATCAATCAAGAAAATACGATGTTCTCTTAGAAGCACATGACTTTTTTGTGTGGCTCTCAAACTTGGGAAATTAATGAAGGAGAGATCTTCCACCATTGCCATGCCATTTAAGTTGGGAAATTGATTTATGATGGGTCTACTCTATAGATCTTCGTAGATATCACTGGGATAGAACTAATTACAAGCACAAGAAGCTTGTTATCAGAACCTGGTATAGTCAAACTTCCTCTGGTATCTTTTGCACATGAAAATAGAAGCTATATAATTAACCTCTTCAAAATAGAGTTACCATCTATCATAATAAATTGAAGAAATAAGGACAAGTTGTGGGTTTCCTCTGGATGATTCAAAAGTCGGGATTGCAAGGACGGTAATTTGAAGTCATTTTCCAATGACAATTTACCAAACAATATTTCTTCATAATTGGCAACAAATGACCTAGCAAGATATGCAGTGAGCAGCGTATAATTTTGGATGCTAGTTCTGGGAGGACTTCCTCAGTTACTCTAGAWAAGAATATTGGTAATTTTCAGAGCATTAAGAAGTCATATTCATGGGATCCAGCAATAGCATCTGAGATCATGGATGATATCATTGTTGGGTCAGCAAATAATGAGATTGCAACTGTTAAAGAATTGGAAAGAAAATTACCTTCTTCACAATAGTATTTATTGGTTGTATTTGAAAGAATCTAACTTAAGCTTGTACACGCATTTATTTTCTTCATGATTACGTTGATGTAGTTAGTTATTTCAGGTATATTTTTATATCAATAATCTTAGCTTTTTTCCACTTCATCTAATATTCTTGTATTTTGATATTGTCAGCACCAGTACCATGACGAGCTATAAAAAGAGGTGTACTACATGCTAGTAAGACACCTGAAGGGGAACAACCTCCAAAAGTTAATGAGGTCTACATTTAGTTATAGGTTATGGGACCACCAAAGAAGGGAATAGTTGTTTATGACATGGGATCTCTTAGCACTAGCTGCTTGGAGAAGTCCACAAAATACAAATCATCTTCATCTTCTTGCTCRCAAGCTTCAGAGRCATCTGAACTAAAATARACTATCTAAGAGTCTATGGATAAGGCTCGGCTTATGGCATATATCTTGAAGATTTATTAAGCAGTAATGATCACTTGCAATGACAGGTTATCCKCCTGACACAAAAAGTCATGGAACCAAGTTGATGAGATTCATCAAACGATGACTCTATATTGATAACTAAATTAGTTAAACACATAATTTTTTTCCCTTCTTGAACTTTGACCAAGTACTTTATTCCACTTTTGTAGTTTGGTGTATAATTTCATTTGACGTAAAAGAAAGACATTTTTGTTGAATTTATGGTATTCTTGTTGAAAATATTTACATTGAATAGTAATAATGTCGAGTGGATTTATCAATTGATGAACAAATTTTTTCTCAACTGAATCAAAGTTATTAAAGTCGAAGATCAGTACATAATTTATTTGTTAATATTACCAACCATAAAATGGTTGGTAAAATACCAACCGCAAATTACTAACCCAATATTTAGTTACAAATTGRGCTTTCAATCCAAATGACAAACCAAGCACTCAATTATTCATGGTATAAATATTAGCAACTAAATTACAAACCAAAGTTTCAGTTACTAATTAGATAAAATTACACATATAAATAYAAACAGAATTTTCTAAAATTTAGTGGTTSGTAATTACTAACCGAAATAATTCGTCGGTGGTAATAAATTTTTGTTTGTAATTACCAACTGAAATAATCCATTGGTAATAATGAATATGAGTTGGTAATTCTAAATTGAAATAGTTCGTTGGTAATAAAAAGTTTCGATTGGTAATTCCAAACTAAAAAATCAGTTGATAATGTGAGTTTCAGTTGATAATTACCAACTAAAATAATTCGTCGGTAATAAAGAGTTTTGGTTGGAAATTCCAAACTAAAAAATTATGTTGCTAATAGTGAGTTTTAGTGATGATTACAAACTAAAATAATCCATCGGAATTATTTAATTTCGATTGATAATTTTCCACCGAAATAATCCRTTGATAATAAAAAGTTTTCGTTGGTAATTATCAACCAAAATAATCTGTTGGTAGTAATTAGTTTTAGCTAGTATTACCAATCCAAAAAATTAATTCAATAAATTTCGATTGATAGTAATTATCAACCAAAATAATCCGTTGGTAGTAAYTAGTTTTAGCTAGTATTACCAATCCAAAAAATTAATTCAATAAATTTCGATTGATAATCACTYTCATTCTCCCAAATTAAATCACCAAACAACATTTCGTTGGTACTTACCAACAAAAATGCTGGTTGGTTATATAAATATTCAATTCGTAATTTCAAAATGAAATACTAAAATTCAATTTCATAAATTACCAACTGAATATTTTACTTATCAACAAAAAAATTAGTTAGTAATTACCAACTAAGTCGAAAAAATTCGGTTGGCAAACAATACAAACACACCTTTTTGACATGGATCCAAATTGAGCTATTTACCAAATGATTTGGTATGCCGGTAGAAAGTCTTTTTCTAGYAGTGATATGGATTTGGTATATCTTAGGATATGTAATTAATAAACACTATATAATTATATGTTTAACTCATAAAATCATAAGAGGCTTGATCATTTCTTTGGGTTTCTCAAGTTAGGTCCCACCATAAGGTTAACCAACTTAGTAAAATAGGAACAATAACCAACAAACTGAAAGGGTATGGTCATTATTTTTCTCAATTTGTGTTATTGATATTGCTAGACCTTTTTTTGTTGCAATACTYAGTATTRCTGTAAATGCTTCATGAATGTTAGTGCCTTAGAGATTCTTAAGTTTAACTCATTCCTATACTCTTAATCATCTCTTGTGAAGTTATTCCTGTATTCAAGTACCAGTTTTAGTGATGAGATAAACTTARATAATTTTACTTTACTTTAGTGATAATTAGTCAAATCACAACTTATTTTTAGCGCGAATTTAGCTACTACTTTATGCGATAACAATCCTCACGGGATCAATACTCTATTTATTTTATATTAATTGTAAATTGCATATATTTGCATGATTGAAGCTAATTGCGCATGCAATTTTGAGCGGCAATTGTGACTTGATTTCATCATATATAGCTCGAATATTTATAGGCTTCAAACAAGAAGAAGTATTGATGGGTCGAGAAAGAACAAGAAGATTGCAGTTGGTTGTTAATGGGATAGAGATGGAGGTTGGTGGTTCAAGGAAAAAAGTGGCAGAGGAAGAAAAGAGGAATAAGAGTTGGAGAAAAAGGAAAGAGAAGAGGAGAGAAAGATGGGGAAGCAGGAGGAGGAGGAGAAGGGCAAAAGATCAACGGCGAGGGCGACAGAGACACAGCTTCAGCGTAAGTTGGCAAGAAGGAGGCAGAAGAGGATTAGGGTTACGATTAGGATTAGAGTTTTTTTTACTGAAGTGACTAAATTGCCCTTCTCCCCTTATGGCTTAACGTCAATACTTGACGGAAGGTCAAACATTCACATTTTTTGATAACTTAAGGGTACCAATTTATCATTTTAAATTTGAAGGTCAAAACTCAGAATTTCGACAATCTTGAAGGTTAAGCGATATAGTTTATGTTTTAACTAAATAGTTTAATAAAGTAATTAAAAATTAAAAGTTCATAAAGCTCAACAAAATATATGAAACTTAATAAATAATACAGTATTGATTTTAGGTTACTTTAAACAAAGTTTATGAAACTAAATAAATAATAAATGTTCTTTAAAGAATGTTCATTGTTAATCGAGCCACTTAGAATAATCTGTTAAGCTAAAATGAGATCCTGAATTTAACTCCAGACTCAACTCGGACCAAGCCTACCGCTAAGGGCTTTCATCCTGAGTGCTTTGTTCATAAGGCTTAAGAAGCCTTCCATGCAGAGAACAAAAGGCAGGGTCATAGTGGGTCCCTCGTTGAATCTCTTGACTAGACTTGAATACCCTAGTAAGTTCACCATTTACCACTTGCTTAAAAAGGTAACGTTTTGACGCATCTCGTTATGACCTCTACTAAGCAGCCCGGTATTCCCAGCTTCCCAATAATTCATTCTAGGTATCCCAATTCACACGGTCATACGCCTTCCTTTGAGAGTCATGTGGGGTTTTCTTCTSTCTAACTTCTGCTACCAATGGAAAGCCTCCAAGGCTATTACAACATGATTTGTTATCRACCTCTCCTTTACAAAGCCACTTTGTGATTCATGTATAATAAAATGTAAAACCTGTTTTAGCATATTTGTTATCGACTTTGATATTATCTTGTAAATTATGTTATAGAGGTAAACAAGTAGCCCATTGTTTTTGGGGCTTTGATCTTTGGTATCAATACGATATGGGTTTTGTCAATTTCCTCCATCTCCTTAGATTGGATTTGTTTCTTTTGATATACTTTCTGCTATTATTATGCATTTTGACTAATAAAATTACTCTTTCATAAAATAAAAAAGGAAAAGCAATCCAAACGGTTAAAGGGGTCTCATCTTCTTTCCTTTATTTCCATCCAATATAACTATTAAGCTGAGTATTAACACAAATTTTCAAAAGTTGCATTTGTAGACTTTTTGAAATATGAATAAAATATTCAATCAATATATATATCTATATCTCTCACCCTAAACCTTAAACGGATGGGAAGGAGTGTAATTTATACATTTAATCATTCTGACACATCCTTTAACTTGTGCAGAAAGTTCATCTGAAAATTTTGATATGTACACTACAATGACAAAAGATGTAATAGTAGTTAAAGATTCTCAAAGCCGATATAATAAACAATGTACTTAAAAAATGTATTAAACTTCATTAGTTAATGTCAAATACAAAGCTCTTTTTCTTTTARTATTCTAAAGATGGAACTACTACTCAATTCAGACAGCAAAGCTCCAATAATCGAACTGTGGTCTTATTCAACCTTGGCAGCAAAGAAAATCAGATTCAGCATAATAGCAGAATCAATCTAGGCCGTTTACCTAGAAGAAGAGAGCAAACTAGGCACGAGAATTGAGCAAATTTTAACTCTTTCTTTATGGACTCCCTTGCTTTGCATGTATTCATTTCTCTTTTGTTTCATGGGTTTTGATCACTTCTTTCTCCATAACTAGAGAGGGGATTGAACTGCCAACTTTGTGTACAACGATYAACGAAATAATGTGACTTCATAGTTTTGCATCCGTTATCGGTTCATTTCATTGTTTCCTCTTACTCAAAAGAGTCCAAACTCCGGGTTTTGGGCAATCTTTCATGAAATGGACCAAAAGCCAAAACTCGTTGCTCACATAGTTGAGGGTGGGGCTGGGAGGAGGAAGACAGGATACTGATATATTCTGATAAGGCAGAAGTGTACCATTCGTTGAAATTGGAACTTTTGGGCTCTTTATAAGCTGATCTCCATCAATAAGAAAGAGCACTCAATCCTCATATTAAATGGGAAAAAAAATTTCAAGATTCACGGGATCAATTCCAGATAAGCAGGAATGAAGCTGATGTGATGATTATCATTAAGCTGTGTTTCACGGTCCTACTTGAATATACCATTAGAGGTATAACCAAATTTACTGTCACGAACTCGATTCTTGAAAGACGATGAGGAAAAATGTTTGTCGTGTAACCTTTATACATTAGAATGTTCTTTGAGTTGGGCACTAAACAGATTTTTTCTTGTGAAAGGAATGTTGGGGAAGAAAACAAATCTTCTGCCACCAATGTTATCATTCAAGAACACACTTTTTGACAGTCTTAGAATAGATCAAATAGGTTTTGAATGTCCTCATAATGTAACACAATGGCGTGACTGACTAATCCCTCATGTTTATTGCTCACAGCCAGTCCCATCTCAGATTCAACGCAGATATTTCTTTTGTGGTTTACATTGGTCATTTCTGCAGCTTTTGGTAAAGCCACACCATCATGTTATAGTTTTTCTCTCTTTTAAGCCAGATTGTTCCTTTTATGTCATTTGAAAGCAAAGTTTGCAATACAATTTCAAGGAACATCAAACCAAATATGCTGTTACCAGTACTACTGTCAAAATTGATGCTTCAATCCCTCCAACTATTCATACTTTAACTACTACTCCTTCAAAGGAGGTTAGAAAATCAAAATGCCCTGTTTCCCAATACACTTCAAACCCGAAAATCAAACGCAATAACAAGCAGACCATTCTTGAACAGGAAAATCAAAGACAGGAATCATCAAAACTTAAATGTCAACCTTGATTTGAGCAAAACTAAGCTAGACTCAAATTCCATAAGAGGATCTAGAATGACACTACAAATATATTGAGCAAAATAACGTCATGTAACAACAATTCTAATTACCGATAACAATATCATGAAACTAGTTTCAGAAACCATTCTTGTCTAATAATGCAGTGCTACCTTATGCAGCAATTATTCAGGCATTTTTTATAATATAACAATCAATTAATGAACCCTAACTTAGCCTTCTTCAACCTTCAAGAGCTGAGAAACAACTTTTGGATCGTAGCATTGATGGCCTCCTGCTCGGACTCGGAGAATCCAAGCTTCTCAAGAGAAGCTGCTTCACAGCAGAGATGAGTTCATCAGTCGGATTTGGAGGTGGCCTTAAAGATCTAAACTTCTTGCAAAAACTCATGTGCCGATTCAAGGCTTCCTCGTTGCAAATTCGCCTCTCTGATCTCATCACCTCATCTTTCACTGCCTCAGCACAGAGCCCACAAATCCAACGTCCCTGGAACCTCTCTCGGACCCTTATGATGTATGCCTCCGTGCACTCTTCAGTCAATCCGCAGCACTCGCATTTCACGAACTCAACTTCATTGTTTCCTGCTCTCTTCGCCATGGCTGCAGCTTGTGATTCAACGGCAGCCATTGCTTTCGATGGTCCACGAAACTATCTTCAGTCCACATATATAAGGGGGGAAATTAATTATAACCCATTTGAATTTCAAATTTCCCAACGAATAAAAAGTTGAATGAATTCAAGAAAGATGTGAACGGAAGAACAAAATCTGGGCAGAATCTTACCGTAAGGCTTGAATCGAGGAGATGAATGACAATCAAAGTAGAGAAATTATTGGAATATGTAAATCAATCCTTTCCTTAATTTCACTAGAAACTAAAATCTTATCTTTCTTTTTCCCACTCGACTTCTTCTTCTACAATCTCACCACCGATGATSAAGAACTTGAATACCATATACATTTCAGAGCCTGGTTTGGCTCTCAAATCTCAATGAATTCTTGAGTTCTGGCTAAGTTGTGAGCTTCAATTTCTTGAAAAAAGAAAATCGGTTACGTTAGATGAGAAGTTTCGAGAATTTTGTAGATATGTATCATCTCTCTGATCTTATGAGGAAAAGGAAGCATTTATGAAGAAGATGATAAGCACAGAGAAAGCAGAGCAGAGAAGAGAAGATTTTTAAGGTGGGTTTTCATTTGTTATTATTAGCATAGTATAGACAAAAAGATGCCAACCCAATCATTGGCAGTTCTGAGCCCACTGTAGTTTTCTCCACGTCAGATTTTCGATGCCCGTCCCAAGCGGTGGTTATCCACTGCTGTAATGACCACAGAACTTTGGGGCTTCTTCTCCTCATTGCTGAGGAAAATCGTCCATAAAAAGAATTTAAGAAAAAGTTAAAAGGTTGAAGTCAACTCGTGAGCATAATCTGAGTGGAATTTGCACAATTTGAAATAATTATTTGTATCTAGACATTTATTATATGATTTGTTTGTAATTAATTAATATTAAAATAATCTATTTATTATTATTTAAATAGTTTATTTTTATTCAACATCAAACCAAATATTATAATTAAATGTGTTAAGTAGTTCGAATCTATTTTAAAATTTTCAAATCGAAATTATTGATTTAATCTGAAAAATATAAAAAATCATAATAATTCGACCATTAATATCCCTAGTTTGGGTAGTAGAATTTTTTTCCTTTTCGAATAAGTTGAAAAAATGACGTGAAACTAGGACTTTGTCTCACATAATAAACAAGGCATTGCATTAAAATTATTGTCTTATTAATTGTCTAAGGTATAATTTATTAATTTATAACTTTTATTTTAATATTTATCTTTTAATTATTAAAAACTTAAGAATTAATCTAAGTGAGCGTATCGAATTATCTAAAACAAAAAAATAAAGATSGAACCCTGAACGTAGAAGGAAAAGATATATCTTAGATTAGTTCCATAATAAACTTCTCTTTTACAAAATAAAAAGAAAAAGGGAAAGGGGGTTTGCTAATCTCATAGATTTCTCAAGAAAATAAAAAAGAACAATAGTGATAATCACGTTGGGGAAGGTGCAGGGGTTTTGTGATGGTGGTCGAAGCAGGTGAATGAAATGCATCGCTTGATCTGCCAGCTGTTAGGACTGGCACATCTTAGCTAATTAACCAAGTTAAGAAGCCACATTACATGTCTCTCACGTGCAAGTTGTAACCTCGCGGGACACCACAGCCGCAATGTGGGCCAATCACAGTCTTCTTCTTTCTGCCATTTGCCATCAATTTTTACATACATTCTATTGGATAACGCTTATAAAGATCGGTTTGTCTATTATTACGTCCACTTCAATTTACACATCACAGTAAGGTATACTGAATTTTATCATTTTTATTATCCCATTAGATTTATAATTTTTTTAGTAATATATAAGTATTGTAATTCTCGAATAAGAATAATATACGATATACATATTATGTGTTAGATCTTTCAATATATAAATATATTAATGGATTATATATTTTCATATATTATTAAATATGAAATAATATATTTATTAATTGATTCAAAAATTTGGAACCATTGGTAATTGAACTCTTTCAACCACAACGAAAGTTTCGCATTTAACTTGGATTAGTCTAACTTAATAAGCGAGTATCGCTTGATCTAATTCAAAAAATTTATGAAAAAATATTTAAATAATAACAATAATAATAAAGGAAAATATGAGAGATAGGAGATGGTAGGATCAATTTTATTTAATAAATAGAAAATTATTAAACTATAAATATACGAGGATTTGAAAGACACTTCGATTATCATAAAATACAGTTCTAAAATATAACTATCAAATGATATTAAATAAAAACATATTTAATCACTTTAATTTTAAGTATTTAATTATGTCAAATTGATCTCTAAATATATCTAGGATTGTTCGTATAAAGCAAAATATGTGAAGAGTAATTATAAATATAATCAAATTCTATTGGTGATAGTAAAAGAAAAAAGGAAAAAGGGAAATCACAAGAAAACGGAAGTCGTACCAGGAGGACCGCATGCACGATGCAGCGCTAAAGAGGCGCGTGGCTAGACTGACCTGATAATGGACGACCCTTATCAATCCGAATATTCGTATGTATAATTATTTATGCTGCGTGTACGTCTATCTGTCCGCCCGGATCTTTTCTTCACCAAATTAGGGGTGAAAATGAGGGGACACTAATAAATAAGGAAGGGTGTGTTTGTGATTTTTCTTTTTTAATTCAAAAAATGACTTTTCAGGTTAAAAGAAATTATTAAGATATTTGATAAATCTCACTATTTCAGGAAAAAAAAGTACTTTTAAATGCTTTTAAGAAGAATGAAAAAATAAAGCTTTCTTTTTTATAACACTTTCTTTTCAAATCATCCAAATTGATCCTAAATAAATTAACCTGCTTTTTTTAAAAAATAAAAATAAATATTTCATATGTCCTTTATCTATCCTTTGATATTCTCATTAAAATTGTTAAACATTGTTGAGACCACATCTTTCGTCGATCCAAACGGTTGCGCCATCATAACCAAGGGAGTGAAGCTTCTGATTTCCCAAGTTTGAAAGTGATAGTCGACGATCATGTTGGAGAGGCCTTCAATGCAAAACCAAGGAGGGTTGATGGATAACCCTGTCATTTTACTAATTCGCATTGTCTTTTTAATAGGTGACCTTAAGCTCACCATGACATATATATATATATATTGAAAGACATAACATCATAATATATATCTAAAATATAACAACCATAGTAAGAGATCAAATGCTAATGCTGACTCAATTTTAAGTGCTTTAACTGTAATTTAGAAAATTTATAATCTAATCAGTACACTAATAGAATAAATTAATATTGATCGATTTATTATACGAAAACAATAGAAAATAATAAATGCTTAACTAGAGACTAAAAAAATACATCATATAGAGTTGACACTCGAATTTAACCGAGCAAGAAGGATAGAGGAGCTAAATTCTCCGGATTAGCTGATACAAGAATTGAGAAGATGTTTCGATCATTGAAATTACCAACTTCAATGTTAGTTAGAATTATTCGGACGAACCATTGAAAAAAGCATAGAGAAGTAACCTAGTTAAGAATTTTTTTGATGTATCTAAATAACCTCATAAAGAAATAAATTGTTTTGTGAGCCAAATTACAATCAATAGTGTTAATTCAACTAGTCAATCAATTATCTCTCCACTAATCAACCGATCCAATATTTTGAGATCTTAAAATTATAACAAGTGAACAAAATAAAACATATTTAGTAAGGTAGGTATGATTAAATCTGATTGCATTTTCTTAATTTAATAAAATAAATTCAATGTTGATCTAAAATACCATAGAAAGAAATCACAATAAGTCTTATCATGTCAGTTAAAAATTATAATACAATCYAGAYGTTAATAACAATCATTATACCTTAATAGGAGAATGAAGAAGAGAATACACATAGTAATGTGAGTATAATAAATCTTACGTGTTAGAAGTCAATGAAATCCATTCAATGTTGATCGACTAGGATTAAAAAAATAAAAAATACACGCATTTATCAAATCATTGAATCTCAAAACTTCTTATATGTTACTTATAATAACGATAATAACATGTTCKATATTGATTACAAAGATCATAAAGAAAAGGACACAATAAATCTTACCATTCCACATTTACCGACAATGTTAATAAATTATCAGAAGAAAAACAAGCTTACTACAAGAAAAGCAAAAAAGGACGAGTGCCTCCGGATAAGTATTATCCATATCTATTGAACTATCACTTTAATTTCAGGGCAATATGTGATAAWWATGAGAAGAGTATGGCAAAGCATCAATTGAGTATACACATAGTTTAGGGAAAAAACAAAATTTAGGGAGAAATTGGTTGGAACTAGGAGAACTACATATATTTTGAGTGGCAAAGGCCCAAAATTGGMTCAAGGGTTTGGACCTTCTTTCCTATTTTGTGGTCTTAAAGTGGATTCAAGAAAGTAAAAGCCAATAAATAAATAAAAAGATTGTCAGAAGAAAGAGAAAAAGCCTAAGCTGTGAGATAGAACTGGAGGAAGGCAAAACTACTGCATCCCCATTCCAACTCTTACCCACCCAAAGGGTCTTGAAGAAGCTCAGAGCTCAGACCTCGAAGAACAGAGAAGAAGAAGAGTCTACTAGATAAAATATAAAGGAAAAATCTTCTCTTTTTGCGTGTAATCAGAAAAGTATATACTCTATCCCTCTGTATACAAATATTTTTAACTTTTTTGAATCTTGAAGACAGAAATCTTACTTTTATCTGTGCATATGGATCCATTTGGTATGGTCTCTTCAATATCAAAGCTCCGTAAAGGTATATACTGACTACCCATGTGTCAGATCTTCAGTTTTTCATTTTTGGGAGTTTTTTTGGATGGTTTTCATGTTGGTTCAAATTTTTGGAGATCTATGCAGATGGATTGCATGAAGAAGTTCAAGAGTCAACTTTTTGACCGTGAAAGTTTTTCTTACTCTTTGGATGTTTATGGTTTTGAATTTCCTGAAGTTCTTGAATTGTTCCTTTTCTGGTGGGTTTTGCTTTGAATTCTTGAGTTGGAGCTCATCTCAGGATAACCTGTTGTTTTTTGATGATTAAGATAGCACGACTTTATACTGATTTATGTCATGAAGTTAAGTAATTTGCCTGTAATTGAGTTGATGTTTTTCAGATAATTGTTTATTGGATTAGTCTTATCTTAACAAATTAAGTGTAGTTCGTAACTTTATTTTGGTTTATATTAAATGTAAAATGTGGTACTATGGTTTGTATTTCCTTGGTATGATTAACTGATTCATTTGACTGTAATATGGTTGGTGATAACTTCTTTTGTTGATAAAGCTGATATAATTTACGATATTACAGCATGTGTAGATGTTCAGTTATGTTAATGCTATGCAGCTAATATGCTATAATTTAAAAAACCTGGGATTATTGGTCATTAAGTTGTACATGTACATGCTTCCAGAAGTACTTAATTTTATGCAGTTCCTCCTAACAAAATTATAGCCATTTTAAAATCTGAATTTTTTGGTATACTTGGCTTGTAATTGAACTTCGATGACTCTTGAAAGTTTGTTTTCCAGGGTTTGGGTGATACTCTCTGCAGAATTGCAATCTTTCTCTTTTCAAAGTAACTTTCTTCAAGCAAGTAGAGACCCTTTTTACCTTGTATATGTGAAACATTGGAGAAATTGAAGAATGAGCTTGTCAGGAAAAGGGACTCTCACCAGCGACAAGAAACTAGCTGTGACAAAAATAACAACTTTGAATCCAAATGCTGCAGAATTTATCCCATCTTCTCTCAGACCAGCATCTGGAAGCACTAACACTGCAGAAGCATCATCAAAGTTTGTAGCCTCTGCCACAGCAACATTTGGAAAAGCTGTTCTTGACAGATCAGAGTCTTCTGCCTCGAATAACTCAGATGATGAAGCTCATCAGTACTGGCGTCGCCAGCTTCCTGATGACATCACACCTGACTTTAAGGTCATGGGAGATGATGATTCTCAAGGAATAAACAACCTTTCTTTTTCGAGTTTGTCACTTACTGATATCAGTGAAGCTTCAAGGTTCTCTGCATCACCAGGCAGTGGGTTTATGTTGAAGGATCAACATGAGTTGTCTCCTCATCGCACCAACGGAAGCAGCTTTACCGAAAAGCTGAGATATCCTGTKTCATCCTTTTCCGAGGACCTATCCTCGGGGAGTTTCCTTAACGTTAGTGCTAAACCTTGGGACAAGCATATTTTGAACTGTGATCAACTTCTTTCCAATGGTAGAGATGGGTCTCCTTATAACGGAAATTCTAGACAAAGTTTCCTGACCGATATGATAAGTGAACAACAATATTTGGAGAGTGCAGATGTGAATCCACTTGAGTTTTTGGCTTCCCAGTTTCCTGGTTTTGCTGCTGAGAGTCTCACAGAGGTTTATTTCGCCAATGGTGGTGATTTAAATCTGACAATTGAGATGCTCACTCAGCTTGAGGTATTTCCCACCCAAAACCTTTCCCCCTCCCTCCGGGCCAAAGGAAAAGGAAAAGGAGAATGTTTAAAGAAGTTAAAAACTTTTGGTTTTTTTTTTGCCCATATTAATTGTTCAAATAACTTTAAGAATTTGTTTCAATGAAAGAGATCATACTCTCCTAGTGTATTTTTTATCCACTATTTGTATTGTTCATTATCGTTAAATTTTATATCCAACTACTGCAAAATTTCATTAAATCAGAAAAGCCACTCCCAAGTTGCAGATCATGAAGCACTAAATTGTGGCTCTCCTGGTGGCTAGACTCATTGCTAACAGTCTCAGACCTTTTGTCTTTTCCAGGATTTGAATAGATAGATTAACAAGTGTTGTAAAACTTTGAACAGATTGACATCAAAATTATGTGATATAAGTTTAAATGTGACGACCTACAGCCACTTCAAAATTTTGTGAACCAACATTAATTTTCATTTGGATGTGCTTGTTGTGCTCTCTTGATCTCTGCTATCTGGATCACTGCTGAACCTCCCAGTCCTTGATGGTTGTATCTTTAGTTAAATGTTTGTTTCTACATTCATTTCTTCTGAACCTTATGCACATTCTTGGGTATGGTTTTGCATATCGTCAAGCGGTCACTGATCCTTCCCGCATATCAGTTATTTCATATTATATTTGTGCTTTTGTCTCCATGACCTCTAAAGGAAATTGTGTTGTTTGTGTCAAAGCTTCAGGATAATGATACATGATAAGCATAGATATGGGATATCCACATATCCATAAAATGCATATGCCTGCTTATAGATCTTMATCAGCTTTTTATATTTTTAATTGTTTTACTGTAAAGATAAATGGTGGAAAAGTTCGTGATTATATAACGATTGCGTTGTACTTGGATGATATCTTTTCTAGGATCAGTTTTCTATTAGCTCTTCAAAGGAAAATTCTGATACTTGTGTCACATATTCCGTATTCTACATTTTTAACATACCATTGTCTCCTAATTGCAGCTTCAGGTTGATGGTGGTTTGAATCAGAATTTTAATTCAAAGGCTTTCTCGGCTCCAAATCTTAGTGCAATGGATTTCCCAGCACTCTCAACAGCTGATGGTCAAAATGGCATGTCAAAGTTTGCTGGTGATGATGTTCAACAGAATGTTAACCCGTATAGGTCTTCTGAGAAGGACAATCTACTCTTGTTCAAATCTGGTTCCTCAATTCCCTCTAGAGGAGCTGCAGATTTTGCTTCAGCAGTTCGGAAAATGGCACCTCAAGATGCTGGCATTTGGAAGTATGACAGAAATGGCTCTCCAGATGGAAATGTTGGATCTAGTAGAAGTTCACACATCTTAGCTAGCTCCTACAACAGTGGTCCAGTACGGGGAATTTATGGTGATAGATTGCAAAGCCGGGGGTCACCTCGTGGAACTCCAACCTGGCTTGAAACTGGAGAAGCAGTCGGTAATATTCTCGAGGCAATAAATTAACTTGCTTTTTTGAAAATGTTCATTGTGGGCCGAATACTCCTATATATGCTTTAACTTTGTTGAGATGGCAGCAAATATGTATTCTGAGATGCGGGAGGAAGCTCGTGATCATGCTCGTTTACGGAATGCATACTTTGAACAGGTAGGAATGGATTTGAAAAGGAAAAGGAAACAGACGAAAGCCAATTTTCAACACGTCTTTGTAAAAAGTGATAAGAAGAAATCTTATAATCTGCATATATACTCATATACAAACAAACTGTTAAATGTATTCTGTACAGCTGGTTTTCTAGTTTCCTACTCAGATTGCATAATTTCTATCTTATAAAGGAGGGGAAGGTGACACAGACATGCAAAACCTCTCTCTCTCAGTCACTTGTACAAGACTGTGAATGTTTCTGTATTTCGTCAATAAATCATAATACTGATGTATTTTGAGGCTTCCTCTCTTTCTTTGTTATTTACATTTCCATACAAGGCAGGACAAAGCACAGATGGCTTGTTGCTTCTTGACTTCTGCCTTGAAATTGACTATTCTCGAGATGTTGGTCGACGTGTCTTCACTGCTTTTGCCTGCATTTTTTAAGTACTTTAAGAGAATGGCTGATCAAATGTTTTGCAACCTTTTGGTTGATTTACCTCCCAGGCTGTTGTATTTTACATTTCTTAGTGTCAATAGGCTTTTTGAAAGCTGGTGTCTGTGTGCAGAAGTATTGGTTTTGCTCTGGGAGGTTGAATTAACATGATATRACATAATGAATATCATCTGCTTTGGCCATTGTACAGTGTATTTAGTTTTGCATTCTCATATTGTGTTAACAAGTCAACCATTTAGTGAGCTGTTTGTCATGTTTCTCTATTTATGAAAATGCAAAATTGAGCTATTCAATCATTGACCTGTATCTTATTTTCTAAATCTGAATAGGCACGGCAGGCATACATAATTGGTAACAAGGCTTTAGCTAAGGAATTGAGTGCAAAAGGGCAACTCCACAACATGCAGATGAAGGCAGCTCATGGAAAAGCTCAAGAAACTATTTATCGTCAGAGGTTTGGTATCACATGCATATATTCACATTGAACTTTGTTAAGGTGTAGTTAGTGCCTGTGATAACATTTTAGAGCTTAAACATGAAACAAAAATCTTAAGCATTAGCTCTAAATTATCATTTCCATCATCTCCAAATGAAAGAACATTGAAAAGGTGAACTTCGGATTCATAAGACTTAATTTCTGTCATTGTGAGTGCACAAACTCTTATCCTACGTTTTTGCATAAGAGGTACATTACCTCACTAATTCTTGATTATTCTTCCGTGATTCATGAAATTGAGAAGCAGTTAATACTAGTGGTGTCATGGACATCTTAGTTCACAAACGCTATATAGTGTGATTGTGCTTTGTGCTGCAAAAATGTGTCCTTYCAGATATTTCTGTCAATGATGATTGTAACAAGCCTTTTCTCTTCTTGCTGTGTAATGTGCAGAAATCCAGAGGTTCAAGGTAGTGGGAGGGGACAGGAGAGGATAATAGATCTCCATGGGCTGCATGTAAGTGAAGCTCTCCATGTCCTTAAACGGGAGCTTGCTGTATTGAGGAATGCAGCCAGGTCTGCTGACCAGCGCATGCAGGTTTACATATGTGTTGGAACGGGACACCACACCAGAGGTTCACGCACTCCTGCAAGACTTCCACTTGCTGTCCAGCGGTACCTCCTAGAAGAAGAAGGCCTCGACTACTCTGAGCCGCAGCCTGGACTCCTCCGTGTTGTTATATACTAAAGTCAGGAAGTATAGGAGTTTTGACATGCCATGGAATCAATCATCAAAAAAAGGGAAAAAAAGGTTGTATTGTAAATTGGAAGAAATGGAAAGTAGATCAACTCTGCCAAATAGATAAGAGAAACAAGACAGAAGGGGGGGAAAAAAAAGGAAAAAAATAAAAAAGGAATGCTAAAAAGGAGAAAGGCAGAAAATTGTATCATTAAGGTTTTAGATGGCCCAAGATTAGAAGTACATTTTTTGTAGTTGCCGGGGATCTTTGCTTTAGTGCCCACTCTTTTGTAACACTCTGCACTTGTATTTTTTTGGCTATTCTCTCTTACATTACTGTAAGTTGATAGTATTCATTCACATGAAAGTTCAATTTCACCGAGTCTCGAGTGTTTCTGCCGGGCTTGATGTTTCAAGGAACGGTAGGTTACCTAAGATCCTACTAGGTAATGCAGATTCAAATAAGGGACATTAGCCATACGGGGTGAASAGTATAGGGTTGCTCGTTTTCGGCTTTATGGTTTATGAATGTCTCTGACTGAAGCTTCTGTCTGTTCCAAAAGAAATATACGGAGAATGCTTTAAAAGATAATGGAGAATTGCTCGAGGTGTAGTTCTATCCCCAAAAGGGGTTGGGGGACAATTACTTAATGTGAGGTGTTTCATTAACCCAGCCATGTTTGCTTGAGGTTTAGTGCTATACCCCAAATATGCCAGGCCAGGGTGCAGGAAAAGAAATGGCTTCGCCGTGTCTCTCTCATCGAGCCCTAATCAATTTATGGACAGCTATCTTACGAGCATGGATTGAAGGAAATCCCTTGCCTCGACTAGAAAGTTGCTAGGCTAATGAGGAAATGTACTCATTCCTTTCGGAAAGTACCCAGAAAAATAATTTCTTCTCTTCCTTYATTTCCAATTAGAATTTCCAAACAAGAGGTTGGGTATGCGCCCACCAAAATTCTTTATTTTCTCTCGTTAGGTCATGTTTAATAAAATTAAAGTTTAAAAAGTAGTTTAATTTATAAACATCAAAAATTTAATTTAAGTTCACTTTATACTTTAAATTTGGATATTAAATTTAATAACCTCCCATATAAATGAAATTTGAATTTTATGTGGTGTTTACACCTTATAGGAATTGAACCTCAAAACTTTTGATTGAGGCCTTAATTGTTGCCGCTTGGACAAAGCATCCTCGGTGAGATCAGAATACTTCTCTCTACCTGCAAATCACCAAATGTTCGACATTATGTAGATTAGGGTACTTTTTGATCTTGTACAGAATCTACAATGCCTTGCATCCGCGGGGTTCAGACTGCGTCACATAGACACTCTTCTTCTCGCCATTGTGCTCGTGCTCATAAAACACTTCTATAAGCCCCTTCATCTTATTCCTCAGAGTCAAAACCCCCAAGCCCAATCTCCAAAAAGCCCCAAGCCCAATTGCCAAAGTTGCTTATCATCATAGAGCATGCCGTTTCCCGGTATGTGATAAGACCTCCGTTGCCCCAGCAGCAAAATCAGGACTTGCTATCATATSTAGCTTGGGCACTGAATAGGGCACAGCGAAGTACTGTTTATATAAACCAAGTGTTTTGACAGCAACATCTAAAGCAAATTTCCTTGATTTGCCTTGCCAACCTTGCAGGGCACCCTAACAGCAATTCCATCAGCTGTGTGATCTTCAAGATAATCAAACAAACCAATAACCACCCCCACCAAATAAGTAGACAGAATAGGTGATTCCTGGTAACGGGCTGCTTTCATATTTCCATTCACTTTCTCTTCATCAACCAGCGTATTGTAGAGAGCCACAAGTTCTGAAGGTACTTGCAATGTTATCTTGAGTTTACGATGGTCTTCTGTCTCAATCTTCTATTGGAGTCTAACAGGTTTTCTGTTCTTAATTTGAAAGAATGATTGCTTGACCTTGTAGATTGATGTCATGATACTACGCAAATACCTGTTCTTGTTTGATGAAATGCTTTCATGATTGTTGAATTTGGCTTCATCTTCTGGAGCTTCATTTATTTTCCAGTTTGTACAAATGAAGAACCAATTTCAGCATTCTGTGGACCATATCTGCGACTTTCTTCCTTGAATTGAAGCAGTTCAATATCTTTTATGATGGCGTATAGAAATGTACAGCGGCTTCTATCTGAATCGTCGAAGTATTTCAGAAAGATGGAAAACCGAAGTATGAATTTAAGATTGTTATCTTATCACTGTACAGAAGAATCCTATGAAGAAGAGCATTTTCCTACTGAGTGGTATGAAGAAGCCTTCCTTAAGCTATCGAAATTATCCCACTTGTTGAAAGATGTGGACTTTATTGATGGGAGGCTAATTAATATTAGGGATAACTCAAGAATTTTCGATAAGAAGCTTGAAGAGAAAATGCATACTTTCAAGTCTCTAGCGAGGACCTTAATTGGTTGCCCAGCTCTCCAGGAAGCAATGAAGAAAAATGTAATGGCAACATTTCCGAACAGAGAATCCAGTGTGCCAACATGCTTCAATAAACAAAGTGAAAGAGAGCCAATCACTGTGAATTCACTCACAAAAGTGGCTAGCATGTTTAATATGTCAGCTCAGGAAAGGAAGCTGGTGAGGATCACAATATGTCCGCATGTCACACAACATAATATATGGATTGGTGCACTCCAGGAGGTACTGAATGAATTGAGATCAGAGATTGACTTTCTAGAGGGAAATTGTCCTAGTAAAGAAATTAGAATGTCACAGCAAATAATCATGAGTTGCCTAAAGTTTTTAGACACTGCCATTTCTTATGATCCGGAGTCCACTTCATGGATGCGCCTTTCACCTACAAAAGTTGTGGATTCAGATGCTTCACACAAGTGGGAAGATGTCCTCGAGATGTTTAATGATCTTATTAATTGCTTGAGTGATGAGAAGGAATTAGTTTTGTATGTGACAAAGCTTGAAATCATGAAGGAAGGGCTGTACCAAATTAGGGATTTCTTGATAGACAAAAAGATTGGATATAAGGATACTAGATATCAAGAAAAACTGGTGCAGAAGAAACTAACCAAAACATTGGGTCATTCATCAAGATGTTTATTCACGCTTCTATTGTATTATCTCTATGGAAGTGTTCGAGATATAGAAATAGAGATCAGTGGAGGTGTTTATCCTATTAGTGGTGGAAACCAGTTTTGCCTGTGTATGGGGAAATTTCTAGCATCAGATCAGGACAATATGGTTTTGGGTGCAGTCAAGCAGCTGGACAGGGCTCTTGGGCTATTCAAATTTGTTTGGGAGACAGCAAAGATGCAAGGAGATTTGAAGCTACAAGGCCATCTATGGTGCATTGGAGCTCAGAACAGGTCACTTACATACAGAGGGAATACATTCTTACTGCACGGGATCAATTAGCTGGAAGAACACTCTGAAAGATTGTTGTGTGAAGGGAAACTTCATGCTGGAGGAGTTTGTAAAAGATGCTTGGGGGGCACCAGCAGCAAGGAGGTTAGAAATGGAAGGAGCAGCTAGACATGTTGCTGGCAAGATTGCTGGGACAATGGAGCTTAGGAGTTGGATTGTATTGCTTTCAAGGCTTAGTTCTTTTAGCACCTGAGAGTAATCTCCAACCTTAGACCTTTCACTATGACAACTTGGAGGCACAATGCTTTAGCCGATGTATTCATTCCTTCCAAATTAATGGTTTCCGTATCTTGTTATGGATGTTATGGAAAATGTATCCACTTTCGTAAATTGAGCGTGTTTTCTCAATACAATCTTGACTACCATTGCCTATTTTCTGAAAAGAAACAGGTTTTAAACTATTATTGCACCTGAATTCTATAGCAATTGATTGAAATCAAGATAGAAAACTATCAATAATCAAAGGATATAATGATGATGAAGACAGTACGGGTTTATACTGCTTTAAATTCTTGAGTTGGAACTCATCTCAGGATGACCTGTTGTCTTTTGATGATTAAGATAGTACAAGTTTATCCTGATTTGTGTCATGAAGTTAAGTAATCTGCCTATAATTGAGTTGATGTTTTTCAGATAACTGTTTTTTGGATTGTTCTTATCTTAACAAATTATGTGTAGTTCGTAACTTTATTTTGGTTTATATTAAATTTAAAATGTGGTACTATGGTTTGTGTTTCYTTGGTCTGAGTAGCTGATTCATTTGACTGTAATATGGTTGGTGATAACTTCTTTTGTTGTTAATAGCTGATATAATTTACTTTATTACAGCATGTGTGGATGTTCAGTTATGTTAATGGTATGCAGCTAATATGCTATAATTTAGAAAACCTGTGGTTATTTCTTTTCAAGTTGTACATGTATATGCTTCCAGAAGTACTTAATCTTATGCAGTTTCGCTTTTCGGAAGAATCGTTATTTTGAAATCTGAATTATTTGGTATTCTTGGCTTGTACTTGAACTTTAATGACTCTAGAAAGTTTGTTTTTCAGGGTTTGGGTGATACTGTCTGCAGAATTGCAATCTTTATCTTCTCAATGTCATTTTCTTCAAGCAGGTAGAGACCCTTTTTCCGTTGTATATGTGAAACATTCGAGAAATTGAAGAATGAGCTGGTCAGGAAAAGGAACTCTCACCGGCGACAAGAAACCGGCGACTAAAATAACTTTGGATCTAAATGCTGCAGAATTTACCCCATCTTCTCCCAGACCAGCATCTGAAAACACTAACACTGTAGAAGCATCATCAGAGTTTGCAGCCTCTGTCTCAGCAACATGTGGAAAAGCTGTTCGTGACAGATCAGAGTCTTCTGTCTCAAATAACTCAGATAATGAAGCCCATCAGTACTGGCGGGGCCAGCTTCCTAATGACATCTCACCTGACTTTAAGGTCATGGGAGATGATGATTCTCAAGGAATAAACAGACTTTCTTTTTTGAGTTTGTCACTTACTGGTATCAGTGAAGCTTTCAAGGTTCTCTGCATCACCAGGCAGTGGTTTTATGTTGAAGGACCAACATGAGTTGTCTCCTCATCACGCCAATGGAAACAGCTTCACCGAAAAGCTGAATTATCCTGTTTCATCCTTTTCCAAGGACCTATCCTCAGGGAATTTCCTTAATGTTAGTGCTAAACCTTGGGACAAGCATATTTAAATCTAGACAAGGTTTCCTGACCGATATGATAAGTGAACAGAAATATTTGGAAAGTGCAGATGTGAATCCACTTAGTTTTTGGCTTCCCAGTTTACTGGTTTTGCTGCTGAGAGTCGCACAGAGGTTTATTTTGCCAATGGTGGTGATTTAAATCTGACAATTGAGATGCTCACTCAGCTTGAGGTATTCCTCTCCCACCAGACACCCCTCCCCCCCTCCCTGGGCCCAAGGAAAAGAAAAAGGAGAAGCTTTAAAGAAGTTAAAAACTTTTTCTTTTTCTTTTTTGCCCTTATTGATTGTTGAAATAATTTTAAGAATTTGTTTCAAGGAAAGAGATTATATTGTCCTGGTGTATTTTTTATTCACTACTTGTATTCTTCATTATCGTTATATTTTATATACAACTACTGCAAAATTTCATTAAATCCGAAAAGCCACTCCCATTTTGCAGATTATGAAGCACTGAATTGTGGCTCTCCTGGTGTCTAGACCCATTTCCAACAGTTCAGACCTTTTGTCTTTTCCAGGAATTGAAGATACATAGATTAACAAGTGTTGTAAAACTTTGAACAGATTGAACATCAAAATTCTGTGATATAAATATAAATGTCATGACCTGCACCAACTTTAATATTTTGTGAACCAACATTAATTTTCATTTGGATGTGCTTGTTGTGTTCCCTTGAGCTTTGCTACCTGGATCATTGCTAAACCTCCTAGTCCTTCGTACTTGTATATTTGGTTAAGTGCTTGTTTCTATGTTCATATCATCTTAACCTTATGCACATTCTTCTTGGGTGTGGTTTTGCACATTGTCGAGCAGCCACTGACAGTTCCCTCATTTCCCTTATTTTATATTATATTTGTGATTTTGTCTTCATGACCTCTAAATGAAATTGTGTTGTTTGTGTCAAAGCTTCAAGATAAAGCTACATGATAAGCGTWGATATAGGATATCGGTATATCCATAAAATGCACATGCCACTCACATTGATCTTAATCAGCTTTTTATATTTTGAATTGTTTTACTGGAAAGATAAATGGTGGAAGAGTTCGTGACTATATAACAATTGCCTTGTACTTGGAGGACAATCTTTTCTAGGTTCAGTTTCCTATTAACTCTTCAAAGGAAAATTCTGATACTTGTGTAACATATTCCCGATTCTACATTTTTAACATACCTTGGTTTCCTAATTGCAGCWTCAGGTTGATGGTGGTTTGAATCAGAATTTTAGTTCAAAGGCTTTCTCGGCTCCAAACCTTAGTGGAATGGATTTCCATGCACTCTCAACAGCAGACGGTCAAAAGGGCATGTCAGAGTTTGCTGGTGATGATGTTCAACAGAATGTTAAACCATATAGGTCTTCTGAGAAGGACAATCTACTCTTGTTCAATCTGGTTCCTTCATTCCCTCTAGAGGAGCTGCAGATTTTGCTTCAGCAGTTTCTGAAAATGGTACCTCAAGATGCTGGCATTTGGAAGTATGAGAGAAATGGTTCTCCAGATGGAAATGTTGATCAAGTAGAAGTTCAAACTCGTTAGCTAGCTCCTACAACAGTGGCCAGGTACCGGGAATTTATGGTGATAGATTGCAAAGCCGGGGGTCAGCTCGTGGAACTCCAATCTGGCTTGAAACTGGAGAAGCAGTCGCTAATATTCTCAAGGCAATAGATTAACTTGCTTTTTTGAAACTTTTCATTGTGGGCCAAAGCTTTTTACTCCTATATATGCTTGAACTTTGTTGAGATGGCAGCAAATATATGTTCAACTTTGGACACAATGCTTTAGCCGATAATGTCGCTTATATCCCTCCCTTCCAATTTAATGGTTTTCATAGTTTGTTAGGGATGTCCCGGAAAAAGTCTCGTACATTGAGCATTGCCTATTTTCTGAAACTAAACAGGTTTTTATTGAAATCAAGATAGAAAACTATCAATAGTCAAAGGATATCTTAAACCTTTGTATCAAGTGAAGTGAAAATATTCATTCAGGATGAAGAATGGAGCACTGTTACATGAGAAGTGGATGCAAATGCTTAAGCCTAGTAATATCAAGTAGTTTAAATGCACACTATAGGAAATATTGTAATTAAACCCAAATCCTATTACCACCAAGGGAAATAGCCTCCCACCTTTGGTTGATCTGCAAACAAAAATAAACGAGGTAACAAAGAATCAATCATTCACCAGTTCGCTTTTCCTCCAGGGCTTCTTGCAGTATAATTACACTACAATGCTAAAATAACTTACCTAATGGATCATGTAAAGCCATATTCCACAAAGAGGCAAAAAAAGAACAACCTCTGAAACACATAATTAGCCTAATGGCCAGGAGACTAGCTGGAATACATTTTCAACTATTGACATTATTTTAGCTTGGATTTCAAAGAACTCCTCAGAGGCTTTGCAGCAGGTTGAGTGGAGGCACTACGAGCAACCTTCTTCAGATCATACTTAACAGACAAGAAAGCACAAATCAGTGCTAACAGCATTGTTGGGTAGACAAATACTGCCTTTGTTGGATCTGTATTTACTGGCTTCCCAAGAATTCCTTCTTTGACGAGACCCCAGATAACAAGAAGCGTCCCAAACATGCTCATCCTTCCAGGCTTTACCATGCCAATAAGACCTCCAGCTACAGCGAAGTAGCTTCCAGCAAGAACCTGGTAAAAAAAGAATGAGACTGGTGAAGGAAGGAGAGACTACAAAGGGCAACAGAGCCTAACCTTTATAGAAAATTGAACTGCAAGAATTGGAACATGTTATAAAGAATAGTCTGAAAATTCATATTATGCCAGTACTATTTGAAAAGCAAAACCAGCATTTTTGGTCCAACGGGTGCATCAATCATATGCAATAAAGCAAAATGAAGGTCTCCAATATAGTTAATACCTACATTTCAGATAGAATATACTCCAAGACATGTAGGACAGTTCGTCAACTATATTATTCCTCCTTTCTTTTGGGGAGGGAGGTTTCTGCACTTGCATGGAAAATGATAAAGGAAGACATCCCATGGAGGAGAAAGTAATACTATATTGGGGCTATGAGGCAACTAATTCTAATTGCATGGGAGGAAGATGTTGCTCATAAAGTTCAGCAGTGATTTCAGTCAATTTTGAGGAGCATATTACCAAGAAGCTCCCGGTTATACCAAAAGCATCTATAGTCTCTTTTGCAAAAACAAAGAAGAAATCTTTGAATAAAAAATTGTCCAGCACTGAAACATTGTTCAATGTGACTTATTTATACATGGTGACAGTACCAATAGACAACTGAGTTTGGACCTATGATGGGTCATGATGCCAAATCAAGTTATTAGTGAGAGCTGCAAATGAGGTCATATGACACGGGTCTAGGGTACGACATGGTACCATTGCAACCCATTAGGTCCTGGTATTGGTCATATTAGGCATGGGTTTTGACATGTGATGGGCCACCACAAGATATCAAGTTTTTAGTAAGAAAGGATGATTGCGAGAACCCAACTCTAGCCACATTAGAAACTTCTGGGGTGTTTGGAATGGTTTATGCATATGAAAACAAGTGTCTAACTGGAGATGCCCATTTTTGGAAAGTTGAGACAAATGCAAACTAGGTTCTATCCACTGATATTTGGAAATTTTAGTGGCGAACTTCTACTTAACCAAAAGCGAAAGCTTCCATCATAAGTGATATGAAGGTACACCCGGAATTCTAATATATTTAAGTTACTAGGTATAGGGTGGTAAGGCATAAAACCCAACTCTGAATTACTATTCATGCACATAACTTAAGATCCTGTGCACAAGTCACCAGGAAAGATGGTACTAAATTGGGTAAATACTCGCTCAAACCCTAATTAACCCAAGCAACTTGGTACAGCATTTTATTGACTAATCTCTCTAGTATACGAAGTCCTTATTATCCATTTAGCTAAGTTGAAGGCTGATTCAGTGTGCCAAAGATTCTGAGAAGAAATAATTTCCTAACTAGACAAAACTCAATAAATAAAGTCTGATGCTAAAAGAGATACTTCTTGGTTTTTGATTATAATTCACAACTAAGGTAAGTTAAGAGGTAAGCCTCATCCATCATGAAATTACTACAAGCTAATGAATCTCATGATGCAAAAGTTAAAGGTGAATTTCTGTTTCTTCTTTCTTTTTTGATTCCCTTTCGGTCAGAGTTATTTACAGAGCTTGATTACCTCAAACATGGTAATAATAAAGCATACATAAAAACATGATTTTGAAGAGCCAAACCTCCAAGCGCTGCAGATCAGTTACAGCAGAAGCCTCCTTCACGTCAGTCAAGTTATAAATGTTAAGAAGATTGTCCCACCTTGGAAATGTCATATTTCTGGTGAGGCCATTCACAACGGCCCCAGGGTAGAGTAGGCCCTTCACTGCTGGAAGAGGAAAGATTTCACTGGCAATCAACTGGGAAGATGTGACCTGAATTGGCGTTGTACACATCCCAGATCTACAGGGAACTCTGAACAAACAATATGAATCACCAATAAAATGATTAATTTTGCCAAGTGATGATCTCATTGCATAAAGATTTGTGTTCTTTGTCTCAGTATTATGAACTGGTGACTGTAATTTAATTAATCAGAAATAATAAAGTAAGAATTATTTACGCTTTAACATGTTCATGCTTGGAGATTATGCATTCACTTAAGATGCAAAAGCCAAATCAAAGATTATCAGTCAGCAGCATACAACAGAGAATCCACCAATCTAAGTTCCTTTTCCTTTTACTCAACCTCGAAAATTATTCAGTCCTGTCGCTCCAATCTTCTGATATTACAACTTTAAAGAGTTAAGAATAAAACAATACAATTCAAACTAACTTGACTTGAGTAACTAAGATGCAAGTTTCATCTACGGGAAGTGTCTGAGACTAGATAATTTAATAGAAACCTACAGGTACTGCATTGAAATTTGACAGTAACGACGATGTCTTAGTCTCCAAATATTATTTTCAAATCATTAAGTGCTCATCATGTGTTTCCACCTGAATCATAGAAATCAAATGCTAAAGCTTTACATCTATTCAAGAATTGCTTTCCAAGTATATTTAAGAAACGAATACCAGTTGTTTCTATAGAAAGAGATTGGTGAGATGAGAAGGCCAAAGATTAGCAAAGTCGGGACACTGCTCATCAAAACAGTAAACCTTCTTAGGATGGCATCAGATACTTTAATTAAGGCAGAAAAGAAAAGAGGTAAAGATTATGAATACGGCTTTCTCCTGAAGATGATTAGAGACCTATTCAATATACTTTACCGTGAGGCCACCTGATTTGTTCAATTAGTTACTCAGCTTTGCAAGTTTCTTCACCTTTATTGTAGCACAAACATGTATGCAACCACTAAAAGAATAATGAAGATACAAAGTAATTTGTTTCAAAAACACCAACGAAGGTTTCAATTTTAGTGTGATCTTATACTCATTATCCTACAACATCGGTATACATAAGAGTAACCGAGAACTGTGGGTCACCAAACAAGAAATAGCCACAAAAAAATCATAAATTTACTTATCATGTTCAAAGCCAGATCTTGAAATCTGTATTCAATAACCAGAAAGCTTTTTGCAACCCAAATAAATACACTTTCAGAAGAAATAATCACTTCGTCCCAGTAACAAACAGCCATCAAGCTTCCAATAGCAAATGAAGTACATAGGTTTACTAAAAGAAAAGGCCAACCCAGCTGGTAAAAGGTTAGTTAGAATGAGTTTGATCCAAGGCAGACTAAATCTTAAGTTGGGCAACGAAATTAATGCCCTTCTGAGTCAGTGAAATTCAGATTCATGAGAAAATCAAATCCACCTGAAAAGAGGGACCTGAAGGATGATTAGGAAGAAATATATACGAGCAGCATAGGTAGGGAGATAGCTCCACTTTCCCTTTGATGCGGAAGTTGAAGGAGATGATGTAGAAGTTGAACGCTGCCCGGCCATCACACTCTCACTCGCTCTTCTCCGTGTCCTTGGTTACTTCCCAAAAATAGATTGTCAAATAACTTGGGTTTGTTCCCACATCAGGCCGATGTTTTCTAAGTAGGCGTGGGCACGGCGGCATGGGTTTTATAACTCGACCTCAAATTTCAGTGTAATATTTGTGAAAGGTGTCGATATTACTRCTGCTTAATATAATGAAAATAAAGTCAGAATTAAATGCTCCCTCCCTTTTTCAAGTTATGTTATAATAATATTTTTTTATTTTTAATCTACTTTAGATCTCAACTATAAAAATATTATTTAATATATATTTTTTATTTTTATYCTTATTTAATTTTTAAATCAATATCAAGATATCATTAAATATATTTTTTKATTAAGATGTTATTTGGATTATAAGTTGAAAAATATGATTTAAAATAATGARAAAATTAATTTTGAACGTTGAGATGATGTGATTTGAAAGTGAATAGTAAAGATGACTTGTATGTTTTAGGAATGTGGTTGCTTTGTTGAGAAGTTAAATCAAATATAGCCTAAATAAGTTTAAATTTTTAATTTATGTATTACTCATTTAACTCGTGAATTAACTAGTGAAACCAAATGTCAAATCGAATTCTAAACTATTCACTGGATGATTTAATTCATATTCACATGTCTGATGTGTCATAAAACTATAAAAAATAATTATCCACTCTCATATGAATAAAATAATATAGCCAAGAGTAAAGTTGTCTCCTTAAGGAATCAACAAGCAAATTTCTTTTAATTAAAAGACGAGCAAATGAAGGGTTTGAAAAGATTACTTATTCTAAAGCAAATTATCAAGAATATCAAGAAATAGCAAATAAGATGTAGGAAACGATATATCATAAAGGTCTGGCTAAAATCACTAATTCCACCTTAATTCTATTAAATCGATCACATATGTAAAGATAACCCGATTAATGCAAATAAACTGGTCAACCCGATTAATGCAAATAAATCGATCACAAGTGTTATAATTAAAATGACGCCTTATTAATTATTCTCTAATTGATAGACAACTCTAGATATACCTCATAAGATTTAATGTATCTACAGAACTAATAATTAGAGAGACCCAATTCATAATCAGCAAACTCAGACGCTAAATTTGTTTTAAATTAGATTATTCACTCTCATAACAAGGACAAACCCATCAATTTACCACTAACCTAATAAATAATTACGGGTTTGAAGGTTTAACTAGTTGCAAAGTAAAGAGTTCAATCAAGTAACATGCCTAATAATTGAATACATGACCTTTTTGAAAAAAGGAGAGTAAATAAACACCTACAAATAATCAAGATGATAAACATAGTTAGATCTTACGATTGTTTTTGAATCAATGCTTCCTTAGTACTCCAACCGGAATAGAGAACTTTGAACATAGTCATGGAGGAATTTCTGTAAATGAAAACCTAGAAAGGCGAATACTCAATCAACTTTCTGATATTAATGAAAGTAATATTAATTTAATAAATATTCATGAAATCTAACTCCTAAATTACATGGGATAAGCTCAAAAAATTTGAACTAGATCTGAAATACTAGAAGTTTACTAGTTGTAGAGCCATAATTATGAACAAAATGTATCTTTACTCCTCTTGTATTCAATTCTAACATATTCAATCTTCCCCTCATCCAAAAAAAGACTTTTGGCAAACCAAACAGTTCCTGGACTGGCTCTGATACCATGATAGGTTAAGCAGCAACTGCAATAAGAAAGAGTAGGACTCATCACCTGCTTATAGTGGTCTCAGGTACTTTCAGCGGCACTTCTAGCATATTTTCCCCTCTATGCTATTTTTAGAGAACTAGTCTCACTCACTTGTTATAGATCACAAACAAGGATCAATATTAAGAGATGAATATTTCTTGAAGGAAATAAATAATATTATTATAATGAATTTAGAGTATTAAGAGACAAGGAAATTTCTAGCAAACCATAATATTATTGGTAATACTCAATACAAAGGTAAGGGCTAGTCTGCCTCTTCATTACAACAAGTGAATCCTTTTTTAGATAAAGGATTCTCTGGACTTTAAAATTGTATCAACTTTAATTGAATAAAAGATAAACATCAATTGAAAGATAAGCATCCGAATTTCAAACTTCTATCAAATCTAATTGACTAAAAGATAAGCATCCCATAAAGTCATTTTATGGAAGTAACTTTTATGAAGTTATTAAAAGTAAAAAATACATAACACAACACAACAAACAACTTTAATAAAACCACTCTGTGAAAGTAACTTTAATAAAGCTATTTTTAGAAAAGTAAAAAATATACACCACAATACAACAAATGACTTTAATAAAGTAGCTTTAATTAGCATCATGATAGTGATAGCACTCTCCTGAGAATGATTCATCCCAACACAGGCCATATCCATCCCAATTAATTATGTGTTCTTCTGCAGGAGGACTTTTTATCATATCGGAATYAGGTGGCTCTTCTTGAGTATCATGCTGAGAGCCAAGATATGTTATCTTTGGAGTAATTCTATCATCTGCAGGTATACATGAAGTAAATTTTCCATTCAAAGTAGAAACATATTGGTTAAGTTGTTGAAACCCTTGATGATCATTTTCGATTGGCTGATAAAATCTGTAAACTCCTTTGGTTTTAGGTTGAGGTCTTGCTCTATAGCCATAAGAAATAGGTGATAAGAAGGCTTTAAAATCATAGATATTAAGTTTAATGGTATGATAAAATAAAGTTGAAACATACTATAAGTGCTAATATCCATTTTGAGTTAAACGTGCTAAGACATTAATAACATTTTCTCATGGATACTCAAAATCAAAGAYAGGGTCAACAAAGGCATCTGGTCTTATTTAAAGTGTGCATGATGTTAGTAATATAAATGTTCTTTTGCATGCTTTATCAATTCAGGGATAGAAGGTGTATCGRAAACTCTTGGTGGGAAGGATAAGTTAATTTGGTCAAGATAATAGATCAAAGGGATAGGTTGGGAACATTTCTTGGTAAGTGAGACAAGCAAATTTATTGTGTTTTTACATGATAGAATATGTTGGTCAAGATAAGATCAGCTAAAATATTATTTTTTCCTTTTACATGCTGAACTTTGAAGTGATATCTCGAGAATTGATCTTTCGATCTTAATAGCTGAGCCTGTGGAATCATCTTATTTTTAAAATCAAGGATTTTAGGGAAGGATGAGTTACCCATGAAAATATGAAATTCATGTCCTATCAAATGAAATTCAAACCTCTTTATACTGTACTTGACCACCAGGATTTCTTTGATTGTTGTGTGGTAATGTTTCTCAGCCTTTTTGAATTGACCGCTTGCATGTCCATAATAGTGTCACTTCCCATCAATTTCTTCAAGTAATAAAGTTCCTTTGTATTCATCACTACCATCTGTCTGTAAGATTCTAAGGCCTGTGGTTGAAATTCTGAGAAGTATCGGTCGCTTGCATAATTTCTTGGGTTTTCGAACTGCATTGGTTTGACTAGGGCCCCAAGGGGGTGGATCTTTCTAAGTAACCTAGAAAGGTGGCTGGTATAATGAGAAACTCCGTGTATGAAGGTTTTGATATAGTTGATAATCCCAAGAAACTGATGAATTTCTTTTCTCAAAAAGTTTTCATCAGGGAACTAAGGAAGGTTTTCTACAAGGTGAGAGGACCAGGTTGAATAGAACCATTGGCAATTTCATGCCAAGATATTCTACTTCAGATTGTCCAATGTGACTTTTCTTTTCTGAAAGCATAATTCAATGGGATTTCTTAAGATCAAGGAATTAGGTTAAAAGTTTCTCATGAGTATAGGCATCCTTACTGAAGAGAAGGATGTCATCAATGCAAACAAAAGCAATAGAAAGAATTGGTTGAAAAATACTGATYGTGATTTTCTGAAATGGTGATAGTGCAATTTTTAAACCAAATGGAATTACTGTCTATTGATACTGAGCATTAGGAATAAAAAAGCAATTTTGTATCTTTCTTCAGGAAAATCCCCAATTGCCGGAATTCATCTTTTAAACCAAATTTTGAAAAAACTTTTGCCCCCCTTGGAAATGAATAAAAATATTTTGAAGAGAGGGCAAAGGAAATTTATCATCTTGAAAGAAGTGATTTAGGGATTTGTAATCAATAACAAGTCGTTTCTTTCCCTAAATTTGTTCACTTCTTTTGTTAATATAAAATGCTTAATAAGCCCAACTAGATTTAGTTGGTTCAATCGGAAACTTGTTCTAAAAGCATCTAACATTCTATTTTTGCAAGTTTCATATCATCAGGTTTCATACATGGGTGAGTTGCCTTGGTCGGTTTCACATCTTCATTAAGCTTAAAAGAAAGCTTAACAAAGTACTTTTCATTCTTYTGAAGTGAATTTGGATGTTTAAACTAATCATGTGTGAATTTGCACAGAAAGATAGAAGTTTAGTAATAATATATCTAAAATTTTCAGGAGCTTGAGATACTRCAAGAATAAGAGAAGGTTGGAAGGAATGTTTATATTGAATTCCTTGAGGAAGAATCCTCAATTGATCTGCTTTGCTGATAATATCCCATCCTAACAAAAGCTCTTTTCCATGAAGTCCATTTCCATAGATTTTCGTCCATGTAATATATCCTGAAAAGAACTCAATACCCATAGGAACTCCAGTGGTTAGTTTTTTCACTATTAGTAGCAATAAATTTATCTTTAGATTTTTCTCAGATTTCTTTTGGCAAAAAGGATGGATGAAACATTGTCTTGTAAGCACCAATATCGATTAATGCAACAACCTTAATAGGTTTAGCATATTTTGATACTAATAGACTTACCTGAACATGAGCCTTAGTGGAGATGAATCTTTCGAAGTCATTACTGGTAAAACAGTAAAAATTGGAAATGAAGTATCAGAATCACTACCAGAGGTTGTAGAGTTTGAATCATTTGCAGAGACTTCAATGGCAAAACTGTATCTTCATCAGGCTGACTCTGCTATGAATATAGATTCTAAATCAAAATTTGGATTATCAATCATCATTTTAAGAAATCATTTTTGTTTCCTTTGCAGTCTTTTGAGGACAATTCTTGGTGAAATGTCCTTTCTTCTTACATATATGACACCTACCATTTTTGAATCCCTTATTAAACTTTTTCTTTCTGAAATACTTGAGAAATTTCTTTACTAGATTTTTCTTTGATTTTTTTAAAAATTTCTTCTTTTTGGAAGATTTTTGCACATACATTTTTCATGTTTCTGACAGCCAATTTCATATGCTTTCAAACAAGCCTTCTTGATTTGTTCTTCATTATGAAAGAAATTTGCATTGACTTGTTCATGATGACATTGTCTTTCTCGAGCTGTCAAAGTAACCTAGTGCAGCTCTCCCATTTCAAATGACTCAAATCCTTTTCCTGATTCAAGGATTAATTTTTCAATGTTAGCATGTAATTGTGGTAAATACGTCACATAAACTTGTTTCAAATCATTAGATCAAGAATATAAAACATTGCGGACATGCTTTTGAAATATATATTTMAATTAAATACTTTCAAAGAACGACATTTCATTTTGAAAAAGTCATGTCTTATTTGTCTAGCATGCAGTGTTGGATCACCTAAAAATTCCCCATATAATAAATTTAATGTCTCATAAAAAGATAATCCAAACAGTTTATTTTGTTGATATGATCATAGATTACAAAACTAATCACCTTTAGAAGCAGTTAATTTTGCATAAAATTCAGCAAGGATAGTAGGAAAAGATTCTCCCATCTATAGGTTGGAATTGATCCAAGCTACGAATTCTTGTAGGCTTTCTCTTCTTTTTTTCAACTGGAACATCATCAATCGTGAACTATGAACACTTTACTGAAGAAGATTCTTTCTTTAGAGGCTTAGGTGGTGGTTGAGTAGATTGTATTTGGGAAGTTTCTTCTCCATCATCAAATCCTTCCTCTATATAGGAAGATTGTGGATCAACCATCAGAACAACAGTGACATCCATTGTTTCTGATTCATCACTTTTGAAGATATTAGAACCATCATCAGAAGATGATTTTGTCCTTATTTTTGTATCAGGAGAATCGTTAGAAACAGGAGTTATTTGTTCATCATGACAAGGAACAAGCGAAATARGATTAAATGCATCAACAACAAGCTGTTGTAAATCTTCTATCTTAGATAGATCTTCTTCTTCATGTTTTTCCATTTTCCTTGGCCAATCTTCTTGCTTGTTCATGTTCTTCTTTTTCTTTTCTAATCTGTTAACTATGCCCAACAAAAAAGTTAGTAGCAATCCTAGAGTTGCCAAAGGAACAAGATTATAGTAACCTTGTGAAGAAATTGGTAAATTTGGGAATATAGGAGGAACAAGAGTAGACGGACATACAAATGGAAACATATAAGATATATCTGACCTTTGTTCTGTAACAAGTAATGAGGATTGAGGAAGATGAGATGACAGACCTTGTGATTGTTTATGTTGATCTATATCTTGAACTTCAGCTTTCAACTTCCTTATTTCCTGCTCTTTTTTATCAAAGATATGACCAGATATTCCTATTATGATCATATCATTTAGATCTCTATCAAGTTTGTTGAATTAGTCAATCATGGAAAGATAAACTTTTTTTAGCRGATTAACCTTCTTCTTGATAGTCTCTACATGAGAAATAACTCTATCAACCTTAGAGTCTATTCTATGTCGTGCTTGATTTTGAGCAAGAGCATTCTGTGTTTGCCAATTTAGAACTTCATCTGATCTCCTAATTTGAAATGCTTCTTCCACAATGATCTATTCCTTTAACAAAAGGAGTGCCCTAACTTTCCTTTGTTCATTTCTTTTCTTGGACAATAGAGGAAACTCGGAAGGTGAAAATATCATACGAGGTATAGACTGTACCTGAGAAACTTCTTAACATAGAAGACTTGTTTGTGTTTGATCTGGACAAAGTGGGAGGCTTTGAACTGTTGAGATCTCATACGAAGATGGATCGGTTCTTCTCAACAAAGCTTGATAAATATTTAACCTATTTATGGGAGATTTAATAATCTTCGAGGTTGTAGAGGTTTTTCATCATTTGAATCATCAAGATAAGCTATCATGAGCTTACATGCCTTTTTCTTTTTTTTTTTTTTTGTCTTGGGTTTGTAGGAAGAATCTTCATTTGGCTTATACTCATCACATGAGCAATTTGGGTCAAACATAGTTTATCACATGCTAGGGAAAGTGTCCATTGACATGGCTAGAGTATGACATCTTCCCAGATGGAAAAAATAAGCTGATAGGAACTATTTCAAATTTAGCATTCTTATGATCAACCAGACGGATTATGAATTGTGAAAATGTAGTTCTGGGTGCTTCTTCTTTAGGAATCTCAAAACATTGAGATATCCTTCCATTATTTGTTCTTAAAAGAGTTGATGAAGTGGCTTGTATAGGTTGCTGAGATCTATGCAAATTTACATTAGTGATCCAAGTTGTAGGGATCAATTTATGAAGATCTGACCTGGAGATCTACCTTGGAATCTCTACAATAGTAGAGACTTCTTCATTAGTATCAACAAGGACCATCAAAGTATTGGAGGAACCTCTTTTCTGAAGGTTTAAAGAGTGATTCCACAGTCTATACACCATTTCATGGTGAAGTGTGGCCATGATAATAGTGTTAACTTGCTTTGCATCTACTGTCTAAAGTTGAACTTTTAGAGCAGTGGGTAGATTTGGATTATTTAGGGAAATAGCAAAATTTGAAAAAAGTGTGAGAATCACACTTCCACAGTTTATTGAAGTTACAATAGATCTTACAAGTGCATCATAGCTAGTAAACCTAAAAATCAAAAGGGCAATCTTTGCTGAGCTGGTAACCCTTCCTACCACTGAAAGTTAAGACAAGGCGAACATCACCAACGTGTAGGTGTGTATAACCTTCTCTCTTCCATCGTTGGACCATATTAGGTAGAATATTAAGGTGATATATTGCTCATGTGTCGAGTAAGCCATATCACACTTGTTTATAGCAGAAGATTGTACATATTCCTTCATAAAAGGAGATGTAGACTTCAACAGTTGCCTAATAGATCTTATTCCATATGGAAAAGAACCACGAAAGAGTAAATATTATAGGGACTGATTAAAGRAGGAACTGACTCTTCCATTCTGGATGACTATGGAATAGTTTTAAACTCTATCAAAGAACCTTTATAGGCAGAATTTAAAGCTATACGTGTTAAAAATAAACTATTGGAAATTTCAACTAGAACGGAAATACTAGAAGTGTTACTAGTTGTGAGAGCCATGATTCTGAGAAAAATGTCTCTTTACTCCTCTATATTTAATTATAACATATTCAATCTTCCCCTCCTCCAAAAAAAGACTTTTGGAATCTAGACAGTTGCTTGTACTGGCTCTAATACCATGACGAGGATTAAGCAGCAGCAATAATAAGAAAGAGTAGGACTCATCAACTACTTACAGTGGTTTGGGGTACTCTCAGCGGCACTGTTGACCTACCCTCTATGCTATTTTCAAAGAATTCATCTCACTTATCTGTATTGACCAGCTGCTTATAGTCCACAAACAAGGATCAATATTCAGAGATGAATATTCCTTGAAGGAAATAAAGAATACTGTTATAACAAATCTAGAGCTTCAAGAAACAAGAAAATTTCTTAGCAAACCATAGTATTATTGAAAATACTTAAAGGTAAGGGCTAGTCACCCTTTTATAACAACAAGTGAATCCTTTTATAGATGAAGGATTCACTTGTTAAATGAATGAAAGAATAAGCATCCCATAAAGTCACGTTATGGAAGTAACTTTTATAAAGGTTACTAAAAGTAAAAAATATGCAACATCATAGAACAAACAACTTTAATAAAGCCATTTTATGAAAGTAACGTTACTAAAGCTATTTTTAGAAAAGCAAAAAATATACACCACAACACAACAAACGACTTTAATAAAGTAGTTTTAATCAGCCTCAGGATAGTACTAGTACTCTTTTGAGAATGGTTCATCCTAATACATGCCATATCCATCCTAGTCAATTACGTATTTGTCTGCAAGAGGGCTTTCTGTCATATTAGAACCATGTGGCTCTTCTTGAGTATCATGTTGAGGACCAAGAAATGTTGTCTTTGGAGTAATTTTATCCTCTGGAGGTATATATGAAGTAAATTTTCCATTCAAAGTAGAAACAATTGGTCAAGTTGTTGTAACCCTTGATGATCATTTTCGATTGGCTGATAAAATCTGTAAACTCCTTTGATTTCTTACTGAGGTCTTGCTCTATAGCCATAAGAAATATATGATAATTTCTCTTGATAAAGCTCACATGGCCTTCTCACAATTAAATATAAAAATTGTTGAGCTACTTTTGTATACTTATCTAATAGTTCTTCAAGAATTGCATACAACAGCAGATAGTGCCAAAGACAAACACCAGAATATTTTGACTTTGTCAAGAAAGCTTTAAGATCACATATATTGAGTTTAATGGTATGATAGAACAAAGTTGAAACACACTATAAGTACCAATATCCATTTTGAGTTAAACATGCTAAGACATTAATAACATTTTGACATGGATAATCAAAATCAAAGATAAGGTTAACGAAGACATTTGGTCTTTCTTTAACGTATGCATGCTGATAATAAAACAAATGCTCTTTTGCATGCTTTATTAATTGAGGAATAGAAGGTTTAGAGACTCCTGGTGGGAAGGATAAGTTAATTTGGTCATGATAAAAATCAAGAGATAGATTGACAACATTTTTTTTGTAAGTAACACAGGCGGATTTATCATCTTTTTACATGATAGACTGTTTTTTGATCGAGATAAAAAATCAACTAAAATATTTTTTTTTTTTTGCCTTTCACATGCTGAACTTTAAATTGATATCTCGAGAACCGTTGTCTTAATAGCTGAGCCAGTGGAATCATATTGTTTATAAAATTAAGGATTTTAGGGAAAGATGAGTTATCCATGAGAATATGAAATTCATGTCCTATTTTTTTTCAAATGAAACTCAAACCTCTTTATACTGTACTTGACCGCCATGATTTCTTTAATTGTTGTGTGGTAATGTTTCTCAACCTCTTTGAATGACTGCTTGCATGTCCACAATAGTGCCGCTTCTCGTCAATTTCTTCAAGTAATAAAGTTCCTCAGTATTCATCACTAGCATCTATTTGTAAAATCTTGAGACATGTGGTTGGAATTCTGAGAGGTATCAGTTGCTTGCATAATTCTTTGAGTTTTCTAACTATGTTGGTTTGATCAAGGCGCTAAGGGGGTGGATTCTTTCTAAGTAATTTGGAAAGGTGGCTGCTTTTAAATGAAATTTTGAAAAATTTTTTATCCCTTATAAATGAATAAAAAAAATTTTAAATAGAGGGCAAAAGAAATTTATCATCCGGAAGAAAACTGATTCCTATAATCAATAAGTCTTTTCTTTCCTTGAATTTGTCACTTCTTTTGTTAACATAAAATTCTTGAAAAGCCCAACTAGAGTTAGTTGGTTCGATCAGACCTTGTTTTAAAAACATCTCACATTCTATTTTTGCAAGTTCCAAATCATTATGTTTCATACTTAGGTGAATTTTCTTGGTCAGTTTAACATCTCATTAAGCTTAAAAGGAGGCTTAATAAAGTATTTTCATTCTTCTAACGTGACTTTGGATGTTTAAAGTGATCATGTGAATTTGCACAAAAAGATTAAAGTTTAGTAGTAATATCTCTAAACTTTTTTTTTTTAGGAGCTTGAGATACTGCTAAAATAAAATAAGGTTGGAAGGCTACTAAATTACATGGGATACTAATCTAATAAATATATCCTAAATAGTAGAGGAATCTTCCAAAAGATAAGTTTGAAGGCTAAATATATCTTCAAAAATTCGTCCATCGCACGTACCCACAAATAGATTACTTGAAATCAATAAAACACATAATTAATGTAATATATCTATTACATAATCCATTGGATACACCACAATTACCTATTACTCCATCAATGTGTTCCAAGGAGTCTCCCACACTTAACCTCCATAGATTCTCTAATATAGAAGCGTGAAAAACTTGGGCTTGTAAAGCAAAAAAAGAAGTTTTAAATAAAGTGTCAATTAATCTTTTACAAAAAGTTAGTTCAAAAGTCAAAACGCCTTTAAGGAAAAATAGRAAACATACTTTATTTGAGCATATGATAAGTTGTTGGTCATATAACTTATTCAAGAATTATATCATTTTGCTTTAATAAAAATAAATTATTTTATAAACAGTAGTGTATTATAAATATAAAAATATTTCATTTTGCTTTAATAAAAATAAATTATTTTATAACGGTACTGTGTTATAAATATTGAATTATTATTTATAAGAACTTAATACTTAAATCACATGAACTCTATTGCATAATACAGCAAGCTAGCTTCGGTAAGGGCTTACTTTCGATTGAATATTTCTTATAAAAATTATTTTAGAAATTAATGTAACATTTTATATTAACCACGCAAATAAGCACTTCTTTTAAGAAGTTCTCAAATCTTTTTTCTAATTTTCTTAAATTAAAATAAAAAGTGAAAATAATTTAAAATAATCTGATTTTTTATTTAATTATTTAAATTAAAATTTTCAATTATCATTATTTCAAATAGGAGGCAAAAAGAACTCATAAAAAAATAAAACTCTTCTATTAATTACTTTATGCACAAGATTTAAAATTTGTTTCCTTTCATAATATTTAAAAACAAATATGAATCTCAAATTTCTTGTCACATAAATCAATCATTGTTGGTAAAATTGTTTGATTTTAAAATTTTAGGAGCGTCTCATTTTAATTAGGTGAGTCCGGCAACACGGTTTCACGGAAGTCGTAGCTTCCTACACCGCCTATTGGGATTCAGCATCTGGACCGCCATATGAATATAGTCTCTGATAATGAAGTAGACTCGAGCCGAAGATAGTTGATTAAGAATGGCTTCCTCTGCAACATCCCTTGCCATTCCCAGATGGTATCACTGGTGGTGCTCCAAGAATGAAAAACCATTTTTTCATGGCCATCCTAGAAGTGGTAGAACCAATCTTATCTTGCAACGTTCCACATTCCCTTCCTTCTCCATCGTCGCTTTCGCTCGCCGTCGTCACACTGCCACCAACTCTACCTCTATCACTCCAAAGAAGCAAAAGAAAAAGGTCTACTTTGGCTCTGCTGGTTTCACCATGTTTATATTAGTTCAATTGTTTTGTATAGGTAGAGTTCAGTATTATTATCTGTTTTTATATATCTTGAGGGGTTTAAATGAAACAACTGAATTAAATTAAAGCCTTGTGTTGAAGTAGTTTATGGTTACATAGTGTTTAATGGTATTTCTTAGTGAGAAGTGAGAGGATTTGAATTCCTGTTAAATTATGTTCCTGGTATAACTGAAATAGATTTTGAAGTTCTGGTGGGCTCGGGCTAAGTTATCTTATTGTTTTTTCTAATGTTTGTAACATATTAATCGAGTGCTTGGACGAAGATCACAATTTAAAGTGGCCAGCAATTTGCCTAATTTGAGTTCAAATGGCTCATGCTAGTTTTCTTTATATTCTTATGAATAATAAAAAGAAAAAATTCTTGGAGTAGAATTGCTTACGAATGATAAGCTTACGATTAATTTGTTGTCATACGTCCAAGCATGCTTGTTCACAAAATAATCATATTTCTTTTGTAGAAAGCAAAATTTTTTACCACTTGCCTTCAGCTTTTAAGTTCTGAATTGAGTCACTGGTGTTATAAACCTACTCCTTCCTGCATGAGGTTCATTTCCTGCAGAAAGTGTGTAAAGCATACCTTTTGGTCTTTACCATTTTGATTAGGATGCTTCTACACACACGGGTAGAGAGAATAGCTGTGATTCATGGTTTAAAATCTAACAAATTTTTATTTTTTTTTTCCAACAGCAAAGTTCTCATCGTAAAGATGCTCAGGAAGATGAAGATTTAGATGAAGATGCTTTTGAGGCCCTGTTTCGCCAGCTGGAAGAGGATTTGAAGAATGACGACATATCTGTTGATGATTATGATGATGATATAAGTGAGGAGGACCTTGCAAAGCTTGAAAAAGAACTGGAAGAGGCATTGAAGGATGATGAACTTTTACAGGCTCTGGGATCAATTGAGGATGAGAAAACGGAGGATGAACATGAATATGAGGGCGAAGAAGGAGAAGGAGAAGGAGATGACAATTTCCGTAATGCTGATGAGGATCATAATCTTGTGGAAGAATATGATGAGGATGATGAGGATGAACAAATCCCAGTGCAACTCAAAAATTGGCAGCTTAAGAGACTCGCTTATGCTTTGAAAGCTGGTCGGCGTAAGACTAATGTAAATACTAATTTTGCCACTGCAATTGCATCTCCTACATTAACTAACAGATTACTGTGTAGGTAACTTGAAGCCACATATTGGACAATGGTTGATTTGTTGTCAGTCTCCCTGATTCTGATGCATGTTCAAATCCTCTGCCTTCTATTTGTCTTTCCCTCAATTTAAACATGCAATGCTATCTTTTAATTCTGCAAACACTAAGAACTCTTTTAGCTTTTTCTGTAAAATTGTGACAATATGAATCATGTCAGGAGAAGATAATAAGTAATAGTAATTTTGGGTTCTGTGATGCATTTTGAGGCCTGTTGTGTTTATCTACCCTTGTCTTGCAGATAAAAAATCTTGCTGCTGATTTATGCCTTGATAGAGCACTTGTTTTACAACTACTTCGTGATCCTCCTTCAAATCTTCTGATGATGAGTGCTGGCTTACCTGATAAACCTGTTTCAACAGTTGTAGAGCCTGTAAAAGATCTATCAGAAACAATTTCTTTCGAGACAAAAACAGCTACTCAAAAGTCCGAGGTTGACATGAAAGTTCCCGTTCATGTCATGCAAAGCAATTGGTCTGCTCAAAAGAGAATCAAGAAAGTTCAACTTGAAACCCTTGAACGTGTTTACAGACGCACAAAGCGCCCCACTGTGAGTGAACTTACTTGGGTTTCTGTTCCATATTTTGTTAATGGTGGAAAATATAAGAGTTAGCTGCCCAAATTTAAATATCCACCATGGTTTTTTATAAGTATGGAATTGCTAGTCTGGATTTGCAGCAATGGTTGTGGCGTCTAAAGAAGGATAAAGCTATTAAGTAGCAAATGTCGGAGTGAATTTGATTTGCTAACACATGCTTACAAGTTCCAAAGAAAGTACTGCACTTTGGGGTCCAAAGGCTTTGGAATTGACTTACTTAAGATTAGGATTGGAAAGTTCTGGGGCATGAGAAGTTGGTAGTCCTGGAATTGACGTGACTAATTGAATTGAGTATTGATCTATATTACTGTTTTGCTGAAAATAATTCTTTTCTAGTCTATGTTCTTAAGTAAGCAGAAGTTATAATAGTGCTCAACAATGCCATGTTTTTAAAATCTAGATTGTTCTTACGTAATTAGGTGCACTACTTCAATCACATTCCATCATCCGCTTTGTCTTGGTGCATGGTTTTAGGGCACGAATTAATAATTAAACAGTAGGAAAATCTAAAACCTTTTTCTTTCACTCTCAGTTGTGATTTTGAAGTTGATTTTGTTTTACTGCATAAGCTCTTTTGCCCTTTCTGAAGTATGCTAGCGGCGGTGCTTCGCCTGTTGTGGCTTTAAAGTTTTTTGCGGTTTATAAACTTTAAACACTACCCTTATGTATTTCAGTAAATATTAACTGTAAAATGTTCTTCTCGAGTATTTGGCTAAAGTATTTGCCTGTAGTGGAAGTATAGTCCTCAAGTCCCTGTTAAATAAAACGTTCTGTGGAAGTACGTAACTGATTGGTGACTAATGGCCTTTGACTTCTAATTCCCAATATTTGTAATTTTGAACAAGTATAGGAGGACAGGACGGCATGAAAAATGTGATGGAGCAATAAACCTTTGGCTTTATTTGAGGCACCTTGTTATATTCCTCAGTACTATAAGTCCTATGTACTTTGCTTGGGAAAAAGAATATTTGTTTGTTGCTTGAGTTTCAACCTTTTTGTTTTTCCTGCCTGTCAACAGATTTCACATCAGAGGGTTTCTCATAGAACAAACTTACTGATTGCCTTTCTAGCAGAAGCATAACCTTGTAGCTGTGTACCTGCCATAGTTCGTGTCTTCTCAGTGTCTGAAGTTTCTCCCTCTTTTGGATGCTGTAGAAGCTTTGTTTGTGCTGTCCTTTTGCTATCACAGGGTGTTCATTAAGCTCTTTGAGTTAAAAATCAGCTATCACTGATGATGGGGTCAAATAAAAATCAAGTTTCTATGCTTTTTGGGATACATATTACAGCTTTGGATAACTGTTTATGGAAAAATCATATAAAAGCAGACTACGTCCTGATTCCATTAACTATTACTTGTTAAAAAAGGATTATAAGGAAACATTTTTCTGGGATCGAATTTGCAGTCGTAGATTTGTGAGAGTTTTTGAAAACTGCCTCAAACAATTGGATGTAAAGAGAAATTAATTCTAATTATTCCTAATCAGTTAATCTTTTGGTTTTCCACTTGAGGAAAGGAAATGTTAAAGAGGCTGTATTTTTGTGCTTGTCTCTTCTGTTTTGTTCAGGTTGGTTGGGGTGGAGGGGAGGGGAGGGGAAATTACTTGAATTCTTCTCTATCACCAAGCTGTCCCTCTATTCTTACCCAGTATCTTACCTCTGAGACTGTCTATGTGAAAAATTATGCAGAATGCCATGATCGGCAGCATTGTGCACGTGACAAACCTCCCCCGCAAAAAGGTGTTGAAATGGTTCGAGGATAAACGGGTTGAAGATGGAGTTCCGGAGCATCGGCTTCCTTACCAACGGTCCTCTCCTACTTACACATGATAGAAGATCGTTAAGTTGCCGTGCAGGTACTCATGAATGTTCACTGCTCTTGTGTATCAAATACTTCTACATGGTTTATGTATTTTATCAGTACATAATAACCCTCTTCTTTTCTTTTCTTTTCTTCTTTTTTGGCAATATAACTACCTTAGTTTGTACTATAGCGAGTGGCGAGTTTCTTCTTGTTTTGTARTGGGACCTGCAGAAAATGATCAAAGAATGTATGCCTTTTCTCCCTTAAGCAAAGGGCTTTAATTCTTCTTTTCCAAAGGGGTTAGAGACTTGTATTCTTCTGTTTGAAGCTGAAATTTGAAATGGAGAGATCATCATGGTATGGTAGAGCATTGCAGTCTCAACTTTGACCAAGCATTGGAGCAAACTAATGGATAGGAATTACTGCGGTAGAGGGACGCCAAGGCATGAAAGGCAGACAATAAAATTAAGATTTGTATCATCAAAGGCCATCTAGTGTTCATTGTGCAGCCAGAAACAAGTAACTCTCTACACTCTTGTCTTTGTGAAAGAAACATTTGAAGATTCGGCTAACTTACCAACTTTTGAACCTCTAAAGATACTCTCAGATAATAGAAGAGTCGGATGGATTAGTTTTTTCAGTGTTTCTAAGCTACTTTATTCTGTTCGGTAGAATTTSAGTATTCGTATTGGACCTTGTAAACAAATTTTAAAAGCACATTAGAATTATATACGATTTTCATTTTGTCCTAATTAAAGAGGATTGGACCATATATATGTTTCATTGAAACATATGTCATTTGTAATCGAAGGAGTTTGTACATTTGATAGTGAAACTCATTATTCACATAGAGTATCCATTTTTAAGATATTGTAAGATGAGATCATGTTGACTAACGTAATATCTTTAATTGCTATACTCCATCTATTATTTTTTTTTCCCCTAAATGTCAATTTTCATGTTTGAAGACAAAAGACCCTCATTATTAAAGGCAATTCCTRTCTTTTTCATTTTGAAAATGTGAATAATATATTGTGGCATGTTTTGGTACATTTTATCTAATTTTATTTTTCTCTCTTTCTCCGTACTATTCACTGCRTCAATGACGGGCGCAATTATCTCATTTTGCGTTTAGAAGCGAACAAAACGGAGTTTTGGTGAATTTTAACTCCAAAAGTCAGCTTTTTAATGCCAATTCATCAACCATTGCGATTAATTAATAACATATGAATCAAAATCGAATGAAATCAACATATCTGGTCAATATAGATAAAATGTATAAAGACATATGAATATCATAAGCAATTTTTCTTTTTTCAAAAAACTTTTTATGTGGTGATTAGCACGTTTGGATCTCTTACTCAATTTAACGTTTAAAATGAATGAATTAATTACTTATTTAATTAAGACGATTTCAAAAAATATTTTTAAATGTATTAATATTTTTACTTTTATACTTTCCCACTATATGAATCAGAGCAGAATATGTATATATTTAACTCCTAAAATAAAGGATATATACATATCGCGTTCTGGTGGGTGCTAGGGAGTTTGCAGTAAGGAGTCTAACAAAGAAGTGTATTAGAAGATCTTGACACTAAATAAAATAAGTTCAAAGTGCACATATATAATAACTTTTTATTAATTAGATAAAATTAATCTTATCCTCCTTTCTATCACTCCAAATAATTAGATATATTTACACATCTTTGACAAACTTAGAAGAAAATGACAAGATTATAAAGATTACACTATTTTTAAAGATTTGTTAAATTGATTTAGATCCAGAATTTGCAAAGTTCAATAATCTAACTACTTATTAGACTTTAATCTTCAAATTCAATGTTAGACTCCAGTTTTATAAAATGAGGCCACCATTCCTATAAAAATATTTAAAGGGATAAATGTGATGCCCCTGCTGTCCCCTAGGGTCCACTGAGGTAGAACGAATTGCCGCCTGCCTCTCGACAATTAGTACTACCACTTGAAAAGATACAATCAATATTAAAACAACAAAAGTATAACTCAACAAGGATTATTGATATGGTCACAAGTTTAGGACTTTAAAGTATATCATGGTAGACTAAGGACAGTAGTGCTGCTTTAACACTTGACATTTCTGGATCTAATCCCTAAAACCCAATGCTTCAAAGTCTGTATTTATCACTAAAACATGAGAAAACTTATGAGCGAAGCTCAGCGAGTCTTGTGTGGGTGCAAGGTGAGTTTTAATTTAAGAGCATGTTTTTCTATGTAAGCACGAGTAAAACAGTTGTAAATAATTGTTTGAAATAATTCGAATAAGAGATATGTTTTTGGTGTATGTTTTTGTGGAAAGTTGTAGTTTTAGAAAAATCAAGTCAAGTCAAGTGTGAAAAAGAAGGCTACTTTTGAAACTCATTGGTTTCTAATAATAGTAATCCAATTCATACGCTGTTACTACAGAGACAACATTATGCCGTGTCTAGTAATACTAGTCTTATCATTTCATAATCACGCATGCAATTTACTACCTTATTGCTTTATACAATCAATGGTACTTGCTGCGGGGTACAAAGGARGCACCCGCCCCCAATTTAAACCTCCTAACTAAGGGTACAACTRTCCACAATTAGAACGGGGCACCTAATGACGCAAGCGTCCGCCCGATGCACTTCCGGTCCATCACTGGCATTCCAGTTTGTTGGCCAAGGGTTGTCTCACTTTGATACTATCGTCTGGACTAACTCAAGAGGTACTCGTATTGGGGACCAGTTAAACATAGTACTTTGTCCACTGGACTAGTTATTTGAGATCGCCAAAATGAGTACTCAATTTCAATTTCGTYAGTTCAATCAATCAATCAAATAATGATCTCAAAAGAGACACATTTTTAGTATACTAACATAAATTGAGTCGCGTAAACTTTTGATGGTAGCGAAACAATTTTGGTTCTGGAAGAGTCAAGTACCATTGTTCATATCAAATCATGCGTGCTCTATTTTTCATGCTCCTTTTTATAAAATCGATGCAAATAAAATAATTTTTTCTCCAAAATAGGAATTCATTTATCATTTCTTAAATACAGACAAAATTATTTCTCTAAGGCATTCAAAATACTTGAGAAATGCATTTATGCACGAAAATAGTTTTGGGGGGACTCACCGTGGTGATTCTAATTAGTCAAGAAAAGATACTATCTGTCATTTCCTAAAACTATCCACAAGAAATATCCTTAGCAATCATATAAATCACATTCAATTCATAACCTAAAAATCCATTTCACAATAATCCAGGCTTTATCGTTTAAACGATGAACTTGAGAAAATATTTTTGCAAAAATAGATATTTTTCGGACTAAGGTCATTTAGAAAATGAAAGGACATACTGTAATATAACTTTATAGAATAAATATATAGAGTGCAATTGTTCAGAGAATTCTGAGATAAAAATAATGGGTGTTGAAATCGATTTGCATAGAAATGGACAACTTATGGTATTTTGAGAATTACTCCCAAAGTACTCAGGGTTTCTGAATGAAATTGGTGCCAAAATAATCTGAACAGGTAAGGTTCAAATCCGTGCAAAACAATGAACTTAAAAAGGTTTTGAATAAATCCAGATTTAAAGAAGAATTGCATAATTGATGTCAATTGGTCTGATTGACCACACTGTAAAGATCAACTCATATCTTGAGTTCTACATGTTCAAATTTGATGAAATTTGCACCAAACTCTTCCTGAAATCTGGGGTTTTCGTCCATTTATCCCAATGAAACTTTCACTAAGTAATCAGACTTCTATAACCGTTGAAAGTGGGTTATGTTCGGCCAGAATAAACCCTACTGATCTTCTTCTTATGTCTTCTATATGTTAACATGAAACAGTTAACTCCAAACATATTAGAAATCCTATATTTGCATTATGAAATAATCATAGTCAATCTCTTAGATTATATATGCGAAACCCATGCATTTTCATGCGGTCTTTTAAGATTGAAAATGAGGGCACATGTACTCAAGGCAATGCTGAATCATCACCACTATACACAATATACATGCAAGCTTAACCTTCTACTAACCTGTGGTAATGGATGGAATGGCAAGCTAAGAATGTGGAAAAAGGTGAAGTGGATTGCTGCAAGTTGACTTGAAGGAAGAAAGGTTTGATCGGTTGGTTTAGGAATAGAGATCAAGGCTGAAATTTGATTTAGAGGAGGTAATTTCGGCTGCTGCAGGAGTAGGGAATTATTATAAATTTTGGTGCATGAATAAGAGAATAAACTGGTCCAATTTATAGAAGTTATTGGTGGAGGTTTCAAGGTTGGAAGAAGAGAAAACTGGCTGAAATGAGGAAGGAGCAGCAGGCTGTTCTTGGAGAAATTGAAGAGGAAAATTTCCATTTTTCTTCTTCAAATCATGTGTAATAGACACCTCAATGGATAGTTGTCCACTCCCTAACCATTCTTTCATCTAAGCTTGAAAACTCACCAAGATTAGGTGTCAAATTCTCAGCTGAAGTTTCCTTTCCACTGGCCAGCATACCTTAAGAAAAATAGCTGCAATTTTCTTGCCAAAATCCTCCCAATGCTGGACATATATACACACTCTCTTGCCACGTACAAGCCATGTATTGGTGGGTTTTGAGGGCTAAGATTAAATCAAAATTTAGAGATCAAATGGCTGTGATTTGAAGAGGAAAATCGGCTGAATGGTGAAGACGAAAATTAGAATTTAACTAAAATTTGGCCTGGATTTTGGAGAAGAAGGCTCAGCTGACACTATTCTAGTGTTTTGGTCATATCTTTGGTTCTGCTTACTCAAATTATGGAAGACCAATCGTAAATTATTTCTAAGATTCGTATCTAACCATTCGCATATTATATACACAATTCCAACCAGTAATTCTAAAATCACAAAGAAATTTGTGTGTCTATCTGTCGACCAAACTGGTAGTGACTAATGAGAGGGTCTTAATGATTATGTAATATCTCCAGTTATACAAACCTAATTCATGCAAAATTGGTCTAAAGATACTCCTAAGATAACAACCTTTCCAACCATATATGATATGCCGATTTTAACTTATAGTTAAATCATAAACAACCCAAAATAATAGGTCCAAGTATAACCTCTGTACACTTGTCCAGTGTTTTGTAAGGTTCATAACTATGATCTACTAAGGCTATGACCTTGGTTTTTGGCTTGATTTAAGCCTAAGAAATAGTACTGTAACCCAGATTTTTACCATTAGCTCCTCATGCAAGGGTATGGTTTTGGGTTAAGACTACGAGCTTGCCTAAAAATTTAACTAAAATGGAAGCTAATAAAATCATAAATTGGCTGAAAATTGAACTAAAATGGAAGCTAATAAAATTTTATAGACTTTCCCCAGATGGATGAGGACAACATTAGTCTACTTAGTTTGTATAGGAGACCAAAAACGTGGATCAAAAGTGCTCGGGAGGCCAAGCAGGCAAGGGTGGTAAGGGTATTAAGGCCAGTGAGAGTAGTAGTTAGGTAGTAGAGCAAGGGGTTGTGCATCGTACTTTTGAGAAGATTCAAAGTATGGTAAAACCAAGGCAACTATGGGAGCCAAGGATCAAATATGGGTTTTTGGAGGGGTACTGAACAATTTGGCCGAGGCCCGATGATAGTGTTTGCTGATCGCCTCGCCACCATGTCATTGTGTACATAGCGCAGTTAAATGTAGGTTTAAGATTTGAGATGCATAATTTGGTCGAGGATATTTTATTGTTTTTGGATTTAAATTTAGCACAATGGTCTCCTAATTTTATTAGGAACATGATTGAGTTATTGGTGGTATGTTTGGACTGTGGTGTGGCACCACAGTCGGGGTGGATGCATTCTGTGAGAAAAAGTGGTACCCCACAACTTATCGGGCAGTTACCGTCCAATATTCAAAATTGGAATGGGGGTTTTAATTTCGTCAGCCATCCTAAGATGGGATTTAAGAGGATTCGCCGGGAGTGGAATAATCGTTTGGAGTTCTACAATGATATGTCGTCATGAAAGCTTATAATGAGAAAGATAAGAAGTTGTTAGATGCATACGTTTTTGGATTAGCAATTGGCGAAGGGTGGCATCCCGAGCTATTGAAGAGTGCAGGGTTTTCTTTAGGAGAGGTGCCGGATGTGAAGCGCCTAAATATTTTTCTTCATTGTTGTGCTGTGTCATTTACTAATCACATTTTGGTCGATGTTTTTTTTTTTTTTTTAATTTGTTTGTTTGACTAAATTGTATGTTTTGTTTTAGAGATGAATTTGCTAGAGCAATGCAGGGTGAGTCTGAGCACGAGTAAGGTAGGGAAAGGGAAAGAGGTTGGTAGTGCTCGGGTTGAGGAGAAGGAGATCACTCCTGTTGCACCGAAGTTCGTAGTAGGAAAAGGGAAGGTAGTGGCAGAGTCTGGGACGGAGCCAGGTAAGCAACCTCGGATGAAGAGGACCATCAACTCGAGCATTAGTGGAAGACCAGGCAAGAAAACTCGAGATCTGGAGTTTAGCCTGGGCAGGAAAATGCACATGTTTGATAAAATGACTGTAGGGTAGGGTAGTATGGAGAAGAAGGGGGATGGGAATAGGATGTACAAGAAGCATGTTGTTCCATACATGTCCCCTCGGCTTGGTGAAGTGTAGAACTCAGTGATTAAATTTTGCCCGGGGGAGCTAGAGGTTGACAATCGAATAGTGCTCCCAAATCATGCTATGAAATTTGTGGAACATGTGTGCCTCCTTGGGATGTCATGAATATGGTCAGTTACATGGATAAGGAGGTGGAGCAGCAATGTTGTGTTGTGGGTGCATATCACATTGTTGTGCTGATCGAGCTCTTGAGGAGGAAGAATATGGCTAAGGAAAATGCAGAGAAAGARTTAAGGGGGAAGATTGAGGGCGAGGTGAAGGCGAGGTACRAGGCAAAGTTTACTACCTTGGCCAAGGACAATAGGGGTCTGAAGATGACCATTCGGTTGATGAAGAAGGAGATCAAGGATGTGAAGGGGAAGTTGCGCCAGGCCAAAAAGTATTGGGAAGAAGGAAGGAGAGCAATAGAAAATTTGCAAAGGATAAGTGAATGGAGGAGTGTCACCGGCTGAAATCTTACATGGCGGGGAAGGTTTATAAGTGAAAAGTGATTGGGGAGTTCTTAGAAGAAAAGGAGGGCAAAGCCATGGGGAGGAAGAGCATCGAATAAGAAGGGTGAGGAGGAGAGGGTTGAAGAGAGTTGGGTGATCGGGGTTCATTGGTGGAGTTTGTCAAATTTGTGGACGAGTTGGTGCCATCGGCAAGCTCCGACAGACAGATGACTAGGGAGATGGAAGTGGATTCGTGTTGGTTGGGAGTGCTACGTGAGGTGGCCCAATATGAGCAGGAGCATAGGGCTCGGGAGGTCGGGATGAGAATGAACTAGAGTCCAAAGATGCAGGCACAGAGACATACAGACCTTGTTGAGTAAATGAAGTCTTCTAACTCCGTAGAATACGATGGTCCGGTAAATACTGACCACTAGTAATATAATAGTAGTATGGTCGGTTTGTAAATGAATAAACAAGTTAATTTTGTTATGCTTGTTTTTGAATACTATTAGAGTTGTTACGTTTTAAATTGCGACGAGTATTCGGGAGAGAATGGTATTCTCGGAATCCTTATGCAAGGAAATACGAAAGGAATCCATCTCTAGTGAAGACTGGACTTGTGATATAAAAATAATCAAGTTATTATTGATTGTAAGAAATATATTAAAAAAAACTCATTTTGTTTGAAATTATAGAATATCTCATTTGAGATCAAATAATTGCATCAAACTGACTATGATTGCAGCAAAAAATCAGGAATAGAGTAAGGTGTTATTATAACTATATAGTCTAATTTATGAGCGTGCTTGCTCGAAGGTTGTATGGGAAAACGAAGAGGGGCACATCGGGAGCAGTGTGAAGAGATGCATTCAATGCACTTTGGTACCCGCATTAATTCTGTGTTGCGTTAGCTTCTACATATATATAGGAGGGTTAAAAGACGAAACGTGAAGACATTACACTACAGAGTCTTTGAAGTGTTTCAACATAAGGAGCATTAGTGTTTTGTAGAAGATGACCGACCAAGAGAGTTGCTTGGTAATGGATCCGGAGGATGCTCGAGATATCGTTCGAGAGGGTTAGCAACATATTTTGAAGTATGCGTGGCCAGACGTTTGTGTTGGTGAGTATGAGGACACTGCTAACTTGTCATGGGTTAGGGTATGGTTGAGGCAACATGATGAAGAACGGGAGTAGGAGGAGTCCATCTGATGAGACTTGGATAGGCCGAGGAGGTTAGCTGCTCAAGTGTGTGGAATGGAAGGTTGGGCTCGGTTAAGTATCAGCAATTCGTGGCCTGATTGGAGGACTCATTTGAGGTGGAAATCACAAGGTAGAAATGGTTGGGTTAGATCACGGTTGGAGTCATGGATCAGGCGTCCCGAAGCCTAAGCGGTGCAGTAGTTTCGGGAGTGGAGAAGAAGGCTTGATTGGGGAAAATTTGAACATCTCCATGACAAGTGTCGGGAGGAGCCAGTTCGATCACCGGATCCGTTTAAGTATTAGGGACTGGCAAATAAGGAGCACAAATAATCTTTCRAGATCCTATTTTGTCCATTGTGTTTTGACTTTTGTTTATAAACACTTCTAACTTTTAGATTTTGAATTATTAATGAATACAAGTGTTCGGTTAGTAATTGAGTGTTCAATTTAAAGTAAATTTACCAAGTATTGCTTATATTATGAACAATTTTGAACGCGTATGCTCAGGCCAAATTTAGCTGTAACACAATAGTGTATGTGTTCGAGAAATCTGAACAATTATCAACATTTAACAACAAATTAAAGAGATGACTATTTCCAACGGAAAGAAATTAGGGAGCTCGAGGACGCAAACTAGGACTAAGGGTAAAATTTCTTGAGATTTTGTGCATTCTATGTCCAAGCAGTCATATGCCCTTCGCAATCCTGGAGTTTGAAACGTTGTTTCCATTATTCTTAGCTACAATGTAAGGGCCTTCCCAACGTGGATCAAGCTTGCAGGTGCCTTCGGTTCTCCTGACTTTATTTTTTCGTATCACAAGGTCACCTATAGTTAGTGTAGTCAGGTTGACTTTCTTGTTATATTGTCTTGTTAGTGCTTACTTGTATGTTGATTAATGAATGGAAATTTCATGCAAAACTCTTCAAGCAGCCCTASGTTTTCTACTAAACAATGATCGGCACTATCAAGGTCAAAACTTTCTGTTCGAAGGCTTGGGTATTCCAATTTTCATATAAAGGACAACGTCTGACCTAAAACATAATGTGAAAGGAGACTCCTAGTTCTTGAATGTGGAGTCGTTCTATAAGACCAGAGAACACTAGGAAGTTTATCGAGCCATTTTCCCTTGTGGTCGTCTAGCCTCTTCTTGATGCCAAGTAAAATTGCTTGATTCGTGGCTTCATCTAATCCATTAGTTTGTGGATATTCGATTGAAGTGAACCTGCGATCAATTTGAAGGTCATTGCAAAAATTTTGGAACTTAGGGGCTTCAAATTGTTTCCTTTTGTCTGTGATGAGGATTTTAAGGATAGTATAATGACAGATTATATGATCTCTGAAGAATTCCTTAGCATTCCTTGTCGTGCTGGAGCACAGTGCTCGAGCTTTAACCCATTTAGTGAAAAGTGAACTGCCACTATGATGAACTCTTGGTTGCCTTATGCTTTTGGGAATGGGCCGAGCAAGTCCTTTCCCCATTGGGCAAATGGTATAGGGTTACTGAGGCTCTGGTATTTGACCAAAGGTAGATGGTTTGTATTCGAGTGTATTTGGCACTTAGAGCACTTTTCTATAAATTCCTTTACATCTGTTTCCATGGTTGGCTAATATTATCCTGTTCTCATATTTTTTAAGTCAAACTTCGAGCTCCGATGTGTATACCGTAGATGCCTTTGTGTATTTCTCACAAAATATAATCTGCATCATTAGGGGGTATGCATTTCAAGAGCACTGGGCTGGTTGCTTGAATTTTCCTGGCATGTTTGGGATTATCTGGTAAAGTCCCCCGTCTAATGTAGTTGATGAGATGCTATATTTAGACGGGATTAGTGTTTAAACAATTGACCTCTATCGGATCGATGCTCTCCCTAGTTAGGAGGTCGATACGCATATCAATTATGGTCCCGGATTTGAGCTTAGAMAAAGTGTTTGATTTGCGATTTTATTCTCATAGTATCTTTTGGGTTTGAAGTATGCAAAGTCTTTGGTTATCTTCTGGATGGCTGTGAAAATATCGTTGCATGTTATGCTCTTTGGCTTCAATTTGGCCATTAATTTGCCCAATGATGACTTGTAAGTCACTCCTTATGAGGCTTTCGATCTGTAAGGATTGGGCTTTATGCAATGCTGCTAAGATTGCTTTGTATTTGATTCGTTTTTGCTAATTGCGAAGCTGTACTTGAGCACATAAGCAAATTTTGTTCCCCAAGGTTTGATAAGTACCGAACCTGCTCCCTTGTTTTCGGCTCTTACAAACTTATCGGTGTAGGCAAACCAACACTGCTAGGGTGGTGGTGCGCTCGGGGTTGTAGTGTCATCGACCACACTTGGTATTGTGCATTTGATGATAAAATATGGTAAAGCTTGGGCTTGGATGGACTTCCTTAGGCGGTAATCAATGCGATATTCATTAAGGTCTAAAGCCCACTTTATCAATTTGTCCGTGGACTCGGGTTTYTGATGTACTTGTCGAAGTGGTGCATTTATGAGGACCATAATGGGGTGAGCTTGAAAATAAGTTTGCAACTTTCTGGCTGTAACTAGCAGTCCAAGGAGATTTTTTTTCAAGAGTGAATATGTTTCTTGACTGCGCAGAATATGACTGACATAATATATGGCTTTGAGGGATTTATTCCTCTAGGAACATAAGGCAGTGCTACTAGCAAAACTATTGACAGACATGTACAAAAAGAGTGTTTCATTATATATAGTTACAGTGAAGATAGGTGGTTGTGCTAGTGATTCTTTAAGCTTATCAAAAGCTTCTTGGCATTATTATTCCACCCGAAGATGGTTGGGTTCCGGAGTAGTCGGTATAGTGGCAAGGTTACTTCTCCTGATTAGGCATTCCGTGAACTTTTGGATGTTTTTCACTGGTTTTCAGCGGTTTCATCTGGAGTATTGATGAATATTTTCAAGTTGGCTTTAATTACTCTTTAGGAGGCCATGTATCCTGAAAACTTCCTGATATTGACATAAAAAGAGCATTTCTTGGGATTTAGCTTCATTTCGATTGCTCTCATGCTTTGAAAGGTTTTTTCAATGTCATCTAGCAATGTCGTCAATGTCTTGGACTCGATGAGGATATCGTCCACATAAACTTCAATGTTTTGGCCAATTTTCTTTTGGATAGCTTTGTTGACCATTTCTTGGAAGTCAGCTTCGACATTTTTTATACCGAAAGGCATCCTATGGTAACAGTAGATGCCGTTGTTAGTAACGAAAGACGTCTTCTCTTTATCTTGTTTGGCCATTTGGATTTGGTAGTAGGCTTTGTGTGYATCTAAACAACATAGAGATGCCGTGTCCTGCCATGGTGTCTACAACTGATCGATTCGGGGAAATGAAAATGGCTTATTTGGTATGCCTTTGTTGAGGTCGGTAAAATTGATATACATATGCCATCCGCCATCGACTTTTTTCACGATCACTGGGTTAGCCTCGGGAGATATACCAATTRAGTGTTGGTGACCATGCAAAGATATTTTTAAAATTGGTCAGAAGTTGGAGAAGGGAGTTTGGTGTCAGCAGGCAGGTGTTTACCGACCTGGATGGTGCATTTTGGGTGTCGTCGATTGGGAAGTGCTGCTTCGAGATTGGTAACCAGTTGAAGCCACTCTTTGTTGTGGGTGTCATCAAGTGGTAGGGTTGCGGCTGAGTAGCACTCTTTATGGAAGGCCTTGTTGCCCGTGATGGTAATGGATGTTCTGCCGCCAGAGAAGGCAATGGTGTTTTCATGCATTGCGATTTGCACTCGGCGAAGGATAGCATTGTATATAGAAGTTGTGAGCACAATTAAGAAGTCCACAAACTTGGTGATATGGTGTGGGACAATAACAATGGTAACCAGCAATTGGGTTTTGCCCATGGCCAGGATTGAATCACTTGTGAACCTAACCAGAGAGGTGTTATTGGGGATGATGTATTGGGGTTTGATAGATAAAATCGCATACGCAATAAAGCTTCACTCATTAAGTATACATGGTCTAAAAGTAATATAGARTGAATAACAGTATCGTCCACCTCAAGGACTGTTGGTTAAAAAGTAATGGTTAAATTCCTAATAAAATCAATAATTGTTGATGATTTTCATGAAAATAAAGTAAAATAATCTAAAATTATCTAATCACAAGGATTTGAAAATAGATCATAACAATTGCACGCACGAGATGATTAAGAGCTTAAAAGTGAGTTAGAGTTAAGAATCTTTAATGTACTAGTGTCCAAGAAGTCAAAACATCAATGTTGTAACAATGGCTAYTGAGCATAATGCTGCAACAAAGGCTTAACTACAGTAGAAATGCAAATTGAGACTGAAAATTACCTCACCCTTTTAGTTTGTTGGTCCTTGTTCCTATCACACTAAGTTGTTCTACTCGTCGGAGTTACTTAGCTTAAGGAACACGAATAAAAGTTCGAATCTCATATGATTTTATTGGTTGAACATAGATGTATCYAATATTCAATGACATTTCCTAAGGTATTAAACCTTATCTCAATATATCCAAACCCACATCTACTCAAGTTTTCACTTCTTTTACTACCTTTTGGAGTTCAAGAACTCACAAAAACTATTCATGGCCACAAAACATTTAATATAAACAATAGATATCCTTGAGTAAAGCATTTATAAAGAGCAAACATTGTTCAAAACATTCAAATAAACATTGAGTACATTAGTTCATCAAAACTCTAACTTCTAAGAAGTTAGTTCATGCTCTTAGATGTAAGAAAATATATAATGTGAAAGCTTAACTTCTCAAAATGTATCTTGAAATAATCACTAAAAGRAGGATAAACAAAGCCTAAGGATGATGATGATGAAACCCAACAGTGAAGTCCTTATTGAGGTTTTCTTCTTCTTCTTCTTTCTCCTCCAAGCTTTCCTTTTTTTGCTCTCTTTCTCTCTCCTTTTCTTCTCAACTTTTCCTCTTAGTGTATGTTCTGTAATTTTTGCCTAATGGATATGTCGTTCTCCTTTCTCCTTTTTCTTTACTGAAGCTTCATTTGGAAGCTTGGAAAAAATGTGTCATATAAAGGTGTGGGCCCTTCTTCCTACTCCACTCAATACCCACTTGTTCTTTTTACTCTTTAACTTTTTTGCTTTTTCTTTTTGGGCTTTAGACCTGACTTGCTATCTTTCTAATGATGACTTTCCTTGACTTTCTTTCTTCAGATGTTATATGCTCTTTTACTAATTTTGCTACTGCTGCAGCATCACATTYCTAYACCATTGCACTCCATTGTTGCATCATCATATAAGTCTTCACTTCTTCAACAAGTAATCTTCTACGTCATTTATARAATTCTTTTTCATATAAATTAGAGCATTTTTCCTTAGTAATAGCACATGAATTCTATAATTTCACAATATTGCATAAATAAAGCCACTTGATTGAATTTAAGCAATGTTCAAGGCAATAGGACAAAGTAGTACTTCATCATATTAAAAAAAGTGACAATATGCACATAATTACTAGTGAAATCAATGGGTTTTCATCCATATCATGGCTCTATTCTCATTTGTCTAAAGGCATGTTCAAAAATGATGTTGACGGAGCTCCCGATATGAACCAAAATTTATTTAACCAAGCTTGTGGCGACTTCGAGGATGATGACCAGAGGTTGGATATGTTGAGGTGGTGTATAAGAGTCGCCTGTCTTCTGCTGTTTTCATGGTGGTGAGGAAATCATATGGACAACTCGAGGGTGTGAGGTGATGTTATAGTTGGCTAGATAGACGCGGTTGTCTGGGGCAAGATTTGGTGGTCGGGGGTCTAGCCGATGTTCAAGGTGTCGATTCCTGCTGGGGTCGTTCCCTGGTTTTGCCATTGGGTGCAGACCTCTATCAACTCTTGTAGGTGGTCTTTCCTGATGGCCTCCTCTATGTTTTTCTTGARGTCTAGCAAAATTTTGTGTCATGGCCATGGTCTTTGTGGAATTGACAGAATTTGCTAGTATCATTGTTGGCAGCAAGTAGCTTCTTGGGTTGCCAAAGGATGCCAAAGCTTTCTATTCGTCTTAGTATTTGGGACTGGGAAGTGTTGAGGATTGTAAAATCTTGCTATTTTTGTTGTGAGCAGGGGTATGATTGTTGGAATCTGGGTGGTTGGGTATGGGTACTTTCCCTCTGGTTGGGAAAATGTGGTCTATCTCATGAGCAAGGTCGAGTAAATGAGGACGTATGTTTCGCCCATTGAGAGAGTAAAGAGTGTTGTGTTCTTCTCTATCCAATTAATTTTTAGCTTTTCGTTTTCTTCACCCATGATGAATTTCCCGACCTTGTGTGAAAGTGTTTGGATTGTGTTGGGCTGGGAGTTGGATAGTTTTCGGGAGAGGTGCCAAAGCTTTAGACCATGACAGAAAGCTTGAATTTACAAGGTGTTAGTGTGGTCAGGGACGTTAATGGCTCCTGAGTTAAAGCGGGTCAGGTATTGTTTGGTTGTTTTCTCTTGGCGTTGCTTGATGTTGAGCAAGTGGCTAATGGTTTTCTAGTGTTGGTTGCTGTTGGCGAAGTGACTCAAAAAAGAATCTCTCATCTGGTCAAAATTGTGTATACTCTTGGGCAAAAAGCCAGAAGACCAGTTGAGGGCCTAACCAGAAAGGGTACTTGGGAAGGGCCTGACCAGAAAGGGTACTTGGGAAGGACCGGCAGAGGATGATGTCAGTAGCTGAAGCCATGAGCACTAAGGTCATGAAGTTGTGGAGATGGGAGAATGGGTCCGTCATGTCATCATATTGGGTCATTTGGGCATTTTGAACCATRTCGGTAAGGGGACCGATTAATAATCTTCCTTAAGGGGTTGTTCTGGATAGCATTCCATTTTGATCCGAGCATAGGGAGGTCAAGTATCATCTCCGGACTTTGTCTTCTAAGAACTGATTGCAGTAGGTGGGTGGGGTACCCTATTGCTGATGATGTGTGTTAGCAACTGCTGTAGAAGTAATGGGGGGTCTTTGGGCCGCAAGGAAAATCCTATCATGTGGTGGGTGAGAGATCCTGTTACTAGGTAAGCCCAGGGGCGACTAGGGCAGACCTGGTCCATAAGGTGTAGGGTTCAGGTTGACCTATGAGGGGAGGGTGGTTGGTGGATAGTTGGAGAAGAAGGGTGGTTTTTCATTTCGCCTCCGCTGTTGCTTTGCCTTTTTTCATGTGGATGAATTCCCTTTCTCAATAATGCTTTGATCACTTCTGATTTTCTAGGGTTTTGAAAGAAACGAGCCGATTGCTAGAACTACTGGCCTTAGAACCAAAAATAACTAGACTTACTTTGGAACCATAATCATATTTAATCCGAACTCAAATGCAATTTGGTGTTTTTTCGAGAATCCAAAAATTCAGATTTAATTATCGGGGCTGCGGGGCAATGGGGAATCTCCTATCATGTGGTGGGTGAGAGATCCCATTGCCAGGTAAGCCCAGGGGCAACTAGGGAGACCTAGTCCATAAGGTGTGCGGGTTCAGGTCGATGCCTATGAGGGGAGGTAGGTTGGTGGATAGTTGGAGAAGAAGAGGAGTGATTTGTTGATTCTGCCTATTGCTTTGTCTCTTTTCATGCGGATGAATTCTTGAAATTCATCCGCTATTTGCATGATGCTGTGGAGCTATTCTAGTTACTTAGGGTCTTGGAAAAGGTAGGAGAAAGGAATGGTGCTTGGCTGTGGAGGTGGTATTTCTAATGGTAACGTTTGATGGATCTGATGGGGGTAATGGAGTGTCTAGGTGGTGGTGGTGCTTGGCTGTTTTTGGGATGTTCGTTATTGATTTTCGTTGTCTGGCGGTAGGAGCCATTTTCGAAAAGGAGCTTGTGTTGGTGATTATTTAGAGTAAAAATACGGTGAGCGGCAATATGATGTTACTTGAGTCTCTTGTTCGATATAGGTCTTGAGAATTATGATAATATTGAACTCTTGGTGTTCTAATTCATAAGACAGTTTGAACTTAAATTAAATTGTGTTAATAAATAATACAATTAATGTGAGATTAAAATAACATTAAATATAAGAGAGAATCCAACATGTAACAAATGGTGTACTTCGAATAGGCTTAAAAAGTGGAGGAAGGTTTTGTCTGAATGATGTGGGACTCCTTCCATATAGTACTCTGAGGTTTTTGTGCCTCAAGTACATCAAATTTGGTCGATTCAATTCAACCAAAAACCTTCTTTCACTGTAAATGCAAATCTCTGTTCAACCCTTTCCAAATTTCATATCCTTTGATGCTTTTTTGTGCCAATCTCTCACTCTTTCTTGAAATAATTTATTTACTATAATAGTTCCTTTCTATTTTTCCGAATTTTCGGCATCTCTAATTTTCAGTTACTAGCACCTCTACTCTGAACTTCAAGGTATGATTTAACTTAGATGAGTTCAATTTTTTTTTCCTTCTTCCTTGGCCGTGGGGTATAATTGTTCTGTTCGGATTACTTTATGGATATACTTCAAAACAGAAATATTCTGCCTTTCATTCTCTAATTTGCCTTAAAAAATTTATGGTGTGCTTGTGCCTGCTGTTATCTTGTATTTGTCATTTGTCTGCTTTTTGCTAGTTTTGTGAGTTTGGTTTCGTTCTTTGTATACTGAAAATAAAATGAAGAGGACGAGAATCAAAGGTTGTGTTCTGTTTTGCATTTTAGTTATAAGCTTTTATTTTCAAAAATATTTTTATTTTTTTAGAACACGTTCGATTTTAAATTTAGCATTTTTTTACTATTTTTAATAAATCTATTTGTAAATTAAATTGTAAGCACTATTAGTCAATATCATAATATCTTTAAATTAAAAATAAAAATAAAAATTATGTGTCATATAATTAGATAATTATTAAAGAAAAATGAATAAAAATCACGTTTTTCGCATTTTGTTTGTACGAAAATACTCAAAATAATAATTTTATTGCTTTTGAGTTTTCAATATAAAATTTTCAAAAATGCATTTTTGAAAATACAAGAAGAGCGCATTTTCATTGTTTTAAAAACTTGAAAATAAAAAATAGTCTGAAAATAACAAAAAAGAACAGGACCTAAATGTTTTGGAAGTCACCATTCATTTTATCGTGTCTTGAAATTATACTAGATGCTAGAACTATTTTGGCGGCGGGGGTCTTGAAATTTTCACTTTTACTGTACACCATTTTCTCCAATTTAAGCTTCCTTGTTTTGCTAGTAAATTGAGTTATCTTTTTTTAAAAAAAGAGTCGGAACATATATATACATATATACACAGAAACATATATGTATTGGTTCTGGAAAAACGATATCATGATGCAACTGTGTTCTGGAGAGCAGTCATAGGCTTGTGTTTCATTATGCACATTCAGATTTTGATTTGAGATCATCACTCGAACTAATCCATGAAGAAGTCCTTTTCTGAATATATCGCAAGAAAATGCCTTTTCACGCTAATGACTTAAATSATTCATTCTTCACAGTACCACAGCGAGAAAAAACTAAGAAAGAGAATGAGGAAGAACGATGTAAAAAGCTTCGGTAGAGGAGATGTTATTTGGCACCAGTCACTAGAAATAACATATTCTCCTGTCCATTTTAGTAAAGAAGGTTTTCAGTTTCTCCTAAATGCTAAAAGTAAGTCTTCGTAAGACAGTTCTTCAGGCAGTTTTTTGCTGCAAAACTGCTTTCTTTTTCCTGTCCTTTTGCTATTTCGTAGGTATAAGAATGTCAAAATTTGAGACAGTTCATTCAGCAATTGCATTAGGGTTCTTAAAATTTTCAGTTCCAAAGTCAATGGAGGTCCATTTCCTCCGAGCATATGTTCCCAAGACAAATTTTCAGGGCCCTTTTCTGAATACAGTATCAATTGTTCCTGAATCTTGATTTAGTTACCTTCTTTTTCCTTATTTTTTGGGGTTTAATTTATGAGCACATATTGCATATTTGCTTCAGAATCTAATATTGGAAAGTTTGTTACATGCTTTAAATGATACTTCTAGTTTTGAAATAATTTTTACCTTGTGGCTATGCATTCCTTCACTTTTTCTGGAAAGAAAGRAAGTCTTTTGATACAGAAAACTCTCTACCATGCCTTCTACCCTTGTATCCTGTTACCAGTCCATACTCATCTATTTATTTAATTTCAAATCATGAAAATTCAGAATAGAAGCCACTTTTTCTGTACTATTGATAAAATTTAACTCCAATTATACCAAATGCAGTACTTAAAATCAGAGATGGAATGAGATCAAACCTGGTAGAAGTAAAGGGATTCTGGTAACCTTCCAACATCCATCTCCCATGTCCTTGGATCACCAATCCAGCTCTCCTCTTTCCTAGTTGAGTAGACATAGTGACCACAAACAGGGTGTAAGCTGAGTTAGCAAACGCAGCCTCCTGGTGGAAGTTGGTCATGGCATAGCGAGTGAAAGCCTTAGTGGTACAAGTTGGGAATGGAGTCTGTGCCAAAATGGTTAAGGAAGAGGTGACTTATGCTATACTTATATTACACTTTGTTTTGAGATAGAAAATATTTTCTTAGGAGGTTTGAGAAGTGGGCACCTGTCAAATTTGAATTTTAAGTTTGTAAAAGAAATTTGTTGAGTTAAGAAATCACTTGATTATAAATAAGAAATGGAACATGATTTAAACAAAACATGATTTCAACATAATTAAACATGCAAAACCTCGTAGGAGGAAATAAAATAACTCTCTTGATAAAGGACAAGTTCTTTGGGAATAATCGATTATTATCTATCGATAACCGATATTTCAAATGATTTTAAATGTCAAGATGATTTTCTTCACGTCGTYTGTAATTTTAATGTAATAAATAATCGATTACTCATACATTAGGAGTCGATATTCATCACTTCAAATTTACTATTGAACAGACAGATTTGAAGAAGAATGATTAGGGTCATTATTGAAAATGATTACTGTAGTTAATACTTTAATAATTCACTGTTGCAAGAATTTTAAGGAAGCAAAATGTTACTATAACTCTTTTTACTTTTGGTGATGTTCGGAAGTAAATTTTTTTATTTGAGAGTAATATTTTTTGATCAAATTGTAAAATAAATAAACATTTGAAATTGGTGAAAAATATTTTTGGATCCGAAATATAAAATAAATGACATTTTTAAAATTGGGATCAAAAGATTTCTTGACACCAAAGTCTATTCCAAATATAGCATCGTTGGCACAGGAGGGCTTGATTTAGAGGCACTCATGAGAGATTATGGGGCCGGAGGAATGAGAGGAATAGGGGGAACATAATAAGTATTCCCGAGTTGATGGGCTAACATAAAAGATATTTTATTGTTCTCGAACAAAAGATGTAAAATCTGATTATTTTTAAAAATCACTTCAATATCCCTATTTTATAATTTATGCATGTCTTCTAACTAAGGATGATTTTTCTATATATATTCTTAACATTATTAGTTGAATATTGTTCTAAAAAATTAAAGTAATTATAAATATTTTTTATGTTATTGTTATTGTCATTRTTATTATTATTTCCTTAAAAAGGAGAATGTGACAAAATTACAATAAAAAAGAACTAATATAAAATGTTAAGAGTATTAATTTTTACAGCAAAAGAGAACAGCTAAACAACTTTTAACAAAAGTTACTTTTTTTTTCTTTTTCAGCAGCTTAAAAAACGCAGAAGCATAAGGACAGGCCCAATAGTTAGAGTCCATGATTAGTTGGATATTTCAGAGAGAGGGAAAATTTATCACGCTTTAAAATCGAATCAAAACACTTATTTGAGACGTAATATGATCGTAATTTTTAGAATCTCTCCTAAAGAATACAAATCCTTATACGAGAGAAAGATATCTAAAAATAAACAAAATCAAAGTCGATAGTAAATGTGTGATAAAATTATAATTCCAAACAACATAATCCTAAAATAATTATAAAATAAATCTCTAAAATAAATAATGAATAACTCCCTAACGGAAAACTAATTTTCGACCTCCAAACCCAGAGCAGTCATCCCTACACGTTGTCCTCTAATTCGTATTCATATGCTTTATAATATGAAAGGGTGAAAGTATAGCGTGGAATGAGTACACTTGYGCAGTAAGTAAACATGACCTTCCCTAAATTGAAGGAAATGGAACTTGGGCAAAGAGACAATCATATAAATAAATAAACTTATAGAAATAAGAATTTTTAAAAAATATTATGATAACAATAATAATAATACTCAAATTTTAAAATATTATACTTTAACTTAGAAATTAAAATACAAAGAACTATGGATAATATAAACAACTGATTGACAAAACCTATCAAAAGTCAATTAGTTTTGAGACATATTCAATTAGGGAAACTTAGATSAAATCTTGAATTCAGACCTAACCGTACTCTCACTAGGTGGGCCAAAGCAATAAGGTTGTAACTTTTTTTTTCCTTTTTTTCATGCTACCTAAACCAATAACCAAAATGGAAGATAAACCCAAAGCCAAATCAAATAATGTCCCAAACGATAATGTTTTAATCTTCAATTAACTCTAGTCAAACTATTTTAAAACATACTCATAAAATAAATAAATCAAAATATTCAAACAATGATTAACTCTAATTAAGTTAATAAAACAATACCCACTTATCATATATATATTTTTCAAAATAAAAATAAAAAAACGTAAGGCTGGAAGTCAAGCAAGGCTTTTTCATTTAAAAATAAAATAAACAAATAAATAAAGAAAATCAATCACAAAGTAAATAGGATTATCATTAGAATGGAAAAGCAACAAATCGTAGAGAAACAGAAAACGGGACGGCAAAGCTTGAAACCATGTGTTACGATTTAGAACAAAATATCACACTGGACTTCTATTGCAACCCGAGATTCCCAAGCCAAGACAAATCAAACAAAAAATTGCAGGATACAGAAAACTAAAGGAAAGAAATTAACGGCCAAGGCGGCTGTACGGTACAGCAGAACTGCATTATGATCCAGAATATGGGTATGCAGCAAGTTAATGAAAAAAATTTTAAAAAAAAAATTGCAGGATACAGAAAACTAAAGGAAAGAAATTACTTGAGACTTAAGTATAATTCCAACACAATTTTCAACCGCAAAGCTTAAGCGTTACCCAATTCTAAATAATGCATCATTCTCGCCTCATCTACACAATAAACTAAATTAATTTCCCAGACTTAATTAAAATTTTAAGAAGGGGGTTATATCCACTTACCATAATCGATGACAATACTCACGATTCACTTTACATAGTTACTCACTCGTTTCAAAGAGGCGACGGCAAGATCTCCTTCCTCAACTCTGATGTCTCCCTTTTTAGTTCTGACTTTCTCTATGTGTCTTCTTCTAATGTTTGAAAACAAATTGAAAAGAAACGCACATGAGAGAGGAGATAGCATCAAATCTAATTTACCTCCACTATCCCACGTTAATAGGTAACCCCCCACTAACTTATTATCACCATTATTATTATTATTATCATTACTACTACTACTACTATTTATTATTAACTCTTCTAATCCCCAACTTTTCACTTAATTGACTCCCCCAGGGCTAGGGTTTTACATTCTCCCCTCATTAACRAAAGTTTTAATCTCAAAACCTGGCGTACCTGGTTCCTCAAATAGGTATGGGTATAGACTCCTCAATTTCTCTTCCAGTTTCCAAGTGGCTTCCCTCAAAGTATGATTCGTCCACTGAACTTTCACATAGGGGATGGTTCTTTTTCTTAATACTGGGTCTTTGCGATTCACAATCTTCAAGGGCAACTCTTCATAACCCAAATTTTTTTGGAGGTGCAGCGGCTCTACCTTTAACACATGGCTAGGGTCTACTACATAGCAACAAAGTTGAGACACGTGAAAACGTTGAATACGCAATAGAGTCAGTGGTAGAGCCAAACGGTATGCCAAATCTCTGACTTTCTCCAATATCTTGAATGGCCAGACAAACTTGGGGATAAGTTTTTGACTTTTACCAAATTGCATCACCCCTTCTAATTTGTAGGCGAAAATCGGATGTATACTTTTTCTTCTTGAGCAAACTCTAGTGGTCTTCTTCAAACATCCGCCAAATTTTCTGTCAATCCTGTGCCTTCTTCACATGCTCTCGGATTACCAATTTTTTTTTTTTTTTTTTGTAATTTCTACCACGTCTGGACCAGAAACACTTTTCTCCACTCAATCCCAGCAAATAGGTGACTGCAGTTTCTCCCATATAGAGCTTCGAAAGGAGTCATCTCAATACTAGATTGGAACTGTTATTGTAAGAAAACTCTACTAATGACACATAGTCATCCCAATTTCCTTTGAAATCCATCACACAAGCGCATAACATGTCCTCCAAAATCTATATCACTCTTTTAGATTGTCTAGTGGTTTGTGAATGATAAATTGTTTTGAGGGACAGGGTGGTGCCAAACTCCTCATTCAGACTCTGCCAAAATCAGGAGACTAACCTTGTATCATGGTTAAACACGACACCGGCACTCCAGGTGATCTTACTATATTGTTCAAGTAGACCCTTACTAACTCCTCTATCGTAGCTACTGTTTTTATTGAAAGAAAGTGGGCAGATTTTGTCAACCTATCCACCACAACCCGTACCGCATCCTTGCTGGTTCGTGACCTTGGTAAGTGTGACAATCCACTCTCCCCTAGGTTCCACTGGGGCTATATGGGCGTCGCCTGCCTCTCGACAATTAATAKAGTTGAACATTCTAAGTAACTAAATTCATAATTAGAAAATGAACATCTCATTAATTACATAATCTTACAATATATACAACTTTAATTATACAAAACTAAACTTCACTGTACAATCTACCAAAATAGATGAGAGTACAACTCTCAGTTTGTATTACAGATATCTAACCATTACAAATGATTAGAGATTTTCAGGCTTTACAGAATTTATATATGCTAAAACTTTTCTAAAACAAAAGTCGCCCGACTTCTCTAAGCGTCTTTACCTATCACTAAAATATGTGAAAATTAAGTGAGCTAGGATCAGTGAGTTCCATGTGTGTGTGATAGGGTACTATTTTAGTAGTAATTAKTCGGAAAACATAATGCTTTAGTTTAAATAAGAAAAGATCAAACTATTGTTTGAAAATCGGTACTGCTGAAAAAATGGCTCAAAAAAATTCAATGTTGGAACAGAATAAACATGCAATGTTTAAGAAAGCATTTTATTTTATACCAAGTACACAGTCAAGAGAATCAAATCTTAACCATAAGATGTTTACTATACGGGGACAAGATATACCAGCCTCGTCCCTCAAATTATGCGTGCAATTTACAACCGAACCCCATGAACAATAACAAATAAGCCGGCTAGCCGCAGCTATAGGAGTCGGTCATCCTTGGGTTAAACCTCCTAACCAAGGATACGAGCATCCAATATTTACCGTGGGTAAAATATGGCGCAACCGTCTGCCCCAACGGAATCGGCCCACCATAGGTATGGTCCATAGGTTTTGTCCATTTGGCAATTTCCAAAGCATTGTTGTCCAAGTGGCTGAAGAGGTCATCGCGCTGGGGACTAGCCAAGCGCAGTACTTTATCCACTGGACTAGTACTTGAAGTCACCGATTGAGTACTCAATTATTACAATATATCCACATAAGCTTGATGCGCAAGCAAAATGACAAACTCATGCAATTCATGATAAATCCATGTCAATTGTAAAACCAATCATTCAATATCTAAATTTGAATTTTCATGTCAATCGAGTAAACATGGTGTATGATGAATTATGAATTTAATATGTCATGATGATATAAAATTTATGATACGTGAAAGCCTTTCGAAATAAAATGTACAACAGTTCTCCAAAAGAGTTGAAGAATATTATTATTCAAATATTTGAAAGTTCCTCAAAACATTTCTCTATAATACGATATACAAAATCAAACGTACTTGGGAGTATTAATAAATAGAGGAAGTCACCTGAGTATCCCTGATTTGTACCCTAAACCTTTAATTTTCTTGATTGTCATGTCTTATAATCATATTATAAGAAATCGTCTTAGTCTACGTCTAATAATAAGGTTACGATAATTTTAGGAAAGTAAATGATTCTTTTAGTGCTACCTAAAACCTTAAGGTTTTAATGAAGATGAACTTAGGGTTTCTAGGAAATTGTTCAGTTAATAAAATGGGTATGTATTAGGGTTTCTTATTCTTAACAATGTAAAGGTCAATTTATTCCTGTATTTTGTATTAAAAATAATAATATAATTAATATATTGTAAGTAATTCAATTATATATTCTGCACTCATCAATCTAGTATCTCCATAACATAGTTGTATGTATATAATCATATTTCAAGTTCCTAAAGACTTGTTCAGAATTTAGAAACTCTGTGCATCACCATAATATGAAACAGGTATTGTAATCATGCCCACTCTTATTAACTACTTCTAATACTGAGTCTAAAAATATATAAGGCTTAGAAAATAGCTTACAGTAGGAAGAAGTTCGAGGTTTCATTTCGACTCAATGTTCTACTGAGCTTGTTTAGAGATCAAATAGTAKATTAAAATAGACCTAATGAACTAGTTTTATGAACTCTAGTTGGAGTTCAGTTTGAAGATGCAAATGCTGCTTGGTTTTGCAAGAAAATTTGGATAGACTTTAAATTTAAAGTTTGTAAAAAAGAAATTTAAAAGGAAAAGACAATTAGTAGGTGTATTCTTATTCAACTTCCAAGGTTTTGAATGTTGCAATGGCCAAGAAAGATATTCAAAGTTTTACGAACTACACCAATTGCACTTGAAATAATGCATTCAAATGGACCTCCGTATGCTATGCACGTGAATGTATAATATGAAGTACAAATCTTTTCAAGGTAATATTACGCCAACACTCCCAAATTACAGACATCATACATTTCCTATAGAAAACTTTACTTCGCAAGGAAATCCTACATATTAGATATATAAGGAGATACAATTTCATTAATGTCAAGTTAATTGGCTAGTTTACAATTACATTCACTAATCAAATATTAGGATTCAAGTTTGATTACAGGAGTTCCAAAGAGGCTATCAAATAAAGAAAGTTATAACTAAAGCAATCTTAAGGAATTCAATTCCGCTGGGCTAATTAAACTGCTCAAAGTTCAAGCTCAAGCTACTTAAAACGATATCATCTCAGAACTGGCATAGCTGGTCACGTAAGGCAAAAATTTCACCAATTCTCAAAATTGAAGCAAATAAAATGAGTTCTGGTTCACAGTGCTACTGCAATAGGCAACACGCCACTACTCCAAACGGAATTTCTACATTACACTACCCACACACACACTAGCAAAACAACTCACACACTAGTCTTAAGAATTATAGTCAATTTTAGAGAGGAAACTCATATGATAGGGATTTAGCTGATAGGAAACAAGAGGACTAAAATCAAAAGGGTTACATGACAATACCTAAAGAATCAAAGGCAGCTGCTTCAGGAATGGAATGAGGAACGGTCTTGTAGCTCACTCTAGGACAATCAACTTGCATGCAACCACCAATTGCAGATGAGGAAGGAAAGGAGAAAATCATAGAGAAAATCACAGAGAAAATAGAGAGAGAGAGAGAGAGAGAGAGAGAGAGAGAGAGAGAATGGCTGAAAATGATGAAGTAGAGAGGAAATGGTGAGGCAGTGGAGACAACCACAAGATGAGAAGAATTGTAATAAATAATTGAAGAAGATGGGTAAGGGAAAGTGAGAAAAAGTGACGTGGTGCAGTGGTGAAATACCAACAGGAGAGGAAAAAAAAGAAAGAAAATAAAGAAATAAGGAAATGGACAGGAGATTGCAGGTGTCGGTGCATAAGGAAACGAACAAAGTATATAAAAATGATAAGAAAAAGTTAATCATGGATAAGACTTATTATTATTATTTATTTATTTTAAGCAACACAATGGTTTATTTTCTACTAATAAGAACATTAATATTTGGTTTCCTTCTAACAACGAACCAAACTACGACTCGATTATTTGAAGTAACTAGTAAATAATAACTAAATAATTAATCAATAAATGTAATTCCAAAATTCTCTAATTTTCAGTGTCTCAACTTATGACGTAATTGAATTTTACGATATTCCATATTAACGAGTATTGGTTGGAAAAATTTAGGGTTTTACATTCTTCCGCATTAAAAGGAATTTCATCATCGAAAATTTACCGTACCTTGGAGTAAATCTGGGTATTTCTGTCGCATATATTCTTCTGTTTCCCAGGTTGCTTCCTCAATGTCAAGATGTTGCCAATGGACTTTCACAAGGCGTATTTCCTTGTTCTGAAGCTTTTGGTGCTAGTTTCAGTCACCACACTAGTCGTTCTTCATAGGACAAGTTGGGTTGCAATCAAACTTCTTCATCATTTATTACATGATCGGGTGCTGTATAATACTTCTTAAGTTGTGATACATGAAATACATCATGCAATCCTACTAACCATAGTGGTAGAGCCAATCAATATGCCACATTCCCAACTCTTTCTAGTACTTCAAAAGGTCCAATATACTTGGAATTTAATTTCCTGCCCCTTAGATATTTAAAAATTCCTCGATGGGGCCTTAACTTTAAAAATAGTTTATCACGCACATTGTATTCCAAATCTCTCCTTCGGTTATTCACATAGCTTTTATCTCGACTTTAAGCCACTTTTAGACTTTCTCGGATCAACGTTACGTTATTCAACATCTCCTCCATATCTGGTGATTTTTTGTCCTTCCTTATTCTTCCTGCACCTACCTCCTCCCAGTAGATTGGTGATCGACATTTCTGTCCATATAATGCCTCATATGGGGCCATGCTGATAGAAGACTTATATATTATACGCGAATTCAGCATAACCCAAATTATCTACCGATTTACTCTTGAGATCCAGTGCACAAGATCTAAGCATATAATCTAAAAATCTATATAATTCTTTCGGATTGTCCGTCGGTCTGAGGATGTGTCGTAGTACTAAAACTCAATGTAGTTCCCAAAGCTTCTTGAAATTTGGGCCAAAATCGAGAAGTAAAATGAGGATCTTCATCTGATACGATGTTTAGAGGTGCATTATAGAGTCTAACAATTTCTTATATGTAGATTTCAACCAATTTCTCTAATGAGTATCTCTTGTTTATTGAAATGAAATGCACGGACTTAGTCAACCGATCGACTACTATCTACATACAATMTTGATTACCTCGAGCCATAGGAAGTCCATGACAAAACCCATCATTATACATTCCCATTTCCACTCAGGTATCAGCAAAGGTTGCAATAATCCTGCAAGTCSTTGATRTTCTACCTTCACCTTCTGACAAGTTAGACAAATGGATACGTATTCGGCTATCTCTCTCGTCATGTTATTCCACCAAAACTATTGCTAGGATCATAATACATTTTTGTACTTCCAAGATGAATTGTACACCAACTCTTGTAGGCTTCATCTAAGATTCTTTTCTTTATCTCAGTGTTGTCTGGGGCACATATTCTATTTTGAAAGAAAATTCCTCCATCATAATTCACTCRAAAACCTGGTAGTTTCCCAGTTTCTGTCTTTTTCTTCACTTCCTGGATCTATAGATCTTGTTCTTGAGCCTCCTTGATCTATTGTCTAATATCAAGTGTCACACTGATATTGGGTATTCTTATCTTTTCATTATCGACTCCGATCTTTGAAGTTATTCTTTCCTACGAGGTCTCTACTGCTTGAACTCATAATCATGCCATTTTCACTTTCCAGCTTAATGCATCAGCTACCACATTTGCCTTACCCCGGTGGTAGTTAATCAGACATGGATATTCTTCCAGGAACTCCATCTACCTAAGCTGTCTCATATTGAGATTTTTTTTGAATATATAATTCAAACTCTTATGGTCCGTCTTGTATTCCGCTCCATATAGGCAATGTCTCCATTTCTTCGAGAGAAAAATGATGGTAGCTAATTCTAAGTCATGGGTAGGGTAGTTCACCTCATAAGGTTTAATTTTTCGAGATGCATAAGCTACTACCATTCGCTCTTGCATAAGTACAGCACCCAAGCCGTCCGTCGACATATCTGTTTACAAGGCATAATTTTTTTGGATTCAAGTAAAACTAAAATGAGTGCAGTGGTCAGTCTACTTTTCAGCTCTAGGCAGCTTCTTTCGCACTTCTTACTCCATACAAATGGTACATTGTTCCGAGTGAGTTAAGTCAAAGGGCTTGCAATCCTTGAAAAATCTTCAATAAAACGTACCTTGCTAGACCTAGAAAACTCCTGATTTCAGTTAGGTTCTTTGGTCCTTTCCAGTTGATCACTACCTCTATTTTTGAGGGATCTATAGTGATGCCTCTTTTTGTCACATGTCCCAAAAATGGTATTTTTTTTTTCCAATCAAAATTGGCATTTACTAAACTTAGCATACAACCGATGCTCCCAAAACAGTTGTAGTACCCGTCTTTGATGTTCTTCATGATCTCTAGAAGTCTTAGGATAGACTAAAATGTCATCAATAAATATCACCACACATTGATCCAACGTTGGATGAAAGATTCTAGCCATCAAGTCCATAAATGTAGCTAGTGCATTTGCCAAATGGCATCACTACAAACTCATAATGTCCATAAATAGTATTAGAGTAAGTTTTAGGAATGTCTTCCTCCAGAATTCTAATATGATAATATCCATGCCTTAAATCCAATTTCAAGAAGTATCTTGCTTCTTGTAATTGATCAAATAGCTCATCGATAAAAGGTAGAGGGTACTTATTATTGACAGTTATACTATTCAAGCTTCGATAATYAATATATAAACGCAACGTCCCATCTTGAGCTCCTCGGGGGGATCAACTTGGTCTAATAAATTCCTGTTTTGAATGTGTTTGCAATTGTTCTTTTAATTCTTTTAACTCTGCTGGAGGCATAAGGTAAAGGGTCCTTAATATAAGTTCTGTCTTGGGAACCAATTGAATTTGCAAACTCGACTTCTCGTTTAGGGAGGGTAAAGAAGTCAATTCCTCAGGAAAGACATCTGAGTACTCTCTCACCACTGGTACTTCCTCCAATTTATCTAGCTTCTTAAACTCATTGATCAGATATGCCAAATACCCTTGACATCTTTTCCTTAACAAATTTTGAGCTTCTATGTTGGAAATAAATGAACCTATCACCTCTCCCTTGTTTCCTTGAAACTCTACAATAATTCTTCCTGGCCTGATGAATTTAACCATTTTCTATCTACAATCTAGTTGTGCTTGATGTTGCACCAATCAATCCAAACCTAAAATTAAATCATAATCCTAAAATCTAATACTATCAAATCTCCAAGTAATTCATTACCACTAATCAAAAGTACACAGTCTTTATATACCATATCCAAAATTATACTATCTCCCAAGAGTGTACTAACAATCAACTTATATGGTAATTGAGTACAAGGCTTAAGCAAGTATTTAGCATAATGGGGGGCAACAAATGAATGAGTAGCTCTAGGTTCAATTAATACTCAAGCTTCATGTGAAAAGATAGTTAACGTAATTTCCACTACGTTAGCTCCTCCTTGCTTGTCTTGTTTTTCTATCGCAAATACCCGAGCCTTCACTTGAGGTTTTTTTAGCCTTGTATTAGAAATAGTTCGGGCTCCTGAAGTCTCCAGTCTTGTTCATGGAATGTTTGTATTATTCCTTCGATGACAACTTCTTGCAAAATGATCAAAGCTCCCGCATATTAGCACTGTCAGTTCTTCCGTCTATAGTCTTTCTCTTGGTGCTCGGGTCTTTCGCATTAGTTGCAATTGATGCTTAACTGTTGACTTCTACCAAGGTCAGGTTTTTCTAGTTTTGGGTTCCTTGGATTACCTTGCCAATTTCTTATCATGGGTCACTTTAGCGAGGATGATCTTGGTGTCGAGCTCATCCTTCGGGCTTGCAATGTTTTATCACTATTCTTCGTTCGCACAGCCGCCTCCACTGTAGCATTTGTAGATGTTAGGCGGGTAAGGTGCCAACGACTTTCTAATTTAGGTCGAAGCCCCTTAATAAATTGACGGGTCTTGTGCTTCTCCATATTGATGAGTCTGAGCAATACTTTGACAGTTGTTAGAACCTAGTTGCATACCACCGATATACTTCCCTRTTGTAAGGTCTGGAATTCATCTTCCTGCTTTTCTCGAATCCACTAGGGAATAAATTCCTCCTTGAATTCATTTATAAACCTTGCCAGGTCATTTCCACTCCCTGTTGTTCSCATGTCTCATGAATACGTAGCCACCACTCTTGAGCGGGTCCTCTTAATCTAAATGCTGCAAATGTTACTTTTCTCTCATATGGATATTCGAGAGTTCAGAAAATGTGCTCTATCTACTCCATCCAACGATCCGCTTTCTCTTCTTGTTCGGCCTTAGATAAAGTATTCAGGGGGTCAAAACTTTAGGAATCATTCCAAGGCTTCATCTCTGTTATGGTTATCAGAACTCGGTAGCTCTCACCCTCCCAGGACTGTCTCTATAACTGTTGCTAACTGATCTAACGTTATTGCCATTGTTGGGTCGTGCTGAATAGTAGGGTTTGGTTCTTAGGCTCAAAAACTAGCTCCGGGGCTTTGGGTAGGTCCAGAGATTGTCTATCGAGCACTACTTTGATCTAGGCATTCTGGAAAGTTACCAATTATGTGCACATATATTATATATCAATCTTATWTATATATCTACAATATCGATTGTTAACAATATTAATCACTAGACAAGTTATGATAATACTATAATAACCAAATTAAAGCATATTCATAACCAAAAAAAAAAAAAAGTTTAGGCTATATTATACTACAATCTTCACTCTTACCATAATTAGAAAATCTCGAAATCAACATAACTCAACCAGGAAGGAATTTACAACAAACGTATCCTAACAAACATTACTAGTCATCACCAACATCATGCTCCAGACTTCTAAGGCCTAATGACGATGATATGGCCAATATATCCCTTTAGAAGTGCTGACCAATAAGATGGCCAACAAGTACTGTAATCATGCCCCTTCTTATTAACTACATCTAATAYTAAGTCTAAAAATATATAATGCTTAGCGAAGTAGCTTACTACAGGAAGAAGTTCAAGGTTTCAATTTAACTCAATGTTCTCCCTGAGCTTGTTCAGCAACCAAATAGTTGATTTTTGAAGATGCAAATGCTGCTTGGTTTTGCAAGAATATTTCGAGAAACTCTAAATTTAAAATTGGTAAAAAAGAAATTTAAAAGGAAAAGACAATTAGTAGATGTATTCTTGTTTAGCTTCCAAGGTTTTGTATGTTGCAATGGCCAAAAAAGATATCAAAGTTTTACAAACTACACCAGTTGCACTTGAAATAGTGCACCCAAATGGACCACCATATCCTATGCACGTAAATGTATAAATATAAAGTACAACTCTTTCAAGGTAATATTATGCCAATACTCCAAGGGAGCACAAGTGAACATACTACACACATCATACATTTCCTACAGAAAACATTACTTCACACGAAAAACTTGCATATTAAATATATAAGGAGATACAGTTTCTTTRATGTCAAGTTAATTGGCTAGTTTACAATTGCATTCTTGATCTGAGTTCGATTGGAGGAGCACCAAAAAGGCTATCAAATAAAGAAAGTTATAACTGAAGCAATCTTAAGGAATTCAATTCTGCTAGGCTAATTCAAATGCTCAAGGCTCAAGGTCAAGATACTTAAAATGACATCATCTCAGAACGGGCATAGTTGGTCACATAAGGCAAAAATATCAGCAATTACTAATTCGATAAACTCAAAATTGAAGCAAATAAAGAAAGTTCTGGTTCACAGTGCTAATGCAATAGGCAACACGCCACTATTTCATACTGAATTTCTATATTATACTACCCGCACACACACTAACAACACAATTCATGCACTAGTCTTAAGAATTACGGTCAATTTTAGAGAGGAAACTCATGTGATAGGGATTTAGCTGATGGGAAACAAGAGGACTAAAATCAAAAGGGTAASATGACAATACCTAAAGAATTATAGATCGTTGCTTCAAGAATGGAGGGAGGAATGATCTTGTAGCTCACCATAAGACAATCGGCTTGCATGCAACCACCAATTGTGGACGGGAAGGAATGGAGAAAATCACAGAGAAAACAGAGAGAGAGAGAGACAACAATTGAAAATGATGAAGTAGAGAGGAAATGGGCAAGACAGTAGGGACAACTGCAAGATGAGAAGAATTGGAATAAATAATTGAAGAAGATAGGTAAGGGAAAATGAGAAAAAGTGAGACAGTGCAGTCGTGAAATACSAAGTAGAAGAGAAAGAAAGAAAAAAATAAATAAGGAAAATGGAAAAAAAAATAGATTGGACGGTGGGTGTCGGTGCACAAGGAAACAAGCAAAATATTTAAAAATGGTAAGAAAAAATGAATCATGGATAAGACTTATTATTATTATATATTTTAAGCAAATCAATGGTTTATTTTATACTAATAAGAACATTAATATTTGGTTTCCTTTTAACAAATGAATCAAACTACGACTCGATTATTTAAAGTAACTAGTAAATAATAACTAAATAATGGGGTTTGTTGTTAAAGAGCCTAATCAACCAATGTATTTGGGAAAAAGGCCCTCCTTTAAATAATCTTTATTAAAAGGCCTCATCTATTAAAGAAACTCTAAAATGTACTAGTGAATGACTAAAATACTTATCTATATTAAATTATTAAAGTATCTCATCCCAGTAGATTTTTTAAATGACCAAAATATCCTCTTGTTATGCTCGTTGCCTATAACCAAACGAGAAGGCACCAAATTTTTTCTCTCTTCCTCATGTAAACCTCAGCAAAACCTTTCTTCTCYATTTCACTCATTTGAAAAACTAAGAGTTTTCTTCCCCATTTTATCGTTGAAGACCAAAACAAAAAGAAGCCAAATCATTTTCAAGAAAAAAGGTGCTTTTATGTCTATCACTATATGTAAATCGAATTTCTAAACTTKTATTAATGATGATCTGCTTCTTCCATATACTACATTACATGAATTTAGGAGAGAATGAAGCAAAAGCAGCACCTATTGTAGATGATGGAGAAGCACCTACTGCTGAAGACAGTTTGAACGAAGCACCTACTGCGACAATTTTGAGATGAAAATAGATTGGGATGGTATGGATTCAGAAAGACAGTATCTTCCTGAAGATGCTTGTGGGGCGGGTGGGAACATAGAGGAATTAACGGTTGATTTAGGTTCAACTCCCTCTAGGTCATCATTTTGAATTAAAAAGTACGAAAAATAGCACATCATAATGTTCAACTCCCTCTAGGTCATCATTTTGAATTAAAAAGTACGAAAAATAGCACATCATAATGGAATATTGACCATCACAACGGACCACCGTGTGAGAACATCTGCCACGGTGGGACATGGTGATGGGTATATACTCCATAAACTTACAATATTATCATCAAAAAAATAACTTTATTCACTTATTTTGAATTAATAAGTACGAATAGCACATTTGTATGAAAATCATTAGGAYATGCCACCATGTTGCAAAGCCTGTCACTGAAACTAACTAAATTTGTTGAAGAATTGCTCATCACAACATGACACYGTGATAGGTTGCCAGTCACGGTTGGTTGCTGTGATGAACATTGCTAAAAATTTAACCACTAATGCTTATCACAGTGGGGACAACGTGATGCAGTTCCTACCACGGAGGCAATTTGTTATGAGAATTTATTGGGTGAATTTGAAATGTTACTAAACCGAATACATTTTAAGCTGATTTAGAATTGAGGTAGACCGAAAGTAATTAAAATTGCTCATATTCCATAAATTGGAAATATTACTAAACAGAAAACCTTTCAAACTAATTTAGAATTAAGATATACCAAAACTAATACATTTTTGTTAAGAATTTCTCATCACAGTCGGCCACCATGATAAGTTACYTGCAATGGCAGTTGCTGTGATGAGCATTACTCCATCAATTTGGGAAATTATTAAAATGAAAAACTTAACAAATGATTTATAATAACATATTCGATGGAGTAATGGACTAGTTCTATCCCACTCTTTGCTGTCGCAGAAAAAGAAGTAACACGTTTTTTAGGCAATCCAACTTATGAAAATATAAATTATATCATTATAAAATTCAATTGAAAAATTTCAAGGGTTCCTTTCTAAAAAAAAAAAATGACCACGACTGATGATTATTATTAAATATTGCTCATCACAGCGGGGCCCTTGTGATATAATGCTTGCCACGGCCGGCCTTTTTGATGAGTATATATTCCATAAATTGAAAATATTACTTAACAAAAAATCTTTTAAGCTAATTTAGAATTAAGATATACTAAAAGTAAT